>JAQFVV010000006.1:4540838-4967654 GCA_028023455.1 Epiperipatus broadwayi
CATTTTTAATGCTAGAGGGACTTTGCCAAATCTTGACACAGGATTATGACTTTATAAAGATAAAAACAGCCATCTTATCTTTACCCTAACTTTCTAATTAAATAGGCGAATCTGAAGCATCTTGATATGAGAGCATGAAGCTATAAATTTCTTTAAGTGATTAAGTCTGCTATTTCTTTTACAGACTAAGATTCACGAAATCTTGAAATTTACAATGAAGTAGTTTATAAGATTTTTATTCTTAGAAATCTATAAGTTAATTAAAGTTGTAATTATATATTTTCATTAAGCACAAATGAGTATATATAATTACTAAAAGACGCTACGCTCTGAATATATTTTTAACACTAGAGAGACCTTGCCAAATAAAAGAAGATTGATTAAAGAAATTAGAAATAAAAAAGAAACTGGATTGGATGTATATTAAGAAGGAAGTATAGTTTAATGAAAGATATTTTGAAGTAAATGGTAAATAAAAGCAAGAAGAAAGAATGGAAAATATTAATATTGTTGGACGATAAAAGAGATGGGAAAAGTTACATGAAATTGAAGAGCTGGGCAATAAAGAGAAGGTTTGAAAAATTGAAGAAATTGATGATGTGACTATTCTCTGGACCTATCCATCAGACAGAATGCTATTGATGATGATTTAAAAATATGGACTACAATGTATTTTATATTATTAAAAATTTACTGTACCAATATTAATGTGGTTTGGAATTTGATCTGCTAATACTGTTAAACTGGGTAACCAGCTAAACAACTTAGAAATATTGCATTGTCTTATTACCTCATCTTTGATGCCTGACATATGTATAAAATTTGAAGGAAATCTATGTGATAGAATGTTAAAAAATGATTACAATATTTAACCTAAATAACAGAAACAGAATTTCTAAGTTAAACAAAACATTAAGCTAAAACTCACCAAGTAGTATTTCTGATCTCACAGTTTTCACCACAAACATGAATGTTTAATTACAAAACATTTATACTACTTGAATATAATTTATATACTTGGAGTTTAGACATAATTAGAAGGGATTTGAACACACATTTTCATAATCAGATTTTCAATGGTATGGATGGCTGAAGAGTTGGAGTAGATTGAAACCTATCCATTAAAGTTTGAAGATTTGCTATCTTAATATATATATATATATATGTGTGTGTATGTTAATATATATATATATATATGTGTGTGTGTGTGTGTGTGTGGGAGATGATCACCTGATGTTAAAAGTGCTTTGATTTTTGAAGTCAATTATCAGTAGGTTAATTCATTTTGGATATATATACAAATAAAATGTCCATTAATTAAAAACTATTGTAATAACAATAAAAATAATAAATATAATGGTAATTAACTATTATATACAGTCTTACAATCTGCAGAAGTACTTTCAGTTAATTTCTTAACCCTCCTCAATTACCATTAAATTCGAAAATCAATTTAACAGCAGTTGAGGAGGGTTAAGCAATTAATCACAAGTACTTCTGTGGATTAAAAAAACTATACATAATAGTTAATTACTGTTAGAGTTATTATTTTTGTTGTTATATATATATATGTTGTATGTATCTAATTGAATTTCATTTGAGAAAGTCTATTTGTTAATAGATAAAACAATAGTAATGAGACAATTTTAATAAAGTTTTGTTTTTTGGTTAGTATTGCAATGTTATACGATTTTCTATTTTTTTTATCATTATAATAAGCAGTATTTAATTTACATACATGCCATTTTTTTATGTGGCCAGATTTTTGATCCAATCTCTGTGCATACATATAATATAATACAGTGTTATTTTAACTGTTATAGATAATCTCCAGTCTTGACTAATAAAACCAAATGCTGTAAAGAAACAATTAATTACTACTATTACTTGACTTAAAAATTCTTCCCTTGTATGAGCTTTACAAAGAAAAAATAATGGACTCTCCCATAAAAGTTTGAATTAAGCCATTTATAAAGGAGACAGACTGTGCTTCTGGATTGTAACGATTTCACCCTTGTTTGAATGCAGTCCCTAGATCTGCTGGCCTTTATATATTTCCAGACAGGCTAAAACAAAATTATATAGATATGAAATGGAGTTAGTCTAATGCAATGATTCTCAACCTGTTGTGCAAGCCACTCTAGAGAGTTGTAAAATAAAATAAGGGAGAGGGGCACAAGGATGTGCAAATAGACAACAAATTTGAAAAAAAAAGAGAGAAGATACATTCTTTTAATATAAAAATAAAATGTCACTCTTAAAAATCGGTAAATATATAGAAGTAGCACAAAAGTTATTTGGGAAATATTGGAAAAAATATTAAGACTCCAAAAATCATTAGAAGGGGGAAGAATGTTGGTCCCAAATACTTGAAAGGTTGGGATCCTCTGGACTAATGTATATGTAATTAATAGGTGAAAATCACTCTCCCTCACCCTACGGATAAATAAATTTTTATTTGCGACCTTTTTTTTTAAATTTTACATTAAATATTTAACAAGCATGAAACTACAATATTTACAAAGGATTTTCCTTTTGTAAAATATCACTGGAAAGAACAATTTTTTGAATATTTTTTATAGGAAATCACTCCAGGGAAAGATATTACTTGAGCAACACTGGAAGACTCCAAACGAATAAGATGCAATTGCATCTCAGGATTATGTTTTAAAGTGCAGTTTTCCATGACTTATTTTAGAGCCATCTAACGAAAGCTGAGTAATCAATAGATAATGGTCATGAAAGTCTTTCTATTGGTTTGACAATTGATGTTTGCCTTCACCAATGAAGACTGAAATTTAAAGTTAGAATTAATATACTTAAAGATCTAGCAGTCATCTTTTAATCCCTTATACTGTTTACTTTAATAACTTGAAATCAAAAACACCCTCAGTTTTCAAATTCAGATTAACTTACTTTCATAACTATAGTGATGGGATATCAAGACAATTTCTGCATATTTTTATTACCTCAGTTTGGTAATAACTGTAGGCCTTCATTTAACATTTTCACTAGTATCGTTAATACCAATAACAGTATCACATGACCTCTTATGATTGTTCATGTACTTCCAAGAGCAGTTATCTTCATTATACTTTAGAACCATCTACTGGAAGTTTCAGCAATCAATTAACTTTAGATGATTGTTAGTAATTGAATTAGTCTTTCTATCCCAAGGATAGAAGGGAGAATGCTACAGTTTTTATAGAACTGATAATTAAAATATATATAAAAACTGACCTGAAGACACTCACCAACAAGTTAAATATCTTGATGTCAACACTGCCATTATAGTATGGCCATCAAACCATTGGAGATCAGATGCCATTCACACCCCCAATTTCACACACCTATAGCACATAAATTATCCAGCCTAGCATCTTTTTGCACAGAAACAGATTGTTATGTAAAATTGAGGCAGATGCAAAAGCAAAGGTAATAGAATATAGAGATGACCTATTGAATTTAGGGTTCAGGCAATCCATTGTTGACAAAAATTTTTTACATATACAGAATAAACGTCTTAACTCTCACATCACACAGGATAAACCCAGATTATTGCTTCCATATATATCCAATTTACACAAGAAATTGCATTCCATCCTTAACAACAAATATCAGCTTTATTTTCCAACCCCTCCAAATTCTAACAATTTAATTAATAACACTAAAGACCAAATCCACTTTTACAGACCCTCCACACAGTATATAATATTGCATGTTCCAACAATAATTGTAAAGGCACATATTATGGGAAAAGCAGGGCATCTTTGGCCACATGATTAGCACAACATAAATATTCATACAATAGAGCTCGCAATGATCCTTCTACCTATTCAGTTTTCTATCAGCACCAGAGCATAAGTCACCACAAGTGCATTTTGGACAATCCCACAATCATGTGTAGAAAGAGACATGACCTTAAAAGAAAAATCAAAGAGGCTTTATTCATCTCACGAGACAACGATGCCATAAATAGGAAGAGCACGTGCTATGCTTTATCAAAAAAATGGAATTAGCATATTTGCATATCATTAAATGTATTAGCAAGCTATAATTAATGAAGGCAAGATCCTTTGAAAGTGCTCAGCTAGTTTATTATTATTTTTAGTTAGCTATTTTGTATTAATAGCTTTTGGGAACAGTTGTGCCGCACACGCATTCGTGCTTGAATAAAAGAATATAAAAAATCTTCTAGATGCACAAGTCAATTCCTCCCATCCTTAAGTCCTAATTTTTACCATATATATATATATATATATATATATATTTAAAAGGTGTGAAGGTTGCCTTGACAGCAGTTAAAAATATTGGTTGCTATATTTACTGTGAATGTTTAGGTGGTTACTGGTTGGAAACTAATTACATCATTATCCCAGATTAGCTTTAGGCACTATTTCGCTTATTATTTCTAAATAATACATGGGCAATTTAAAAAAGTATTGCATTAATTAATGTTTTAGATAACTATTTACTAGTCTGCATTATAGTGACATGTTTATTTCATGTTTAAAGAGGTTTATTTAAACTTCATTGTAACAATATTTCAAACTCTGTAGTCAAGTTGCAATCTTTAAGTGTCCATATATATTCAATGGACCATTAGTAAGAATGGATTTCCATTCTTGCTATTAAAAGGTGTGAAGGTTGCCTTGACAGCAGTTAGAAATATTGGTTGCTATATTTACTGTGAATGTTTAGGTGGTTACTAGTTGGAAACTAATTATATATATATTGTAATGGTAAGAAAAGTAGAGCTGCTTTAACCTAACCTAGAGATGCAGATAGAGGGGGTTCGAACCTCACCTACTCCTCTAGATTGCTACTAAGTGACTTACTCCCCAAACCTCACTAGAATTTAATCTTAATGTATGTCCAGTGGTCAGGGAGAGAAGAGACCACGAAAAGGAATTTTTACATATATAATGATCAGATGTATATATGTATGTCACAAAAGAAAACAATACTAAGTGGTTTTATTTATAGTGAATGAAAGATAACTGAAACTTTTATTATTTACATTAAAAGAATTCATACAATGCTTTATTAATAGAATGCAGGCTATTTTCACTGCAACCGGATAGACATATATGAAAGATCCATTGATCGTAATGATAAGAACAGACAAAATTTTACATTATAATTTCATCTTTAAAATATTCCAGCCAATGGAAGTGTTACATGAAGGAAATCAAGAGAGAGATGATTCATTAACTCTATGGATGGGGAACATGGAATTAAATAAGTGGTCCAAACTCAACTAAACACTTTGGATAGGTTTAAATCACAGCCCTACTTCTGATTTAAAAAGAATGATAAAGTGACCCAGCAGGAATTTCCAGCTATAATTGAAACATTTCTATGAGATTTTGAGAAAGATTTCCCAATAAATATAAATATACAAGACCATGCACACAGGCGATAGCATATAGTGGGCTGTGAGGCTCGAGACATAACAGTTACCAAGAGGTTAACCCAAGACCGGATAGCTCTCCGTCTCTAAACTAGGTTAGAGAGAAAAATGGAATCTGTTCGCTAAACACGTGACCCGGATTCAGGATCGGAGTTTTTGTTGCTTATGTCCAGTTATGTACATTTAAGGAACTGAGATCGACATGAGATCAGAACATTTTATTTATTTTAAGAAGATCCAAATGTAGGTATGTTAACCTAAGCGAACTTGGCAAAAAGAAGCATTGTAATTTATGCTGAGCGGCCCAGTAGATCACCCAAGGCACGATCCCCTATAAATATGGTCAACGACCTTTAAATTTAAAAAAAAAAAACCTCTGCAAAATATAAATATTAAGAAAGCTCAACTATCACTGAAAATCCGCAGAAAATAGTAACTTCCCTTTTATAAAATTCAGATCACTAAAACAAGAGGGCGGATATTTTATTGATTTAGTTGAATTTTAACCAACACACCCCAGAGTCAATACTATTTAATAATTTTTAATACATATTGTCAAAATGTACTCTCTCTCTTATTACTAAAATATAAATGCGAATGTTTTATTTCACGCTCTTTAAAATATAACTTTAAATTTGTAACCCTTCATTGACTAAAATATACAGGCATTTGATAAGGATCTTTCTTTTATATATATATATATTATAACGATCCAAACGAAGTGGTAGATCGCATCGCACCGCACCGCACTACCAAAGGGCGCCATCTAGGCATTTTGAGCCTAGAAAAATTTATAGAGTAGGCAGATACGCGCTGTTAGGATTCCACTTTATTTACATATTTAGATCGTTAGCCCATTGTCACTAGCTCAGTGGAATAGCAGAGATTTAATAATATCATTTACTAGTATATAAAAGAATAAAGTAAGCCACTGCCAGTAATTATCATACAAACAGATTTATTTATGCATATATATATAAGGTTTAAAATTATTTTAGTGATTTACATTTAAACATTTAACATTATTTTTAACTTTGATTTTACTTTAATTTACATTGAGTTACTATTATATTATAAATTTACATTTTTAATCAAGTTCGCACAGATGGGCTTATAAACCTGTTTAATATGTTGCTATAGATCGGTTACATAGATTTCAACGGTCAAAAACATTTCAAAGTAAACATAAACGATCAAAATACAAAATTATTGATTACTGACAATTGCATAGGGAATTATAAGAAACCCTCTAGTATTCATCGTAAGATACTTGCATCTTCACCAATAACTTAAAAGACATCCGAATAAATACATTTTTAGATACTCACCGTAAGGTATCATTATTTATCGAATGTCTATATATTTTGATCAAATATGAAACGCAAAACATAGTTAACCGATAAACAATCCATGCAAGCGTCTATAAACAACTTAAATTTAACAGTTTTATTTAGGATCGAGCCTGAATCGACTACATAGATTTGCATTTAAAAATAAAATATTTTATCCCTACTTAACCTTAGGCAACACATTTCGCAATCAACTGGCGCCAATCCATCTGATACATTCATGTATTCAATGTAGCATGATACGACAACACAACAATATTGTCAGGGATGTACATCTGAACAATATGTAGAAATAGAAACGACATTGACTCTCCACCCACAGGGATGTGACATCTGTGGGCAAGTAGATCAATAAACTAAAAACTCCATAGGAATGGGCTGCGATATTCTGCCGACTTACAAACCCATCCATAGGCAAACAGAGGGTGTGTGGCGTATATCTATAATCCTGCCCGTAGCGGATCTCATATTACACCTACTAATTACATAAATATATCCAATCCATTGAACCAATTCAACTACGAAATGAACAACCCAAGATTACCCTCCCTTAATATATCTTTACAAATCGATACAGCCATTCACGCCCGACTTAAGTTTAACATTTTTATAATTAATTTAACGGAAAACAAAAATCATAATAAAACTTACAGAACAAAATTACATAAATAAATAAATAAATGGAAATGATTTTACAAATTAAATACATTAAATAAAATTATAACTAATTAATAAAATAATGTTGGTCAGATAGAATAATATTGAAATCATTTAAATCTGGAAAGTTTTTAATTTACTGTTCATAAATTTTAAAGTCTTACGGTTATTGAAATAGTTCATCTTCGTATATTCCTTGCTGTTTGCACGTGAATTCCCACGTCGTCCGAAGATTTGTATCCGGTTGATCGATTTATTTATCCTTTGGAGATTTTTATTATATATATATTTTTTTTAGTGTAATTGGTCCTCAATGAAGAAACGATGGCCCATTCTTCTTCCTTTCTTACAGAACTGAAGGGATTGAAGCTGTGCGTCTTTTTCAATCCCCCCAGCACTAACACCCAGCTGTTACATCGTCAATAATCAATCACCCCTCATTCACTAACTAATAATTTCCAAATTTTCCTTTTATACGTATTCGAAGGATTGACTTAACATTACGTCATCGATGAGATGATCCTTTTCGTTGAGGTCCGATTCCATAGGGATTTCTTCTTATTTGCTAACAGTTTCTATTGTTTTTTTTTCTATCTGACTGAGGTTATTACATTTAAATGCTCAAGGCTGGTTTTAATTTAACTAATTAACAATCATTTCCATTTCTAATTAATTACCCTGTTTTCCAAATCAAAAATATATTTCAAGACAAATTTAAAGATATAATTTTATCTCCAAATCTTTTTTAAAATTTAGTTTTAAAAATACCTTTTTCTTTAATAAAAATTTTATTTTAATAATTTTTCATTATCTGTGCGACTTAATATATAAGAGTTTAAGACGATATTTTAATTTCAATTTTTAAAGAAAGTTTTTAAATGCGAACTTTTTATTTTAACTTGTTTAATAATATATATAAAAAAAAGCAATGTAACGAACGTCTGTGCTCGTTACATATCAGTAAAGTTACTTAAAAAAAAAAATGATCAAAAAAAAAATATTTTACTTAGGGTTAGTAATTACGGTATTAACAAAATTTACAAACATTCAGTTAATAATTTTACAAACAACTATATACAAAAAGAAAAAGAAAATGTTGACCATCGCCTACCTAAGGACCATTTACGTTAACCCCCTCCCCCCGAAAATTCTATTTTATTTTATCCATTTGATTTCTACTTACGGCATGACAAACAAATTATTTAACTTATTTAGGAAGGTTGCATTGAGATAAATATGTTCCAAGATAATGGATTTATATGTGTATATTTGCAGCACAATTATAACTACCACCAACTTATTTATGACTGATTGAAATGCATAAATAGGATTACACTGACGTAAATTCCCAACGGTACTCATCGTAAGGTACCACATTTCGATCATAAACTTCACGTGGCTGTGCGCCTATACACGTTAACGCATAAATATATATTAACAAAAAAAGACATATCCAATGCAACCTTTTGATTTTCTTTTTAATTTACAAAAATTAGTTTTAAAATTATTTATACTTTCTTTTATTTAATACATATGCGCAATTTCTTGCTGGCAGTGCTTTTATAAAATTTAAAAATATCCGACTTATGTAAGCAGATAAAACATTCATTTTGATAAAATTTGCTCAGGGTATTTGTGGTTTATTAAAGATCGGAAATTTCAGCATTGTAACGATCCGGAGAAAACGACTTAACGTTGAAATGCACTACGGGGCGCCATCTAAGCATTTGAACCTAGAAACATTTATAAAGTAGGCAGATACGTGAGTCAAAAAATATATATATATTTTTTTTTTTTTTTAAATTTTGATTCCGGTCGTTAGCCCATGTCACTAGCTCAGTGGAATAGCAGAGATTTAATAATATCATTTACTAGGATATAAAAGAATAAAGTAAGCCACTGCCAGTAATTCACATACAAACATTTATTTATGCACATATATATAAGGTTTAAAATTACTTTAGTGATTTACATTTAATTTAACATTTAACATTATTTTTTTTTTTTCTTTGATTTTACTTTAATTTACATTGCATTACTATTATATTATAAATTTACATTTTTAATCAAGTTCGCACAGATGGGATTATATTAACCTGTTTAATATGTTGCTATAGATCGGTTACATAGATTTCAACTGTCAAAAACATTTCAAAGTAAACATAAACGATCAAAATACAAAGTTATTGATTACTGACAATTGCAGAGGGAAATATAAGAAACCCTCTAGTATTCATCGTAAGATACCTGCATCGTCACCAACAACTTAAAAGACATCCGAATAAATACCTTTTAGATACTCACCGTAAGGTATCAGTATTTGTCGAATGTCTATATATTTTGATCAAATATGAAAACGCAAACATATTTAACCGATAGCCAATCTATGCAAGCGTCTATAAACAACTTAAATTTAATAGTTTTATAGGATCGAGCCTGAATATACTATATAGATTTGCATTCGAAAATAAAATATTCTATCCCTATTTAACCCTAGGCAACACATTTCGCAATCAACCGGCGCCAATCCATCTGATACATTCATGTATTCAATGTAGCATGATACGACAACACAATGATATTGTCAGGAATGTCCATCTGAACAATATGAAGAAAGAAAAACGACATTGACTCTCCACCCACAGGAATGTGACATCTGTGGGCAAGTAGATCAATAAACTAAAAACTCCATAGGAATGGGCTGCGGTCTTCTGCCGACTTACAAACCCATCCATAGGCAAACAGAGGGTGTGTGGCATATATCTATAATCCTGCCCGTAGCGGATCTCATATTACATTTACTAATTACATAAATATATCCAATCCATTGAACCAATTCAACCACGAAATGAACAACCCAAGATTACCCTCCCTTAATTATCTTTACAAATCGATACAGCCATTCACGCCCGACTCAAGTTTAACATTTTTTTTATAATTTATTTAACGGAAAACAGAAATCATAACAACTTAAAGAACAAAATTAAATAAATAAATAAATAAATGGAAATGATTTTACAAATTAAATACATTAAATAAAATTATAACCAATTAATAAATATTGTTGGTCAGATAGAATAATATTAAAATCATTTTAAATATGAAAAGTTTTTAATTTACTGTTCATAAATTTTAAAGTTCTTACGGTTATTGAAATAGTTCATCCTATTATATTCCTGGCCGTTTAAACGTGAATTCCCACGTCGTCCGAAGATTAGTATCCGGTTGATTTATTTATTTATCCTTTGGAGATTTTGTTTTTCGTGTAGTTGGTCCTCATTGTATAAACGATGGCCCATTTTTTTCTCTTTCTTAGCAGAACTGAAGGGATTGAAGCTGTGCGTCTTTTTCAATCCCCCCAGCGCTAACACCTAGCTGTTACATCGTCAATAATCAATCAATTTCCAGTCACTAACTACCAAGCTTTCCAAAACCTGTCCTTTTTATATTAATGTCAAGGATTGAATTAACATTGCGTCATGGAGTGATGATTCTTTCGCTGAGGTCCGATTTCCCAAATGGATTTCTTTCACTGGCTAATCAGTTTCTATTGTTTTTTTTTTCTATCTGACTGAGGTTATTACATTTAAATGCTCAAGGCTGGTTTTAATTTAACCAATTAACAATCATTTCCATTTCTAATTAATTACCCTGTTTTCCAAATCAAAAATATATTTCAAGACAAATTTAAAGATATAATTTTATCTCCAAATCTTTTTTAAAATTTAGTTTTAAAAATACCTTTTTCTTTAATAAAAATTTTATTTTAATAATTTTTTATTATCTGTGCGACTTAATATATATAAGAGTTTAAGACGATATTTTAATTTCAATTTTTAAAGAAAGTTTTTAAATGCGAACTTTTTATTTTAACTTGTTTAATAATATATATATAAAAAAAACAATGTAACGAACGTCTGTGCTCGTTACAATATATATATATATAAAACTAAGTTAAAGTTTGGAAAGTTTTATAATAGAATATTTAGCAATTTAAATCTTGATTTTAAAATCGTTTTCCCTTTCTATGATTTGCTTCCTTTTCTTTCTAAATAAATATTTATATAAAATAAATAACTTAATTACGGGAGTATAATGGCGGAAAGTTAAACGAAGTATTTTTCAATTAAATTAATAAGAACTATGGCTGCCATTATATATAATAACCCCTCCCATTACGATATAAAAAAAAAGAAAAGAAAGCAATTAATGAAATATAATTTCACAAGATTCGAATACATAGATTTAAAAAACATATATATATAGAAAAGCATAAATATACATTAAAATTGCAAATTACAAAGATATTTTAATAATTTATGGGAACATTACCGGTAACTAGATGGGTGGGTTAAAATGAGTTTATTTAATGTTTCCCCGCAGGTCTTCTCGGTTCTTCAAATTTGTTTTTTCCATGTTTTTGAGGGCAGATTTTCATGGATACAGAGCAGATACTTTTGTTCTCTGGCTAGCTTACATGATTACGACTCCTGCATCAGGAACAGCTCAGAAGAGCGAAGGCAAAGAAGTTACCCCTGCATTTTTGCAGAGCAACACATTTCTGGATTCTTTTATTTATATGCTGAAAGAATAGAGTGCAGCTTGAAGTAAGTACAGCAAGCAAGAGTTCGCTATATTGTCCAATCTTTCAGCAAAATTTCTTCCAACAAAATTCTTAAGATTTCTCTCTGACCTTCAGCACAGGTTCCCAGCAAGCATGAGACCAAGAACAAAAGAAAAGTTCTTTATTTATACCCTTTTTCCATTATGTTTTTAATCTGTAATTAGTAGCGAATCATGCCCATTGTTTCAAATTTTTCCTGTTATCTATTTTTATCTAATTCAGAAAAATGTTTTACTAATTAAATTCCTTTCCTTAATGGATTCTATTTAATTAAGAAATTCATCGAATTCTACCAAATATATTTTAAAAATAATTGCAATTATAATTTTAACTTTCTATATTTTATTTTATTAAATATTTTAATTTAGGCAACTATTTGAGAAAACGATAAATTTAGTTTGAAAAAGAAACATACATTCACTGTGGTTGGACTTAGGGTCTTAGTTAGTCCACAGTGAATGGTGAAGCCAGCATATATATATATATATATATATATATATATATGCACAGCTTCAATATATTTATATATATAAAGATTTTAGTACTATATTTCCTAATGATACATAAAAACAAATACACATTTGCATATTTGCACTGTATTTACAATGTATTTGGTCCACCTGTACCCATTGGTGTGATATAATTTTTAGTTCTACAATGAACTACAGAAGAAGTGACTGCATGTGCTGTTATCAATTTCTTACCACTTTCAGCTGTACTGTAGTGTTTGGTTCTAGCAGCCTCCAATCCTGAATGTGAACTAGCATTACTACATTAACCATTTAGCTTAACCGCTAGTGTCTGGAGAACTTTGATTCTGTCTTTCAATTTTGTGATAATAATTCTTTCCAGAACACATATGGAGAATGTGGACGCTGCTTTTCAGCTATGTTATAGAAGTTCTCTGACCCTACATTCAAAAATCGTGGCTAGTTATTGCCCGATCCCACCCTCAAAGGGAACATTCAGGTATCAGTGACCATCATTGCCTTTTGTCCCATTTTTGTCATTGTCTGTGCATTATCTATCTGTATATGTATTGGTTCAAGATGATGAATGTTCAATCTGGATAACAGAGGATCTGGATTAGTCTATTATTTGAAGACAAGGTGAGATAGGACATTACTGATGAAGGCAAATACCCGAAAACAGTTAGTCTGGTGATAAAAGATGAAATCTCTATTGAAGCAGTCGGATCTGAGTTCGATCCTAGCTTCATGTTATTTACCCTAATACTAACTTTAAATTTCCGATGCAATGGGGCTTTATACGTTCAATCCACGCTAATTTCCATAATGAATAACTTGTTTCAAATACGTAGTAAAATTAATTAGTTTAGTTTAAATTGGATCAATTCTCTAAATAAATTCATGATAAAATGTTCATGAATTTACATATATTAAATTGCCTGGATTTTGCGTATATATGTTTGTAAATATTAAATATATATAATTGTTCGAAAGTTTCATTGCGTCGGGAATACTTGTTTTTTACTTTTAAATAATTTGTAAAGTTTTGCGATTAAAAGCTACATTCCTTCCAAAGGCTTTCAAATTCTCAAAAACAACAGTAAAGTTTTATTAATAAAAAAAAGATAAGAATTCAATTTTTAATTAAAATCATTTCAGACTTTAAGAATTCATTTTCTAATTAGGAAAGGAATTCAAAAATTAGTTTGAAAGCCTTATCGAAGGAATGTTTCTGAAAACAACTAATTATAAAAAAAAAACAGATTGATAATAAAATGAGCGCTAGCCGGAGGCATCAGTGAACAGTAGATATATAGCCCTGAAAAGAAAAGAAAAAGACTAGTTTTGGTTGTAGAGTAGTGCAGTGAACTCTCTGTGTATAAAAATTGTATTTCATCATGATAGAGGGCTAGAACATCAGGGATCTGGCTACGGTTCCTAAAGTCCCGAGGAATCTTCACTGGAGCTGCTGAACCGTTTTCCGGATCGATCATTCTGTTAAAATAATGAAAGCTACTAAAATACTACTCCAGTAGTTAACCAATGATGCCTACATTTCAACAACTTGGAGGAGTAACTTAAGGACCAGCGGAAGGGGTAATATATTTCTATAATGAACGTTAAACTTTCTGGACAGTTCGAACTTTATTTTACACTCCTCCTATTTAAGAGCTCTTTATTATTTAATGTAAAAATCTTTATAAAATGCTACTATAAATTTATATTGTAATTCTTTCAATCTCTAGTCTTTAAACTTTTTCTTTTCTTACCTGGCGGTTCGTTTAACATATTATATATATATATATGTATTTATCGTGTGATTTATTAATGCTATTTAAAAATTATATGCCAATAATCTTTCAACTCGATGAGCTCCTCTGTTCTATTTGCCTCATGCAAATATTATAATATTAATTTCAAATAGTAATTCTCGCCCATTAGAACTAAATTTGAAAGTTCTATTAATCATCGAGTCGAAAGAAAATATTACATGTTTATTATTTTTATTATTGGCTAATAATAAACTATTAGCTCCGTTTTTCACCTATGTCCCCAGCTCCTAAGTTACAAGTGTTTATATACTCAAATAATGTTAAAATATTGATTTCTTGTTCTACTAATATATATTTATTCGAATATAACCTTAAATGTTTTTATATTTCTCGTTGGGGGCATAGACATAGAATCCCATGTTGTGTAATACTTGTTGGCATATGATAAGGACCGCCACTCTTATAATATTTATAAATTCTTTTAAAGACTAGAGGTAACTAATGCAATCTATATTTTATTGAACAAAACAAATTATTATTATTATTAAATATTGTCTAACATACTTGGTTTCTCAGTTCATCATTCTTTTATAATTATTTAAATGTTAATACTCGCTGTCTGTGTTGGCAACCCGAACATACATATGATTCAATTTATAAAATTGTTCAAAGTATATAAATTCTTAGATATTAGTGTTACTCAGGAGTCTCTAGTCCTCACCAACCATTGAGCTAGTTCTTGGCGCATAGCACTGTGCCGTCGATTTCTGCTATCTGAGCTGTTGAGTTGGGTTTGAATTCAGTTTTGGTTAAGCTGAGTTTGAATCCGATTTGACTTGCGGTGGTGGTGGGTTTCGACCGGTACATGGTTATGTTTTTGGCGCCCAACATGGGGCGCGACTTAATAAACCCCACACATGCCCTATAGATAGAAATTATGGTTTTAGTACTCAGATCTCAATAAATTAAATGTTTAAAGTGATATTTTTGTAGAATGTTTTATATATTTGAAAAAGTTATGCGATTTATAATGCATAACTGAAATGATTTAATAAATTAAAATATCACTTTCTAATTCTCTTCCTTATAGTTAAATGTATTCAAGATTTTTTTTTAAATGCAAAAGACTGTTAGAATAATTATTTAAGTATATGTGTAATTAGTTATACGTGTACTATATATCCATATATATATTATACGTTTGTTTATACACGTTCATGACAGTAAGAAAATTATCGTTAGTGAAGTAGCAAGAGCAGATCAAAGCATAGGGGTAAAATAAATGAAATATTTTGTCTGTGTCAAAATTAATTTTGTTCATCTCAGCTTGTAATAGGAAATGACTTTTTAAATATGTATCAGTGCCATCTCGATTATGCGAAAGGTATAATGTGTGTCTACCAAGAAAAAATTAGTTTTAAAAAGAGACAAGCCCAAAGTACAAACTGTGGAGAAGCATGTAGTGAGTCAGAGAAAGAAAGTTATTTAGATGCTCTGGGCGAAACAAGTCAAAAAAATGGAGATATCGTTATATCAAATATAGAAAGAGAACCAGTGGTTAAGGAAGATAAGATTACACATAGTGAGTCAGTTTGTCGGGACTCGAAGTCAAAAAGGGGTTCGAAATTAGAGGAAGATGATTGGGAATTAAATAACGAGATCCCATACGAAGGGAGTGAATTTGCCAGAAGCTTAAAAATGCACCCAAGTCAGCCTCTGTTAAGACCAACAAACGAATGTAATGAGACATCTGAATCCGAGGATGATGATGACCTGTTGGGATATTGTTTTGGCTTTAGTAGTCACGAGCCAAGTATTAAACAACCCCCAGATCCTACTTAAAAATCTATTAGCTATAAAAAAAAAAGGGGGATCTGTCCCTCCCCCAAAAACATTAAATATATATACTGCATATTTAAAAAAAAAAAAAAACTAACATGTCTACCCCATTCTGACTGACGAATATCCATTTGGATATTAATTCAGATTTATTGAGATTGCATGATTTTTTTTTATGATTGATTGGTGATTTAATGTGTATATTGCTCTTGATATTAATTTTATTGCACGTATGTTTTTTTTTTTTTTGGTGGTAGGAGAGTCGTAAGTATAAAGGTACTGATAAATAAATCCCTTAGCGCAGCAAGTAAATAAGTTTATGTGCATGGGAAAATAGGAAATTATTTAACAAATTGATAACGAAAATTCAAAGTCATGATTGTAGCAAGGTCATTTTTTTTAATTGTTTTTTTTTTTGTAAGTTTACGGAAATGAAACGGTTGTCTTCAAGTCCCTCACCGTTTCACCAACCATCCTAATAACCCACTCGTCTGTGCTAAGTTCAAACCTGTTTAATAAGTCTAAATTAAGATTTGTAAGCTAAAAATTGCAATCACGGCTATATAAACAGCATTATATACGCACATACGAAAGAACGCTATAATTGAATAGTATTGCCAGAGTTATAGCGTATAATTTTATCGCGTAATATTTTTAAACTATTTTTAAACAGTAATAATGTAGCGTCAATTTATTAATTTATTACTTAAATTCGTATGTGGGAATATAATCCACCTATATTGAATATACATATATAGCATAGTGGCGTGATTAAAATATTTATTAAATTTTAAGTTTCATTTTTATTATAAACCAATTTAATGTAAAAACACATTGAAAGGGTGATTGATTGCAAATGCGCTGACAAGTTTCTTTTTAAAAAGAAAAAAAGATTTTTTTTCTAAAAATAAAAGTATTTTCGGAGAATTAAAAGTTTAGTAAAGTTTTTGCTGTAAACAATTGTATCAGTATATGCCACACCTGCCTTAGGTTTCTAAAAAGAAAAGCCAATTTTAAAATAATCTAGCTAATTGATTCTAAATTATTTTGGAGACCTCGCTAATTAAAAATATGTTTACAGCAGGGATTTTACACATAAATTATAAAATCAGAACAAAATTCCTGACTAATTAAAAATAAAATCTAATATCGGATTAAACTGATTAAAATTCGATTTAATTAAAAGTTGATAATCAGAGAAAAGTTATAACACCTAAAAGGAATGTCAGCATGTTTGAAGTCAACCACTAATTTCATAAGCAAATTAAAAATTTTGTAATCTTGATGGAGATGAAATTCCAAGGTGTGTGGGCTGATAAGGCGATCATTTAAAAAGGCCATGTAAAGTGGAGGAGCCATCTTAGATCTTTACTTTTTGAAACCTTGACAGCTTGAATGCTACATCTGTGAAGTTTTGCCCTCTTTGATCATCGTTAAGCTTTGGAATCCAGCGTGTATCCTGAACCAAAAGCAACCGTGAACATTTTGACATCCAGTTAAGACAATAATTTTTATATCTGTGCGAGAGAAAATGTCGGGCTAAAACAGGCAGCCTTGGCTAAGCTCCAGAGTGAAGGCGACGGGCCTTTACTTCCATCCAAAAAACCACCATCACCAGTATGCCGCCATAACAGCTCCGCTCTAACCGTGGGAAGAAGATGATGCCGCAAGCCGCCACAAAGACTCCCGTAACTCCAGCTCAAGTACTACAAGATGACCGGTAACCTCACCATTTCTAACTGCAGTTCAATATATTAATTTTCCTTTAAGTCTAGACTTATAAAATGTATTTTAATTCTAAAATCTTGAATTCAAGTAAATTGCTAAATGTAAAATTTTATTCTTAAATTTAATTATATAATTCTGACCTACTTTCTAATGTTTCCTAACTGAATGATTTTAATAATTTTATTTTCAATTTTCTCACTGCAGTTGTGACTATGGTTTCTTTATTTTTTTTTATTTTAAAATATAAATTATATGCTAATGCCTCGAAACAGCGGGCATTCAATATTAATAATAAAGAGAAGAGAGAATGACCCCTCTTCATTTAATAATTATTTATCGTAGCTTAATGCACGCTGTTTCGAAACCCTCTTAAATAACTGTTAAGAATTGGCTATGTGCTGATTATTATTTTGACCTTGATTATTTAATTATTTGTTTGCAATTTTAAAATGGGAATCTTGTTTTAACCCAAAGTAAATTTCAATTTAATTTTCACTAAGCAATATCCAAGCCTTGAATAAGTATATTTGTTATTTATTTCATTTTGTAAAAGCCCTCCAAATATACTTTTCCCCTTTTTCTTTTTTATTAATCGCGTAATCAAATGTGTTCTTTGAGATTGAAACTAGAAAGCAAAGAATATTTAAAAGTACGCCCACGTATAGCATATGATATTAAAAATGCTATATTAGAGTTGGCGCTAATGATTCCACTGATTAGCTATCGTTCTCGTGGCTAAATATTAAATATATTTCAACTCTTTTGCTTGGCGGATGTGATAATTTTATTATACATTTCAACTCTCTCGTTATGTTGCATTTTTCTTTAAGATGGGACTCGGAACGGCCATCCCTCTTACACTCCTTGGGTCGCACACGAATAAGACCTGACGTCAAATTCCAGGCAATAGTGTTAGCTACCCCAACCCTCTTTAGCAGCATGGCGATCGGTCATAGGGCTCCGGTGTTGATCACAAAACCCTAAATATTAATCCATCCGCAGAGCGACATTTAGTATAACTGTTTACCAGCGCTATAGCGCATTGGTTCTTTTGGTTGCCAACTCTTCCTCCCTTAAATTAAGTTTCAGCCATTGTCTGACATATTCAAGAGCTAGTTTCGGTCTCATGTACAATAGTTTGAAATAATAATATTATAGATATAATTTGACTTTAAATGTTTCACATATATGAGAAAACAAGGCTTCGTCTGATTGCTTAGCTGAAAACCATGAAATAAGAGGGATTAGCATAATCTGCCCCATAGCTACAATGCAGTGACTGATCAATAAGATAATAAAGCAAATGATGAAAACAATATTTAACTTCATCAAATAAAATAACAAATGTAAAATAATTTTAATTGTAAGGAGAGAAGGTTAAAGCGCTCTCCAAAATGTTAGATGCTACGCGCATTTTAATTGTAAAATGCAAGAATAATATAGATAAAATCGTCAAATTAAATCTGCAAAAATAAACATACAATTTAATAAATTACTCTGATCTCGATCTTATTTATTTCAATCCAATTCAAAATTCTCTATATTATATATGTGATTTCCGATGCATTAATTAGTTTTAAATATATACAGTTAATAAATTCCATTTTTTTGTTATGAGTCTCATTGCTTCTCCGTGACCTATGTCGGCCGTGTGGAAAGAGGTATACTACGTGTAAGTTCAAGGTGGTCATTCGTAGGGTCTTGAGTCTTGGAATCCTGGCTTACGAGTTGAAGTGCGGTCGGACTCGGGATGTTACAGTCCTAGTCTGGTCAGCTTCGGTCTCTTTTGCTTGGATTCTGAATTCTGTTACGCGAATGTACAAACTTGACTGTTACAAAGTATTTTTTTTTCCACCGGGTTTGGAGGAGAAAGTCTCTAAAATGGGGCAAGATATCTGCCGCAAAATTGAAGAATACGAAGAGGGACAGAAACAGATCAGAGAGGAGATTTCTGAGTTAAAAGAAAACTTGAGTTATAGAAATCATGTTGTTGCCCAAGAAGAAAATGCCATTACAGAAGACATCCAGGAATTGAAGAGAGAAATTACACCAATAAGGGAAGCAAAAATGGACATTGTAGAATGTAACGTAACTACTGGTTCCCAAACCTACAACCAGAGCAAGACAAACACTGTACCAGATATTAGTAAGACCACAGATAGTGTAAAAGATACTTCTAATATAAGGGAGATGAAAATCAACATGGAAAGCATTATGGATAAAGAATCTGAACACTGTTCCATCCCATGCAGGAGTGGTTTAGAGTTAACACTAGAAAATAGACAACCAACTATATATGAATCAGTGACATCATCAATGAATAGTGAGTCAGAGAAAGAAAGTAAGAAGCAAAAAGAATCTGTACATTTTGCACCAGTCGCTTTAAACGATAAGGGAGTGAATAAAGAAAGTTATTTAGATGATCTGAGCGAAACAAGTCAAAAAAATGGGAATATCGTTATATCAGATATAGAAAAAGAACCAGCGGTTAAGGAAGATAAGATTACACATAGTGAGTCAGTTTGTCGGGACTCGAAGTCAAAAAGGGGTTCGAAATTAGAGGAAGATGATTGGGAATTAAATAACGAGATCCCATACGAAAGGAGTGAATTTGCCAGAAGCTTAAAAATGCACCCACGTCAGCCTCTGTTAAGACCAACAAGCGAATGTAATGAGACGTCTGAATCCGAGGATGATGATGACATGTTGGGATATTGGTTTGGCTTTAGTAGTCACGAGCCAAGTATTAAACAACCCCCAGATCCTACTTAAAAAATTTATTAGCTAAAAAAAAAAAAAAAAAAAGGATCTGTCCTTCCCCCCCCCCCCAAAAAAAAAAAAAAAAAAAAAAAAAACATTAAATATATATACTGCATATTAAAAAAAAAAAAAAAAAAACTAACATGTCTACCCCCCTTCTAACTGACGAATATCCATTTGGATATTAATTCAGATTTATTGAGATCTCATGATTTTTTTTTATGATTGATTGGTGACTTAATGTGTGTATTGCTCTTGATATTAATTTTATTGCGCGTATGTTTTTTTTTTGGTGGTAGGAGAGTCGTAAGTGTAAAGGTACTGATAAATAAATCCCTTAGCGCAGCAAGTAAATAAGTTTATGTGCATGGGAAAATAGGAAATTATTTAACAAATTGATAACGAAAATTCAAAGTCATGATTGTAGCAAGGTCATTTTTTTTAATTGTTTTTTTTTTTGTAAGTTTACAGAAATGAAACGGTTGTCTTCAAGTCCCTCACCGTTTCACCAACCATCCTAATAACCCACTCGTCTGTGCTAAGGTCAAACCTGTTTAATAAGTCTAAATTGAGATTTGTAAGCTAAAAATTGCAATCACGGCTATATAAACAGCATTATATACGCACATACGAAAGAACGCTATAAGTGAATAGTATTGCCAGAGTTATAGCGTATAATTTTATCGCGTAATATTTTTAAACAGTAATAATGTAGCGTCAATTTATTAATTTATTACTTAAATTCGTATGTGGGAATATAATCCACCTATATTGAATATACATATATAGCATAGTGGCGTGATTAAAATATTTATTAAATTTTAAGTTTCATTTTTATTATAAACCAATTTTATGTAAAAACACATTGAAAGGGTGATTGATTGCAAATGCGCTGACAAGTTTCTTTTTAAAAAGAAAAAAGATTTTTTTTCTAAAAATAAAAGTATTTTCGGAGAATTAAAAGTTTAGTAAAGTTTTTGCTGTAAACAATTGTATCAGTATATGCCACACCTGCCTTAGGTTTCTAAAAAGAAAAGCCAATTTTAAAATAATCTAGCTAATTGATTCTAAATTATTTTGGAGACCTCGCTAATTAAAAATATGTTTACAGCAGGGATTTTACACATAAATTATAAAATCAGAACAAAATTCCTGACTAATTAAAAATAAAATCTAATATCGGATTAAACTGATTAAAATTCGATTTAATTAAAAGTTGATAATCAGAGAAAAGTTATAACACCTAAAAGGAATGTCAGCATGTTTGAAGTCAACCACTAATTTCATAAGCAAATTAAAAATTTTGTAATCTTGATGGAGATGAAATTCCAAGGTGTGTGGGCTGATAAGGCGATCATTTAAAAAGGCCATGTAAAGTAGAGGAGCCATCTTAGATCTTTACTTTTGGAAACCTTGACAGCTTGAATGCTACATCTGTGAAGTTTTGCCCTCTTTGATCATCGTTAAGCTTTGGAATCCAGCGTGTATCCTGAACCAAAAGCAACCGTGAACATTTTGACATCCAGTTAAGACAATAGTTTTTATATCTGTGCGAGAGAAAATGTCGGGCTAAAACAGGCAGCCTTGGCTAAGCTCCAGAGTGAAGGCGACGGGCCTTTACTTCCATCAAAAAAACCACCATCACCAGTATGCCGCCATAACAGCTCCGCTCTAACCGTGGGAAGAAGATGATGCCGCAAGCCGCCACAAAGACTCCCGTAACTCCAGCTCAAGTACTACAAGATGACCGGTAACCTCACCATTTCTAACTGCAGTTCAATATATTAATTTTCCTTTAAGTCTAGACTTATAAAATGTATTTTAATTCTAAAATCTTGAATTCAAGTAAATTGCTAAATGTAAAATTTTATTCTTAAATTTAATTATATAATTCTGACCTACTTTCTAATGTTCCTAACTAAATAATTTTATTTTCAATTTTCTCACTGCAGTTGTGACTATTGTTTCTTTATTTCTTTTTTTATTTTAAAATATAAATTATATGCTAATGCCTCGAAACAGTGGGCATTCAATATTAATAATAAAGAGAAGAGAGAATGACCCCTCTTCATTTAATAATTATTTATCGTAGCTTAATGCACGCTGTTTCGAAACCCTCTTAAATAACTGTTAAGAATTGGCTATGTGCTGATTAGTATTTTGACCTTGATTATTTAATTATTTGTTTGCAATTTTAAAATGGGAATCTTGTTTTAACCCAAAGTAAATTTCAATTTAATTTTCACTAAGCAATATCCAAGCCTTGAATAAGTATATTTGTTATCTATTTCATTTTGTAAAAGCCCTCCAAATATACTTTTTTCCCCTTTTTTGTTTTTATTAATTAATCGCGTAATCAAATGTGTTATTTGAGATTGAAACTAGAAAGCAAAGAATATTTAAAAGTACGCCCACGTATAGCATATGATATTAAAAATGCTATATTAGAGTTGGCGCTAATGATTCCACTGATTAGCTATCGTTCTCTTGGCTAAATATTAAATTATTTCAACTCTTTTGCTTGGCGGATGTGATAATTTTATTATACATTTCAACTCTCTCGTTATGTTGCATTTTTCTTTAAGATGGGACTCGGAACGGCCATCCCTCTTACACTCCTTGGGTCGCACACGAATAAGACCTGACGTCAAATTCCAGGTAATAGTGTTAGCTACCCCAACCCTCTTTAGCAGCATGGCGATCGGTCATAGGGCTCCGGTGTTGATCACAAAACCCTAAATCTTAATCCATCCGCAGAGCGACATTTAGTATAACTGTTTACCAGTGCTATAGCGCATTGGTTCTTTTGGTTGCCAACTCTTCCTCCCTTAAATTAAGTTTCAGCCATTGTCTGACATATTCAAGAGCTAGTTTCGGTCTCATGTACAATAGTTTGAAATAATATTATAGATAAATTTGACTTTAAATGTTCCACATATATGTGAAAACAAGGCTTCGTCTGATTGCTTAGCTGAAAACCATGGAATAAGAGGGATTAGCATAATCTGCCCCATAGCTACAATGCAGTGACTGATCAATAAGATAATAAAGCAAATGATGAAAACAATATTTAACTTCATCAAATAAAATAACAAATGTAAAATAATTTTAATTGTAAGGAGAGAAGGTTAAAGCGCTCTCCAAAATGTTAGATGCTACGTGCATTTTAATTGTAAAATGCAAGAATAATATAGATAAAATCGTCAAATTTAATCTGCAAAAATAAACATACAATTTAATAAATTAAAAAAAAAAAATAAAAAAAAAAACATAACCATGTACCGGTCGAAACCCACCACCACCGCAAGTCAAATCGGATTCAAACTCAGCTTAACCAAAACTGAATTCAAACCCAACTCAACAGCTCAGATAGCAGAAATCGACGGCACAGTGCTATGCGCCAAAAACTAGCTCAATGGTTGGTGAGGACTAGAGACTCCTGAGTAACACTAATATCTAAGAATTTATATACTTTGAACAATTTTATAAATTGAATCATATGTATGTTCGGGTTGCCAACACAGACAGCGAGTATTAACATTTAAATAATTATAAAAGAATGATGAACTGAGAAACCAAGTATGTTAGACAATATTTAATAATAATAATAATTGGTTTTGTTCAATAAAATATAGATTGCATTAGTTACCTCTAGTCTTTAAAAGAATTTATAAATATTATAAGAGTGGCGGTCCTTATCATATGCCAACAAGTATTACACAACATGGGATTCTATGTCTATGCCCCCAACGAGAAATATAAAAACATTTAAGGTTATATTCGAATAAATATATATTAGTAGAACAAGAAATCAATATTTTAACATTATTTGAGTATATAAACACTTGTAATTTAGGAGCTGGGGACATAGGTGAAAAACGGAGCTAATAGTTTATTATTAGCCAATAATAAAAATAATAAACATGTAATATTTTCTTTCGACTCAATGATTAATAGAACTTTCAAATTTAGTTCTAATGGGCGAGAATTACTATTTGAAATTAATATTATAATATTTGCATGAGGCAAATAGAACAGAGGAGCTCATCGAGTTGAAAGATTATTGGCATATAATTTTTAAATAGCATTAATAAATCACACGATAAATACATGTATATATATATGTTAAACGAACCGCCAGGTAAGAAAAGAAAAAGTTTAAAGACTAGAGATTGAAAGAATTACAATATAAATTTATAGTAGCATTTTATAAAGATTTTTACATTAAATAATAAAGAGCTCTTAAATAGGAGGAGTGTAAAATAAAGTTCGAACTGGCCAGAAAGTTTAACGTTCATTATAGAAATATATTACCCCTTCCACTGGTCCTTAAGTTACTCCTCCAAGTTGTTGAAATGTAGGCATCATTGGTTAACTACTGGAGTAGTATTTTAGTAGCTTTCATTATTTTAACAGAATGATCGATCCGGAAAACGGTTCAGCAGCTCCAGTGAAGATTCCTCGGGACTTTAGGAACCGTAGCCAGATCCCTGATGTTCTAGCCCTCTATCATGATGAAATACAATTTTTATACACACAGAGTTCACTGCACTACTCTACAACCAAAACTAGTCTTTTTCTTTTCTTTTCAGGGCTATATATCTACTGTTCACTGATGCCTCCGGCTAGCGCTCATTTTATTATCAATCTGTTTTTTTTTTATAATTAGTTGTTTTCAGAAACATTCCTTCGATAAGGCTTTCAAACTAATTTTTGAATTCCTTTCCTAATTAGAAAATGAATTCTTAAAATCTGAAATGATTTTAATTAAAAATTGAATTCTTATCTTTTTTTTATTAATGAAACTTTACTGTTGTTTTTGAGAATTTGAAAGCCTTTGGAAGGAATGTAGCTTTTAATCGCAAAACTTTACAAATTATTTAAAAGTAAAAAACAAATATTCCCGACGCAATGAAACTTTCGAACAATTATATATATTTAATATTTACAAACATATATACGCACAATCCAGGCAATTTAATATATGTAAATTCATGAACATTTTATCATGAATTTATTTAGAGAATTGATCCAATTTAAACTAAACTAATTAATTTTACTACGTATTTGAAACAAGTTATTCATTATGGAAATTAGCGTGGATTGAACGTATAAAGCCCCATTGCATCGGAAATTTAAAGTTAGTATTAGGGTAAATAACATGAAGCTAGGATCGAACTCAGATCCGACTGCTTCACTATACAATCTTGACATCTATTAATTCATCAAGACTTTAAATTAGTTTAAAAAACCCTACTTTTAAAAACATAGTAGTAAGTATATGAAAGGTATTAAAAAATGGTGATCATTTCTGTTGATTATTTTTCTATTTCTTAGTCTTTAAGTAACTGTGCATTGGTGTTACATTTATTTAATTTGTTCCACCAAAATCATAGTTGTATTAAAATTTTAAATAGATGAACCAATATATGATAGTTTGGTTTGCTAGTTTAAAGTTTTATTACCAAATCTTAAACAGGATTCCAAGAGATTGTAAAAGACCCAGAAAGAGACCACATGTGAGATGGATGGATAAAATAAGAAAGTGTGCAGGGGTGATGTGGAGAAGAGAAGCTAAAGATCAGAAAAGATGGATTGAACTTGGAGAGACCTTCATCCTGCAGTGGATTGATAATGGTTGATGATGATGATGATATAAAAGAACATTATATATCTGTTATTATCAACTATTATTCTACTTACATTTGCCATATCCATTAAAAACGAATATTTAAACATCCAGTCCAATTTGATTTTTTCATTTCCTAAAATGTCCTTAAAAAAATAAATAAATATTTTTAAATATACGGAATAATCTTATTTTAAATGCACACTCATAGACACACGCACACACACAATCTTTTGCGTTTTAAAACAGTATTAGAGCGATAGCTTTAAAATATGAAGTCTTCTGAATCGACTTCGACCATAATTAAGAAATTAAAAGGAACTGCCGTGATTGTTTGCCACTTAGTGCTGGAAAGTCACGTGATATTTTCTTAGAAATTAATGCTATAATTACTTTATTTAATATAAATAAGTCCATTATTTTATATAGCACGATGTTTATAAACTGTAATATATTTAAACAGCATTAAACTGTTGCACATGCGCTTTGGATTTTAACTATAAAATGAATGAATACTAACACCAACCACATGATAAAGTGATTATTTAATATCTTCAAGCTTTCTCTTTCAAACACTTAAGATTCGCCCATACAAAAGCGTTTGGGTTCGAAAAGATAGATGGCCATTCTATCTTTTCCAAAGACTTTATCATGTGATTGAAGTGTTAGTATTCATTCATTTTATAGTTAAAAATCCAAAGCGCATGTGCAACAGTTTAATGCTGTTTATTTAATATACTAATTTTTTTTTTTAAAAAAAACTCATTTCAAGCTTG
This sequence comes from Epiperipatus broadwayi, assembly GCA_028023455.1. Lineage (NCBI taxonomy): Eukaryota > Metazoa > Onychophora > Udeonychophora > Euonychophora > Peripatidae > Epiperipatus > Epiperipatus broadwayi. Next base: position 4,567,856 of record JAQFVV010000006.1, read on the forward strand.
CTATTGGCTCTCTGATTCAACATGTGTTTATTTTGCAGAAAGCCCAGCTTTCTTAATTTTTTTTTAACTAATTTTTTACATCACAAATTACCTCTACAATTCCAAGTTCAAAGCCATGTCTATATTTTTTACGAGTATTAAATTTAGTCCCATTTGTTAAATCAATTTTACATTTTTGAAAAAACATGACAAATATTCAATCTATTGAATAAATGTATATATTTTGAAGCTGTGTTCTTATCTGTGCATCTTTCATACACACAAACACTAACATATATATTTATATGTAAACAAAGGAAGTAAACATTCCTCACTGTAGACTATGGAATTAAAATCACTCTAAATGTGGAACAAAAGATCAAAGAACAGAATGAATCCAGCCTATTCTTGGTGGCTCTGATGTATATGAACATACCTTTGACAACAGTATCAGTAATTCATGAAGTTAATTTTATTAGCCAGATGGAACACGACACTTAAAAAAGTTATTAAACTCATAATTAATTGTACAATAACATCAACAAATAAAAAAAATCCCTTTTCCTTTCAAAAACTTTATTTCCTTTATATTATTTGTTAATGTTATTGGAGAACGTATATATTTTAAAAAAAGGTGAGTATATTTGTTACTTTCAAAAACAAATTTATTGCACATTAAGACCAAAGAAATACAGACCTAGAAGTATAAACAAGTAAATGATTATGAGATAGCATGCAAAAAAAAGAAGAAAAAAGATATATTTGAGTTGATGTTTGCACAAGAAACATTTGTGACTTGTTTGTTGTTTCGAGAATAAACCATAGAAGCATAAATGGTTTAAAGTTCATTCTCTTTGTTCCCCAGTTCCAACATCTACTTGTGGCAAATGCAGCGAAAAGATTAAAATGAGACGCTGTTAGTAGGTAATATTAGTATTCATGTTTAGTTGTATGAAATGTAGACAACAGCCACCCAACAGACAGTGAAGTTGCGGAAAAGCTCTATCTAATTACAATGGAGTCCCAGATTTGCGCAGCTGTGAAGGGGTCAGCAGTGTATATATCCCTATCCCTGTTTAGTATTTGCTGAAATGATGTGAATATATTATTCAAGGTTTCTGCCTGGAACATCAGCTTTATGCCCAGATGGAAAAGTTAATTATGACCGAAAGCCGGATCTCAGAGAATATGTCGTTTTCAATTGCTGTCTTGAGGTTCATTTGGATGTGATTTCTTAGTCATGTTTTGCTGAAGATGATATATGTTAATTATACAATGTGAGTGACAACATCTCTTTTAGCACCTTAATTGTAATAAATAAGATTTAATATGTAACCTTTAAGATAAACATAACTGAATGTAGATGCAAACAAAGGGAGTAAATCACTACCCCCCCCCAGCTATGAATTAAAAGAAATTCTAAATGTTGAACAAAGAATCAATAATTTAATTCATAGCTTGGAGGAAAGTGATTTACTTCTACATTGGACTACATTTAATTTAAAGTTTACATATTAAATCTTATTTAATTATTAGAATCAAGGTGTTAAAATTGAGATGCTGTCTCCAGCAGTTTATAATTGATTATGAGTTTTATAATTCTTAAGTGCTATGTTCCATCTGGTTGAATGTTGACAAAGATATGTTTATAAACATCAAGGCTTCAAAGAAATGGTGAATTCATTCTATTCTTGATGCTTTGTTCAACACTTAGAATGCTTTTAATTCATAGCTTGTGGGAGGTTTTACTCCCTGTCTTTACATAAACATTGGGCTATTTTTAATTTAAATTTTGTATGTAATTTAATAATTTTTAATGGATGTAATTATTGAAAATATTTTACTACATAGAAATTCCTGTTTATTGTTTTATTAGAGAAAAATACAGTCAGATGTTAATAAAACAGTAAACTATTCTTAAAAGGAATTCTCTTTGAAATGCCACTTTTTTTTCAAAATAATTTATTATAATTATGTTATTACATTAGCAATTATAATATTCTAACATATAGTTTTAAATTTAATTGTCTAGGCTGATCATATTATCTTTTAATCATCAGTTTCTTTATCTCTTCACCATTGGCACAGTTGCTGTGTCGATCTTTGGGATATATTTTATTTGATATGGTTTCATTTTCCTTCATTTGGAATTGCCAGATTTTAGCCTTTTATTCTTTCTTTCCCCTTTTCAGAGCATCCTACCATTGGTTGGGTATGTGGTGAGTCAAAATCCAACATGTCTCATGTCATAGAGAAAATGAACGGTGCTGATATAGTACGCGCTCGGCGGCCATTTTGAATTTGAAAACAGCCAAAAACACTGCTGGCACATGCAAGCGATAAATGTCATCGACTAGAAACACTCATTTTTTAAAAAAGTAAATCGCCTGAGGCACTATAATTAAAAAAGGTGTTGGGAAGGGACTACACTTAAAAAAATTGCAGGAAACGTCACATTAAATAGCCTAAAGTGATACTATCAAAAAAAAGTGCGGGAAAAGGAAAAAGAGGTGAAAATTAAAAAATACTTTAAAATAAACCAAAAACGCTAATTTATATATATAGTCATAATCAAACATTGCAATATTTACAAAAATCCGTTAAAATATAGCGATCACTAGAAAAATAATATAATGCTATAAATCAAACCTTACTTTAAAATAAACCAAAATCGCTAATTTATATATATAGTCATAATCAAACATTACTTTAAAATAAACCAAAACCGCTAATATATATAGTCATGATAATCAAATATTGCAATAGTAAATCTCAAAAGATTAACCCTATGTTAAGGCATTTTTTTTAAAAAAAATCGTAAATGATATTTACAAAAACCCGTTAAAATATAGCCATCATTAGAAAAATAATAAATGCTATTTTAAAAATATCAGTCCGGTCTATCAACGCTATATACTAAATCAGTATTATAATTTTAAAAAACAATATTTAAAAAGTATAATGCTATAAATCAAACATTGAGTTGTAACGTCACATTGAATAGCCAAAGGTTATACTATGGAAAATAAACCAAAAACGCTAATATATATAGTCATGATAATCAAATATTGCAATCGTAAATCTCAAAAGATTAACCCTATGTTAAGGCATTTTTTAAAAAAAAAATCGTAAATGATATTTACAAAAACCCGTTAAAATATAGCGATCATTAAAAAAATAATAAATGCTATTTTAAAAATATCAGTCCGGTCTATCAATGCTATATACTAAATCAGTATTATAATTTTAAAAAACAATATTTAAAAACTATAATGCTATAAATCAAACATTGAGTTGTAATGTCACATTGAATAGCCAAAGGTTATACTATGGAAAAAAAGAGCGGGAAAAGAAAAAGAGATGAAAATTAAAAAATACTTTAAAATAAACCAAAAACGCTAATTTATATATATATAGTCATTATCAAACATTGCAATATTTACAAAAATCCGTTAAAATATAGCAATCACTAGAAAAATAATATAATGCTATAAATCAAACAATATCAGTCCGGTCTATCAACGCTATATGCTAAATCAGTATTATAATTTAAAAAAACAATATTTAAAAAGTATGATGCTATAAATCAAACATTGAGTTGTAATGTCACATTGAATAGCCAAAGGTTATACTATGGAAAAAAAGAGCGGGAAAAGAAAAAGAGATGAAAATTAAAAAATACTTTAAAATAAACCAAAAACGCTAATTTATATATATAGTCGTAATCAAACATTACTTTAAAATAAACCAAAAATGCTAATATATATAGTCATGATAATCAAATATTGCAATCGTAAATCTCAAATGATTAACCCTATGTTAAGGCATTTTTTTAAAAAAAAATCGTAAATGATATTTACAAAAACCCGTTAAAATATAGCGATCATTAGAAAAATAATAAATGCTATTTTAAAAATATCAGTCCGGTTTATCAACGCTATATACTAAATCAGTATTATAATTTTAAAAAACAATATTTAAAAACTATAATGCTATAAATCAAACATTGAGTTGTAACGTCACATTGAATAGCCAAAGGTTATACTATGGAAAAAAAGAGCGGGAAAAGAAAAAGATGAAAATTAAAAAATACTTTAAAATAAACCAAAAACCGCTAATTTATATATATATAGTCATTATCAAACATTGCAATATTTACAAAAATCCGTTAAAATATAGCGATCACTAGAAAAATAATATAATGCTATAAATCAAACAATATCAGTCCGGTCTATCAACGCTATATGCTAAATCAGTATTATAATTTAAAAAAACAATATTTAAAAAGTATGATGCTATAAATCAAACATTGAGTTGTAACGTCACATTGAATAGCCAAAGGTTATACTATGGAAAAAAAGAGCGGGAAAAGAAAAAGAGATGAAAATTAAAATATACTTTAAAATAAACCAAAAACGCTAATTTATATATATAGTCATAATCAAACATTGCAATAGCATTTATTTAAGTAATTTTTTACTAATATTTTAAGAATTTAAAAAAAAATTACCAACTCTCGATCGGATGGATGGTCGTCCGCTCAGGCTAAATTTGGTTCTTCCTCTTCATTACTGCAATACCACAAAACATCAAATTATACTTTTAAGATTTAGGTTTATTATTTTAAAGAAGACGCCAGTAAACAATTAATTTATTCAGGAAATATCGCAGCTTGATATGGTCTCTTTCAAATTTATTTTTAAAACTGTGTACTTGGGTCTGACACAATGTATCTATGATGTAAGATAATTTCCAAGAATTATAGTTCGGATTGGGCCTTTGTCTTATTAAGATAAAAAAAAGTGTTAAGTTAAACTTTCAAATTAAAAAAAAACAACAACTGTAAACCAGCTAATGGACTTTTATGCTTCAAGCCTAACATCGTTATGTATATAATCTTATAATAATGTATTTTGATGTCTAATATGTGCGCACATCTAATACATAAATATATTTATTTATATATTAGATGTGCGCACATACACATAAACATACGTTATTATACATCAAAGTACATTATTATAGGATTATACACGTGGTCTGGGATGGGTTTGAATTTGACAAACAGGCCTACTATGATACATAGGTGAAACGGAATGATAGACAGAATTAGCAACAATAAGTGAATACGCAAATATAATTAAAGAATATATTTTATTAGGCATTCATAATATTGGATGGGGTGGGATGGCAGCTGACATGATAGACTACGTGGGTCGACTACGTCGAAATACATGCACTAGAAAGTAAAAAAAGAATACACCCGTAAATAAATTAAATCATTAATTTATTTTTATATTTTTTATAATAAATGACCAAATAATTTTATTTGCGTCTTTAAAGTGTTAAAACTAAAATCTTAAAACTAATACATGTATCGGCACCCATATATATATATATATGAGTACAAGTTGTGATGTATAATATGTTACAGTGCGATTATATTTTTAAATCATTAATTTATTATAAATTTTTTGTTATAATTAATTTTAAGCATCTTTTGCATTTGATGACTAGTTAGGCTTGAGGCATAAAAGTCCATTAGCTGGTTTATAGTTGTTTTTTTTTTTTAAATTTGAAAGTTTAACTTAACACTTTCTTTTATCTTAGTAAGACAAAGGCCCAAATCCGAACTATAATTCTTGGAAATTACCTTACGTCATAGATACCTTGTGTCAGACCCAAGTACACAGTTTTAAAAATAAATTTGAAAGAGACCATATCAAGCTGCGATATTTCCTGAATAAATTAATTGTTTACTGGCGTCTTCTTTAAAATAATAAACCTAAATCTTAAAAGTATAATTTGATGTTTTGTGGTATTGCAGTAATGAAGAGGAAGAACCAAATTTAGCCTGGCATACCATCCATCCATCAGTTGTAATTTTTTAAATTCTTAAAATATTAGTAAAAAATTACTTAAATAAATGCTATTGCAATGTTTGATTATGACTATATATATAAATTAGCGTTTTTGGTTTATTTTAAAGTATTTTTTAATTTTCATCTCTTTTTCTTTTCCCGCTCTTTTTTTCCATAGTATAACCTTTGACTATTCAATGTGATGTTACAACTCAATGTTTGATTTATAGCATTATAGTTTTTAAATATTGTTTTTTAAAATTATAATACTGATTTAGTATATAGCGTTGATAGACCAGACTGATATTTTTAAAATAGCATTTATTATTTTTCTAATGATCGCTATATTTTAACGGGTTTTTGTAAATATCATTTACGATTTTTTTTTTAAAAAAATGCCTTAACATAGGGTTAATCTTTTGAGATTTACGATTGCAATATTTGATTATCATGACTATATATATTAGCGGTTTTGGTTTATTTTAAAGTAATGTTTGATTACTATATATATAAATTACTTTTTTTATTTTAAAGTATTTTTATTTTCATCTCTTTTTCTTTTCCCACTCTTTTTTCCATAGTATAACCTTTGGCTATTCAATGTGACATTACAACTCAATGTTTGATTTATAGCATTATAGTTTTTAAATATTGTTTTTTAAAATTATAATACTGATTTAGTATATAGCGTTGATAGACCGGACTGATATTTTTAAAATAGCATTTATTATTTTTCTAATGATCGCTATATTTTAACGGATTTTTGTAAATATCATTTACGATTTTTTTTAAAAAAAGTGCCTTAACATAGGGTTAATCTTTTGAGATTTACTATTGCAATATTTGATTATCATGACTATATATATTAGCAGTTTTGGTTTATTTTATTAATTTTTTTTTTTTTTTTTTTCTTTTTTTTTTCCCCTTTTTTCCATAGTATAACCTTTGGCTATTCAATGTGACGTTACAACTCAATGTTTGATTTATAGCATTATAGTTTTTAAATATTGTTTTTTAAAATTATAATACTGATTTAGTATATAGCGTTGATAGACCGGACTGATATTTTTAAAATAGCATTTATTATTTTTCTAATGATCGCTATATTTTAACGGGTTTTTGTAAATATCATTTACGATTTTTTTTTTAAAAAATGCCTTAACATGGGGTTAATTTTTTGACATTTACTATTGCAATATTTGATTATCATGACTATATATATTAGCGGTTTTGGTTTATTTTAAAGTAATGTTTGATTATGACTATATATATAAATTAGCGTTTTTGGTTTATTTTAAAGTAAGGTTTGATTTATAGCATTATATTATTTTTCTAGTGATCGCTATATTTTAATGGATTTTTGTAAATATTGCAATGTTTGATTATGACTATATATATAAATTAGCGTTTTTGGTTTATTTTAAAGCATTTTTTAATTTTCACCTCTTTTCCTTTTCCCGCACTTTTTTTTTGATAGTATCACCTTAGGCTATTTAATGTGACGTTTCCCGCAATTTTTTTAAGTGTAGCCCCTTCCCAACACCTTTTTTAATTATAGTGCCTCAGGCGATTTACTTTTTTAAAAAATGAGTGTTTCTAGTCGATGACATTTATCGCTTGCATGTGCCAGCAGTGTTTTTAGCTGTTTTCAAATTCAAAATGGCCACCGAGCGCATACTATATCAGCACCAAATGAACTCAGGGATTATCAGTGCATCTCGTTTTTGTCTGTTTTTAATTTTTCCACATGAAGGCAATAGGATCAAATTTATCAGTATTAAATACTAGCTTACATCTAGTAAGCCATATCAAATGATCTAGAATTAGTGTCAGTCTAATTTCTGGGTATGATCTCTTTCTGATAATGTCTTTCAAATTAGATAATTGAGCTTTATCTACCTTGATCCAACTCATTAATGTTTTTTGAGCTGCATTAGCTGAACACACCCAAACCTGAAATAGTTCAAGGTTTCATTTTCTCTTTTACAAATCGTGCAGATTGATTCAATTCATGAGTATCTTCTTTTATTAACCAAAAACTCATTGGTAGGTAATGCATTGACATTGACTTTTATTAGATAATTCAAATATTTGGATTTCAAGCTCCATCTTCTGAATTTTTATATAGAGATAAAGTGTTATAACAAACATATGCAAAGTTAGAAAACAATATTCCAGAGTTTTTCCTATTTTATAATACCCTCTTCCGACAGGAATTCAAGATTATAATTTAATAATTTTAAATGAATACAATTCTTGAAAATATTTTAATATGTGAAAATTTCCAATTATTTTAATAATAAAAACACACACATATCTTATTAGTAGTAAACTGATAATAATGTTCTTCTGAATGCTGCTCTAAATCTTATAGAAATCAAGCATTATAGTCAATATATTTATATTTAGGAAGTAAAGTCTCACAACTTTTTCTATTTCATCACAGAATCTTCCACCAGTAAGTCAAGATTATAATTTAATAATTTTTAGCATATGTAATTATTGAAACTGTTTTAATACATGAAAATTTATATATTAGCCCATAAATAAAGGTGGATTTCCATCTTTATTGATTAAAGTATGTTGCCTAGGCAACATATTGAGATTGTTGATTATTAATGATGTTGGTGCTGCTTAAATGTTGACCACTTTCATGTATTTACATTGAATACTTATCTGGCTTTAGACATTACTAGCTTTATTATCTAAGTAATGCATAGTTTCAGTGGAAATTGAAGGTTATAATTACAATTTGTAAATTATAATTTTTTGTTATTCTTCTTTCACAACAGACTATATTTACCTGTTTAATGAAGTTTATTTAAACTTCTTTGTATTATTAATTTTACTCTCTATAATCAAGTTGCATTCTTTAGTGTCTATATAAGCATATTAGACCAAAGAAAAGGTGGGGTTCCACCTTTACTGATTAAAGTATGTTGTCATAGTAACATATTGATATTGTTGATTATTAATGACATCGATAGTCTTTAAGTGTTAATTGCTTTAATGTTGTATATGTATATTAGAAGGGATTTGAATTCAGACTTTCAAGCTTCCTACAGCTATCCACTCCATTTTATACAATCAATACAAATGACCACATACATGTGAAAAAAATAAATGATCTCCAATATACATATTTCATGCTGAACGAGCACTCATTAGTTGGTACAGATTGTCTCCCATATATATATATATATATCCTCAGTTTATCTTAACATATCAAATATTCAAACCTTAATGGACAGGCTCCAGTCTTTTTTAACTGCAATTTTTTAGCCATCCCTAGCACTAAAAATCTGATGATGTATCTCTCAAAACCCTTGTTGATGCAAATATTATTGTCATACCCATGTTGACTTTAAGTCACTCTGACCCCTCATGTATATGTCCATTTAAATACCTAGAAGAAGAATGGGCAGAATACAGGTTGAATATATACTATTTAATTATCTAATTTTCTTCTCACCTTTCCTATGTATTTTTTTCTACTTTAACATATTATACCATTTACAACTTTCATATACAAAACTAACAGTTTCGACTATCCTGCAGTCATCATCATTGGTATAAATAAATAGTATTGATAAAGTGTTTAAGAAACTTATAAATATACTATTTAATTACAAATATATTATATATACTGAACTTAATTTAATTAGAAAGTATTTAAATTCAGACTTTCAAGCTACCTACAACTATCAACTCCATGTTATAAAAATGATGTGGGAATCATAGATCTTTATCATATATCTTTGGTTATATATTTATGATTACACCCCTCCCCCAAACTGTTAAAAGTGAATAGAAACCAATCACTACCTTGTGCGAGAGTAGTTTAGTGAAAATTGCACTACGGAAATATTATTCATTAATGACATATATCTGATTCCAAGTCAATATTATAAAGGAATTGTACTCTTATTGATAAAATCATGTTAGAAATTGGTTTGTGGATAAAATTTTAACATTATTATCATATGCTAATCTTATTATAGATGGGATTAGAGTGAAGAATTTCTCTTATTTATTAGTGATTATTAAACACTTGTGTATTTATTAAAATAATAGTGGACATTTATTTTATTAGAGGAACTTTTATCAATCGCTAAGTAATAGAAAAAACTATAGTGATTGATAAAATTCAAAGTGGACTTTTTTTTAAATTTTCCATTACAAGAATAAGTAAGTTGTTTTATTTATTACAATTATTCTCAGACAGTTTATTAAGTTATTAATATCATTCATTTGCTTAAATATTTAGTTGAAACAAGTGAAGATTTTTTCTGTATGTTGATTTTGCTAACAGTAGATGAGTAGGCTTTTAGCTGGTGAATCTGGATTCTATATCACTCATAGGGTGGTTAGGTTCATTCTAGCATTTAAATGGACAGTGCTAATTTATTTAAATTAGTAATTTAAATATTCCATTTGTTGAAGAATTGGATGCCCATTCACTTTTTTAGTTATGGTATGGTTGTTGTTAGCAGAAACCACTCACTCTTTCATATTTCGTTTTGTATAGTGTTGCTGGGTAATCTTGACTGATAGCGGTCTCAACATTTCGCCCTCTATTTTTAAAAAACTGAACTACATTTTTATCCTACTAAATGTATCTAACTATACTAAGTGTATCTAACTATAAATAAACTATATCTAAGTATAAATGTTAATATAAAAGAATTTTAAAAAACTTACATTTTTATGCATAGTTTTGACTTGTAAAGTATATCTAATGTTCACGACTGTATATATAATTATAAATAAATAAACTATATTAACTATAAATGTTTTTACATAAAGATTAATAAATAAAAAAAATGAACTTAATTTCCTGCAGGTAGGATCCGTGGTTTGAACTACGTTACTTTCACTATGTAATTGCAAAGTATATCTAACTATAAATGTATTTTTTACATGAAGATTAATAAATAAAATGTGCAAAGCGTAAACTAAAATACCAATTTGGTACCAGCAGACCTTTGTTCTCATCCTACCTGCAGGAATTTTCGTTTAGAAATATGCACGAAAGTGACACCGTTTTCATGAATTTCCTCGTGTGTGTAGCTGAAAACTACGCATAAAAATGTAAGTTCATTTTTATTTATTTATTAATCTTTATGTAAAAACATTTATAGTTAATATAATTTATTTATTTACTTATTTATAATTATATATACAGTTGTGACCGTTAGTTATACTTTACAAGTCAAAACTACACATAAAAATGTAAGTTTTTTTTAAATTTTTTTTATTAACATTTATACTTAGATATAGTTTTTTTTATAGTTATTTACACTTAGTATAGTTATATACATTTAGTAGGGTAAAAAAAATGTAGTTCAGTTTTTTAAAAATAGAGGGCGAAATGTCCAGACTACTATCTCCCAATTATCATTACCATGTTGCTGTATAGCAACAGTATGAGCTACGTGTTGTGAAGGGTTATATAGACGTTAGTATTGAATATTCGATAGCGTATGGTATGAGAGTGTCTAGTTGTAATCACGAAAAGTGTAACAGTACGCAGTTCAAAGTTTTTCGTTTTAAATATATTGTAATTTATATGAATAACTACAAGTTATACCTATTTTGCAAATGTTCCTAATTTTCTTATTAAGTGGCACAATTTAATAAATGAGGAGTGTTAATCGATTCGGCAAAGTTCACGCGAAAGTCGCGCAATTTGCGAGAAGTTTTCAGTAACTGTTACTGTTTGTTTATATAGTATATGAAATCAAAGTTTCTTTTTTTTTTGGTTTTGCAAGCATTATTATAAAAATAACGGAATGTTGTTTTTTTTTTTAAAAATCATAAAATGTAAATCGAAATCTAAAAATATTTTCCAAAAAAAAAGGCATATTATATGTATTTCTTTATGAATAAAAATAAATGTTTTTGAACCCCCTGTAAATATAATAAATAAATAAAAGACGAATGTTTTAATATATATAAAAGACCGAATGTTTTAAAAAGAAAAGTTTTTTTTAAAAAAAAAAAAAAGAGACTGAAGGTTTTAAAAACCCAAAATAAAGTTCGATTTGTTTTTTAAAAATTAAAATAAACGCAGTAAAACAGTTATAGATTTATTTTGGAAAAAAAAAAAAAACCCTTAAAAAATGTAAAAAAATACGGTTAAAAAAAAAAAAAAATTTAAAAAAATTCTATCTTTTTTTTTTTAAAAAGCCTGGTAACGTTATATCTCTCAGAGAAACCTGTTAACCACTTTATTTTCCATTCCCCACTCTAAGTTTTCCCATAATCTGCTCCATCCCATTTCCACAACATAATCGTTGTCAACTCTATGGCCTTTATATCTAAATTCCCCTTATCTTTTCCCAAACCCAGCATAAAAACCAATAATCTACTTTCTGTATAATCACTTTTTTCATATTTATTCTTCCATAACTTCATTATATGTGCCCTTTCTGTTTTCAAGCATTTACATTCAATTAACAAATGCCTAATATTTTCTATTTCTTCCTTACATAATTTACAAAATAAATCACCCATAGTTTTCGAGCCTTAAACAATAAACTACTTTCCTTACTATTATCATATATTAACTCGCACCTAATATTCTGTTTATTTTTATATATATTTAAACTCTTTTTACTCTCCATACGATTTCTCCATCTCTCTAACTCCCTATTCTTTATTAATAAATCTATTCTTTTATCCCATGTCTTACTACTATAACACTCAACAATCCTCTTAACACAATCATTCCATCTTTTGTACAAATATACTGATATAAATTCTTTATCCAAATCTTTTACATACCACATTACCTTTCTTACCCATCTTGTTACCTGCCCTTTACTCATAACCCAATTAAATACTATTTTGGCCATTCTTTTATTATCCATAAACTGCAATCTACCAAACATTTTCATTTTACATTTTGCATCTCTCATATGAAAACTTGACCATCCCATTTCTCCTTGAATTGCCTCCTTTGCTGTCTATACATCTGCATCCAATACATGTCTTCCTACTTCCCTTTGAACTTTTTCTAAATAATCTAATACCCCTTTACTAACACATAATGCATCATTACCATATGTTAACCTTGATACTGCAACTCCCTTCCATATAATCCTAGCTACATCATATTTATTATATGAAAACAGTGTTCATTTCTTTATCAATCCCTTTCTTTTCTTTGCTTCAATTATCAATTTTTTCTCCCATTCATCCAAATAATTTTTCTGATTATTTAAAATAATCCCCAAATAACTATATCTATTCACCACACTTAACTTAATATCTTCCAATAAAAATTCTACATCTTCTCTTTCTCCAGTATTAACCATCATTATATTTAATTTTTCTCCACTAAATTTAATCCCCATTTCTTTACTCACCCTTGCACCTGTTATCAGCATACCTTCCACATCTTCTCTTCTTTCTACACACAAAAATATATCATCCACAAAAAAAAAGACCCAGCAAAATATATACTCCCTTACCACCTATTAATAATATCTCTATCCCCCTTCCTAATTTTTCTATTGCTCTTTCCATTTCACTTAAATATAACACAAACAAAATAGGTGACATAGGGCATCCTTGCCTTAATCCCACTCCATTTTTAACTTTAACTGATTCAATATTCCTTAATTGATATATATATAATAATTATTTTCATATAATTTCTTAATAATATCCACTAAAGCTTCATCCATTCCCAAATTTGCTAAACTTATCCATAATCTATTCTTATTTACTCTATCATATGCCTTCTTTATATCTATAAAACTCATATATAACTGTTTACCTAAATTTCTACTCATATCCATAAGTTGTGTAACTACAAATAAACTATCTCCTATATGCCTTTCTAACCTAAAACTTCCTTGCTTTCCCCCACTACATTATTCCCTTCCATCCATTTTACAACTCTTCTAGCCACCATGTATGAAAAAACTTTATATAAATCTGATGTTACTGCTATCACTCTATAATTATTTAACTTTCTATGATCCTTACCCTTTCCTTTGAATAATAATCATACTCTTGTAGTACTCCAACTACTGGGAAAAACTCTATTCTATGCCATATTATTAAAACAAGATAATAACTTTACTTTTGCCCTAATCCTAAATTCATCACCATCTCTGCTGCCCATCCATCTAAACCTCTTGCTTTTCCACTTGTCAATTTCTTCTCTACCTCATTCAGTTCATTTTTTGTAAACCTAATATTCCCATTATTATGCTTTCATGTTTTCTATCACTCTATCCTTCACATCTAACATCTTTTCTATATTCATTACTTATTTATTTAAAATTCTCTCTAAATCTTCTGTAAAGCTACACTCTATTCCCTCATCATCTAGTAATACTATCACTCTCTTCCCTACATTTCTCCTTTTAAAGAAATTCCAAAATTTTTTGCTCCCATCTCTTCCACTTTTATTAATATCCTCCAACAATTTACTATTCAATTTCATCCTCTCTCTATAATTATCTATTTTAGCCAACTTCTTCTTTTCTAAGTATTTTTCCCATTTAGCATTAATATATTTTTCACTTTCCTTGTTTTTAATAGCACACTTATATTCTCTACATGCCTTTCTTCTCTTTTACACTTTTACTAATTCTTATTATTTTATTTCTTTTATTCTTTTATTTTTATTTTTTATTTTTTTTATTTTATTCTTTTGTTTTGCACTAGCAACAGCGCCATCGAGTGGTGTGAATCATCCAAAGTTGTACTACCAAAGAAAATTTATACATAAACTTGATAAAATCCTAAACAAGTATTAGATCTGCTGTAATTGAAATTCTATCTCAGAAACAAATCTGTAAATAATCATCGAATTAAACACATTTATAATCTTCTAAAAATAAAAATAACTGATTTGTTACCTCAATATCACATAAACATGATTTCCACCAAGTTGTTACTAAAATCTTGCTTCCCCTGCTAATTTAAGATCCTGTGCAAGTATTATTTTACGAGATCACAAAGTTAAAATAATTATCACCAGATGAGTATGGATATAATACTTATCTTTTTTTATTTACTAATAGTCTATACTATTATAGTTCAATCTTGCTCCATTCATTCAAAAACAAAATCCATTCTTCTTGTTTTACTTTGCTGCTTGAGGATTATATAAGTATAAAAATGAATTGAAGAAAAAAAGATTCATTAAGTCATTACAGTGAATGTTATCAAAAATAGGAAGAGAGTCCACAATGTGTAAGCAACAGTGCTCTCTCTCTCTATCTTCTATTCTCCAACATCTGCACATGCGCATATCAGCCAAACATCGAGTTGCTGTACCGTATAAGAATATTCGTAATTTTTTTATGAACTAAAGTACAACAACTGACATTAAGCTTAAAGATTATATAATGTACAAGTATAAAGAAAGAATTAAAAAAAAGAAGACTCATTATGAGTGTAATAGGTGGCGCTGCAAAAGATTTGGATAAAGAATTTATATCAGTAAATTTGTACAGAAGATGGGATGATTGTGTTAAGAGGATTGTTGCGTGTTATAGTGGTAAGGAATGGGATGAAAGAATAGATTTATTAATAATGAATAGGGATTTAGAGAGATGGAGATATGGTATGGGGAGTAAAAAAAGTTTAAATATATATATATAGAAATAAACAGATTATTAGGTGCGAGTTAATATATGATAATAGTAAGGAAAGTAGTTTATTGTTTAAGGCTCGAACAGGATCTTTAACAACAAGAGAATATACATGTAAATAAAAAAATATGCGTGATTTATTTTGTAAATTATGTAAGGAAGGAATAGAAAGTATTAGGCATTTGTTAAATGAATGCAAATGCTTGAAAACAGAAAGGTTACATATAATGAAGTTATGGAAGAATAAATATGAAAAAAGTGATAATAATAATAATAATAATAATGATAATAATAATAATAATAATAATAATAATAATAATAATAATAATAATAATAATAATAATAATAATAATAATAATAATAATAATAATGATGATGATGATGATGATGATGATAATAATATTTAGATATTTCATTTTGCAAAATTTTTTTTTGGCTAGTTACACAGTAGCTGAAGTTTATATAGGCAAACAGAAAATAATTCCTGATATACTGTCAATATTAACATCTTTAAAATTCACAAAATTCTTTTATTTAATGTACAATATATCAATTATATTCCACCTTAAAATGAATACACTGATTTTTATAATACCCTGGTTCACATTTTCCTTCTCCCATGCTTCATTAATTTTAACATTAACTTTTTCTTGATTAAGCAAACGATTTCCTTCATTAATAAATGTATCTTTTTTTATTCATCTTTACTTATTGTTCCACTCTTCTTGAATAAGTAGTTAATTCAAAAAGGGTTTATGTATTTATTTTCAAGTTTTTATGGTATTAATAAAAATTATCTTCGTTATTACATCAAAATATTGTTATATTTCAATATTTACATGTATAATACTGTAAAAAATTTTAAAATTTATATATATTTAATAAACCCTAAATTCCAAAAAACTAATTGCTTATTTATATATAAATTGCATCATCTTTAATCTTGCACTTAAACAAATCAATAGAATATCAATAATCTGTTGTCATGGCAATAATTACATTTAGTCAGTAAATGGAATCCTGTCAATTACATCACAACCCTCATGCCTAAACAAGCCAATAGAATAGCAGTAATCTGTTGCCAAAGCAACATTATAATTAGATAATAAATTGAATATATAAACTAGATCAGCACAGGCCTTATGCTTAAACAAAAGGATCAAATATGAGCCATCTATTGGCCTTAGCTTAAACAAATGAATCAAATATGAGCCATCTGTTGTCAAGGCAACACAAACGGCCATTACAATATATGTAAATAACTATTGCCGAAATTATATGTATGTTTTTAGATCATAATCTGCTATTCAACACAAATAGCTTTTCAGCAAAAAAAACCCTTTTATTATTGATTACAGTTTCAACTGTACCACGTAGTCTTCATCACATCTTATTATCTTCTTTTAACCTTCTCTGTTGTATAAATTTATATCATGTCAACAGCCTCAGTAGGTGCATAGAAATTTTAAATCTTATACCCTCACTGAAATAGAGGTTTGTATTTTGCATATAAGCATCTTAAAGCAATTTAGTTTATTTTTGAAGTAAGGAATATATTAAAGCACACACTCAAAAAATTATGTATTGTATTTAAATATGCTATAAAAAGCAGAATTAATTGTAAGTTAATTTGCAATTTTACTACAATGATCAGTAAGTAGTGCCATCTCTAGGATAAATACTTAAAAAATAATGCATAAACTGTTACTACAATATGCATAAATAAACAATATGCAGAATTCTATTTAATATATAGGTATTAAGAATGTAGTTTATTATTCAATGTAAAATGCCATTTCTATTTAATTCATACTTAACTTCTATTTTTGTTCAACATAATTATCAGGTATGTTAAATATCTTGAACACCAAACAGTCAAAGTAAAATAAAGATGTGTTTTATTTGTAGCTTAAATTGTTTATTTTCGAATCACAAATGTATTAAAACATGCACGAATGCATGAAATGTTATGTGAATAATATGTCCTACTAAAGTGTTGCGGCTGCTATTCTCATGAAATTGGTAGGTGTTCAAATTGAAGGAGTACTAATGAGTTGAAATGTATTTTACAATAAGATTGGATTAATGTATTACACTAGTTTGAGATATTAAAGCTTATATATTTGATATAAATGTAAATCTATTATTATAAAGAGCTGAAAATTTTGAAATTATTAAAGCAGAAGTCAACCTCCAATAATGTGCTATTTCTTAAATATTATAAATCTTCATGCACCCACCTGCCAGTAATCAGGCACACAATAGACTCAAGACCTGATTTAAGCATGGTCAATGAAAGTTGGTGCATATACAAATACACTCTAAATTTAAGTAATTCACTTAAGTTTTTTAAACTCTTACTGGTGGGCAAGTGCGTGAAGACTTATAATGTTTAAGAAATAGCGCATTATTGGAGGTTGACTTCCACTTTAATAATTTCAAAAATTTCAGCACTTCATAATAATAGATTTACAAGTCATATAAGTCTAATCATAGGTGCTTAAAAATGAGACACTGTCTTTCTCCTGTGATAGGTGAAGTAAATTTGTACAATTCAATATTTGATTATAACATCAGGTACATAATAGACCCAAGCCCTGATTTAAGCATGGTCAGTAAGAGTTGGTATATATACACAAATACACCTAAACCTAAGTGATTCACTTAAGTATAATATTTAAAAAAATAGCACATTATCAGAGGTTAACTTCTGCTTTATTATTTGACATAAACAAATTTACCCCAAATTCATAACTCAACCAGACTAGCCAAGAAAATACCAATTGTTTCACTGCTATAAGCAAACTTCTCAAGTGTGAAGAACTATGAAATAACAACATATATACCAAACATTACCCACAATTCCACGCATCTCTCATACACCCTTAATATTAAAAGAACTTTTAAATAAGTTAATTGCTTCTTTTAACATTAAGGGTGTATGGGAGGTATGTGGAATTGTGGGTAATGTTTAGTATAAATATGTTCTTATTTTGTAATTCCTTACACTTAATAACCTGCTTGTAGCAGTGAAACAATTGGTAGTATTTTAGAGTTTATTTTCTTGGCTAGTCACATTGAGCTCTGAATTTGGGGTAATTTTGATTATTTATTGACTAGTTTAGCTTTATGCTTTTAATGTTTAAATTTGATATATTAAAATTTACACACTTACACATAGATATATATATTTGCATCTTGCAGTAATAACTTACCTGAACACTTCCTTTTGGGCAATAAAGAAATAATATACACAAGTTTGGCTGATCTATACTTGCTCCAATAAATGAATTAATATTTTCATGATTTAATTTTCTAAGCTGAAATAAAATCACATTTTATTAATTATTAAATTAGTATACATAAAGATTCACAATATTTTTATTATTATTATAAATAAACTTATTTCATTTTATAAAGAATTTATTTTCCATATCTCTATCTACAGTACAGTATATTATTTTCTCTTTCTGCCTATTTTAGACCATACTCTATGGTTATTTTTAAGATTCATTTCTAATGCAACAATAACATAAAAATTCAGTTAAACTGATGCTATAAATTTTCTAGACAAAATATTTTTATACATAGTTAAAAACTAAAATCTCATATATATATATGAGATTTTTGTTTTAAAATTTAATAAAGTAAAAATTTATTTGAGTGAACGTTTTTGTTATAGTAATTACGCATTTTCATAAACATGTTATAAATTATAAATAATGATCTATAAATATTTACAAGAATTCTTGAAAATGACCCTAAAAAACAATCGAAATATAGGTAGAGAGGTAAAATAATAAGGTGTATATTTGCGATTCATCTGTGTATGATTTGGATTATAAATGTACTGACGTTTTGGCTTGATCACACCCGGCTTCAACTGGTTGATAAATAGAATATTATACAAACAATTGTAAAAGTGTTGTAAACACAGATTTATAATATCGTTTACAGCACCTCTACAAACATGTTTATAATATTTTATGCATGACCTAGTTGGTCGTTTGCGTGATTAAGCAATCAAAATCGTACACGGTCGAACCCGCAACAAATCTCATTTATATATGTAATCCCTGAAAATCTGCATATCAAAATGTGTATATAGAAAAAATTGGCTCATAAAATATGATTTATAAAAAATAATTGTGTTAAACATATATATATTTGGAATTAATGAACTATTTGTTTAAAAAAGGCTGATAATTATTAAGTGTTAATTTGTTATATTATTAAAGTAATTAATTAATAAAACTTACTATATATGGTAGTTTTGATTAATGATAAACTTTAGTTAATAAAAAGTAGTATTTATTTTAAAGTGAGTGATAATTTTTAAATTAAAATAATTACCTCTTTCAGTTCAGTTTCATCTTTCTTTGCAGGTAGAAACATTGGAATATTTAATCTACGTATTACGACAATGTGCCCTTTATAATGACCAATATCACTGAAGATTTGATGATCTTTTCCCAAACTGGCCTGTGATCCGAGAGCACTTTGAGACTTCCCCGTACTGCTATCAGTCATGCTGGCACTGCTGAAGTTCAAGCTGCTCCCTAAACCTTTTCTATTATTGATCAAATCAATATTGTCATAATTAACTTTCCACATCATAAGAGCCATTTCTTCTTCAAATTTTTTACGTCTGAAATATATACATATAAATGAGATGCTTTCTCTCTTCTCGGTTATATAAGTCAAACTTATACTAGTAATAAGCGGATTTAAAAATCTGGTTTTTAAATTAGATCATACTCTTATATCCAGTACTTTTCAATGAACATTGGTTTATTTCATAATAGACTTTAAGAATGAGTGACCATCTATTATTTTAAAACATGTATTGACATGGAATGCTGTCTATTCATAGACACAAGTGGAAAGATAATTTCCTTCTGATATATATATATATATAATAATAAAAACAAGTTATAAATTTTGTAACTTGTCTTTAAGCTTGCATTTAAATGATCACTAGATGGAGCTTACAATAGCTCTAAACAAGCTTTGTTTTTATATGTGTCAACAGAGAAAAAAATTCAAAATCTCTATCGTTAGCCCTATCTCCAGATCAATTGGTTTCAAGCTTATGGCTCACCTCAGTGAAGGGGTGGGTCTAGAAACTAGATCTAAAATACTAACTCTAAAGTTAATACTTATAAAACACATCTCTATCAATTTGAAAGTCTGAACTTTTCGAACAAATAATGTTAGAGATATAAAATACCCAAATCTCCATACCTATATTTACATCTTGATATTTCTTTATTACACCACTCTCACACAAGACAGAGACTAAATGGCATACTATATGCTAAATATTTTTTTAGAAAATAGGATTAAAGTCTTTTATAGATGACATACTTAATAACCATCACTCCACCATGCACCGTTGAAACACAAGAATAAATGTATATTAAAAGATAAATGACCCCCAAGATGCATTTCATGCTGAACCAGCATCAGGGATCCACATCCCAATCTCTCATATATATATATATCATATATTCTGTCATTTATCAATAGTAAGTTGTTCCATTTTGATTTACAATTGTTAAACTTATCCTGCCCACAACATTAATATGATTCACCCTAAGCAATTACATTAATGATTGTTACCAATCGGTTTTTAAACTAAAAATTAACTCTAACCCAGACATAATAGTCTCGTGCAAAAAGCAGCGAAATCAAACACAGACTCCAATATAAAGCTACTATTTTTGATAAATGTATTGATCACAGTGATATAATTATCTCAACTATATTATTTGTATTCCCTCATGTAGATTATTATATTTAAGTGAGAGAAAATTTTCTTTTAACTGATATAAATTTTTATATTTAAGTGAAACATGAATTCTTGTTTAACTAATATAAAAATATTATAAACATTTCATTTAAAGATGCTGAATAAAATCATACAATTATGGTGAAAAACTTATGAGATCAATCAATAAGTTCTTCAACTTGCGGGATGTGATAATGTAAAGCTTATGATAAAATCACAATTTCATTAAATGGTGTCTGAGAATCAAATGAACAGATAACAGATTCAGTTGAAGGGCCAAAACATATATTCTGTGGTGATAGTATTTTTTATAATGTAGCAACAAATAGCATAAAGTAAACTAATAAGGTAAACAATGCAGTAAAATAGGAAGAATTAAGGTTAAATATAGATTTTTTGTTAATGTTATATAATAATATTGGAAGTATAGAGGATTTGAACTCAGATTTTCAAGCACCCTTCAACTATCTACACTATCATACAACTGACGCACATGACCACACACATGTAGAAAAGATTAATAATCACCAATATAAGTATTTTGTGCTAAACCAGCACTCATCAGTTGGTCCAGACTATCATCTCTCACACACATATATATAATCAATGCTCAGTTTATATTAAGATAACAAATCTTCATACTTTAATGGACAGGCTTCAATCCACTACAACCTCCAACTTTTCAGCCATTCATATCATCATCAGATTTTCAATGATATAGATGGCTGAAAAGTTGGAGGTTGTAGTGGATTGAAGCCGGTCCATTAAAGTACAAAGATTTGCTATCTTAATATAAACTGAGCATTGATTATATATATGTGTGAGAGATGATAGTCTGGACCAACTGATGAGTGC
This sequence comes from Epiperipatus broadwayi, assembly GCA_028023455.1. Classification (NCBI taxonomy): domain Eukaryota; kingdom Metazoa; phylum Onychophora; class Udeonychophora; order Euonychophora; family Peripatidae; genus Epiperipatus; species Epiperipatus broadwayi. Next base: position 4,589,956 of record JAQFVV010000006.1, read on the forward strand.
TGGTTTAGCACAAAATACGTATATTGGTGATTATGAGATAGTGTGGATAGTTGAAGAGTGCTTGAAAATCTGAGTTCAAATCCTCTATACTTACAATTAAGCTCCCAGGTTTGTGAAGGGTGCCTGGTTTCAAATATTTATAATGATATTGGTTAACATGAATACAGAATAAGTAAACTACCAAAATAGACTTCATTAAAATGATAATAGAAAATAAAAAAGAAATGAATCAAGTTCAGAAAAAATAAGTGTATAATGTAAACAAAAGAGAAAATGAGCGTATTGAAATGTATAAAGAGTTGGAGGGTGAAATGCTTAACTTGACTAACAGCATTTTTGGGCACAAATCCTATGCATAAAAAGTTCTGATTTCATTTACGAAGAGTACATTTCACATAACATCATATTATTATCACATCAGCTTCAATTCATTATAAATAATACTTCAAGATTAATACACTAATACTGGTCTATTATGTAAATTAAATATCCTCAATCCAAAACACAAAATAAAATCTTTGTTTAAGAGAAAAGATTGTCATCTTTTCTCTTTATCTCAATTTTATATATAGAGGCTAATCTTAAGCACTTTAGAGAAAAACCAGGAATACTTAAAATGAGTTATATTAATTTGTCAATAACAAGTCAAATAATAAAATATTCAAATATAAATTTCCCAGAAATTAGTAATATATAATACATTGAGATTAATATTCCAATGCTGGTTTATTAAGTAAATGAAATAATCTCAAACCAAAGCACAAGATCAATTTAAAACATAGCTTTAATAGTAATATGATTGATTTAAAATCTTCATGCTTTTTGTCTAATGTTTTTTAGATTTGTCTCTATATATAAATTTGAGATAAAAAGAAAAGGTGGTCGGATCTTTTCTCTAAAAAAAATAAAAAATGGTTTTATTTTGTGCTCTGGATTGAGAGTATTTAATTTACTTAATAGGCCAATGTTGTAGCATTAATCTAGGATATATTATACAATATTAACTGCTGAGAAATTTATATATATAATAATTTAATGTTTTTAATGGATGTTATAGCTGGTGAAACATTTTAATAAATGGGTATTCCATTTTTAATTCTAGCTGAAACCTGCAGGTGTAAGTAACATTTCTAAGATAACACCTATCTACAAACAAATATGCAGGTTGTTGCAATAATACATATTTGGAACTATGATATAGTCAAAATAATACTAACCATGATTCAAGATTTTAAATGAGGCCACTCTCCAACACCAAGATAGATTTCCAACTGATCTCATCTCTGAAGGATAGTATCAATACTAAAACCTATCCAATTGAACTATGTCATATGGGTTACACATTGTAAACTAATCATGGAACACCCACAACCTTTTATAACACAGGTTTTTTCTAAAACAATGATTAAAATCCAGAAGAGAGACCAACTCCTGGCATTGTCAAAAGCATTTGAGGACACTTGGACATTATACAATATGTCACATTAACAACAAGGCAAAAAGGGGGGGGGAACAATCATATAAGAAATATGCGAAAGAATAATGTTCACACCATCTTGCACAACATAGACTCATCAAAACTCCAAATGGAAATAACAAAATAGAACAACAATGTAAACCTCATATGTTTGGTTACACATCACTGTATACATTAGAGATAATAAATTATTATTGAAGCTAGTACAACTGCAAGTTTATATAGACTTGAAAAGTGGATATATAAGAAACTTTTCGTAATTCTTACTTGTATGATTAAGACTCCATTATAGCAAAACAAGTATGGCAGTTTATAGTTTTAAAGGATATTGTAGAAGATAAAATAAATTAATAAATGGAGATTCCATTTTTTAAAACATTAAATTATCATGCACGATTTGCTGGGGGATAGGTATGGATTTTAATTACAAAAATGAGAATTAGAAGTTTCTTCAATTTCTCAAACCGATATAAGCTTGTTGTAGTATTATAGACTCATTTAACAACCCAAATCAGAAGCACTGATAGTGTGTATTATTGTCCCAGCCTCCACAGCTGCCTTCGATTGATCATCATCTTAGAAATATTGTGAGTGTAAATCTTAACTAGAATTGAAAATAGAACCTTCGTTTATTAAAATGAAATATTGTTTAGAAACATTAAATTCTCATACACAACTTGCTGTGAGGAAGACTTAATTACAAAAATAAGTATGGGGTTTGTTATGCTTTAATTTTGCAAACTATATAAACTACCTTTAGCACTATGTATTCATTCAATATTTTGAGTCATAGACAAAGTAGATTGACTTCTTTTGAGCACATTATACCCTTAAAAGTGTATGATTGTCTCAACCTGCATAGCTAATTTTTATTGGCTGGGATTTTAGAAAAATTGCGTTTGCAGTTCACCATATACATATAACACACACCAAGATATATTATTAATATTTAAATACAAGTACAATTAATATGCCTGGAGTTTAGATGTAATATAGGAGATTTGAATACATACTTTCAATCTACTTTCAGCTATCACAACCAGTACACATAACCAGATAAATATGAAAAAAGTAAATAATCTTCAATATGAGTACTTCGTGCTGAATCAGCACTCATCAGTTGATCCAGATCATCATCTTCCACACACATATATATATAATCAGTGCTTGGTTTATATTAAGATAGAAAATCTACAAACTTTAATGGACCAGGCTTCAATCTACATGACCCTCCAACTCTTCAGCCATCCATACCATTGAAAATCTGATGATGGAATGCCAAATTGCTTGTTAATGGAAATATTATTGTCAGGCTCATGTTGACTCTAAGTCAATCTGAGAGGGTGGTGTAGATTGAAGCCTGTCCATTAAAGTTTGAAGATTTGCTAACTTAATATAAACCGAACACTGACTATATTTATATGTGGGAGAAGATAATCTGGACCAACTGACGAGTGCTGGTTCAGCATCAAATATGTATATTGGAGATCATTTATTTTTTCACATGTGTGTGGTCATGTGTATTACTTGTATGAGATAGATTGGATAGCTGAAGGTAGCTTACATATAAACATTGTCCATATATGTATACAACCGTCTTTCTACCTTTTATCACCCAGTAGATGGCTTGTGTGATCAAGACGAAATGGCAGTATATCAATATTTAAAATATTTTAACACGGATGAACCCACAAAATGTGTTATATATATATAAGTACCTTTGATAAACAATCAAAAAAATAACAATTGCGATCACAACAACACTTGACCCTGCCACTCCTGCTCCAATTTGGACACCAAACGCAACTGCAAAGAAAAGAAATATCAGTTAAGAATTGAGCACATCTGATTTAATACTTAAAATAGTCATTCAATTTCTCATTATACTAGGAATTAGGATAAGCATGTTTCCAGATTATAACACACTTTCTACATAATATTTACATATACATTGTACATCTAGAACTATGCCATTCATTTTTTTTTCCATATATCATTAACTAATCATTCTTTTTCATAATAACTTATTATCATCAATATTATTATTATTAATATGCTGGCTTATTTTGTACTTGTTTGAAAGATGGTATTATTACACCAATTTTAAAAATGGTGATCGTGCACATCTTAACAATTGTAGACCAATTTCTATTATATCTGTGGTATCTAAATTGTTAAAAATGGTGGTTAAAGAGAAAATGATGTCATCTTTATTTAAAAATATATTTTATTTGAACATCAGTATAGATTAATTTCTGGTAGAAGTACATTCTATAATCATGTAAACAATTTGAAAACTTCATTAGATAAAGATCTTAGATTTATCTAAAGCATTTGACCATGTATTTTATAAAATTTTACTTAAGCATTTATATTCATATTGTTTTCATGGTGGATCTATTTCATAGTTTGCAAGTTACTTAAAGAATAGAAAACAAGCAACAAACATTTCTAGTGTAGTGACCTTTTTTATAATAGTTAACAATGGTGTGGTTCTATACTTTTTATAATTTATATATAGGGTATATGAGCACAGACTTTCACACGACCCACCACTCTCCACACTATCTCATATCACTGATACATTCGAACACATATATGTTGAAAAGATAAATAATCACCAATATACGTATTTCATGCTAAACCAGCAATCGTCAGTTGGTCCAGATTACCATCTCTCCACATATATGCTATAAGTGCTCAGATATATATTAAGATAGTCAAACCTCATACTTTAATGTACAGGCTTCAATCTACTCAACATATATGTGTTCGAGTGTATCAGTGTTATGAGATAGTGTGGAGAGTGGTGTGTCGTGTGAAAGTCTGTGCTCATATACCCTATAATAAGCCTGTGTGTTTCAGTTATTTATAATTTATGTAAATGATTTATTTTCTTTACACTTAGAGACTAAGATTTATGGTTTTGCAGATGATATTGCTTTATCCTATGCTACAGTTTCATATACAAAATTAACAAAGCGTATGACACACTTGAATGAAAAGCTATAAAGATACACATAAATTATTAACGCTTTCGAGGCCTTTTGCCTCATATTCATAGCGGTACTGTGAGCTGCAGAACGAGAAAATAGCACTTAGCGTGTAATAATTTCTGTGTATCTTTATAGCTTCTCATTCAAGTGTGTCATACGCTTTGTTAATTTTGTATATTAAATTATCGAATAAGAAGTCTTAAAATCTTTAATATTTTACAGTTTCATATAATTTTCTTGAAAAAATAATTAATGATAATTTAATTCTAATTGGTAAATGGTTGGCTTTTAATGTTTTAACAATTAATCTGAATAAAACAAAAGCTATTAATTTTTCTTATAAGTCAAATGTTCATTTACTTAATATTACTATTTGTAATAAGTATTTTTGGCATTATAATAATTCTTGTACTTGTGCTAATATTTCATTTGTTGATAATATTTGATATCTGGGTGTTTTTATTGACTCTAGATTATCCTGGTCAAATAATATTGACTTTCTTTGTTCTTATTTATGTAAATGAAATTATGTGTTTTTGTACTTATAGAAATTTTTTCCTTGGTCAGCTTTGATTACTTTATATATTTCTTGTTACCAAAGTTTATTATGTTATAATATATCAGTTTGGGGAAACTGTTCTACTTTAACAATGACTACTTGGTCTGTTTTACAGAATTATACAATGCATCTATATGATTCCCATTCTTTATGCTTATGCAAGCTGTTTTCACAGAGGCTAAACTCTCCATACAGTAGTGCTACTCAGTACAAGCCAGAATAATCAATGGATGCAAGAATATTTGTGCATAAAATCCCTATCTAGTGTCTACTCATCCAATATTCCCAGACTAGTTTCTAAATTGTGACTTTCTTCAGTGAGGAGCCTTGTATCTGAGAGCTAAGATCTAGGTGCAATGCTCTCAGATACAAGGCTCCTTATTAATGAAATTCATAAGCTAGAAACTAGTCTGGGGATATTGGATGAGTAGTCATTAAATAGGGATTTTATGCACAAGCCTTCTCACATCCAATGATTACTCTGGTTTGCACTGAATGGCACTACTGCATGTAGAGTTTAGTCTCTGTATATTTATACAGTTCACATCACTTTTGGTAGATTATGTACCACATCTATTAAAGATATTTATGGGATTTATAATACACTAAATGTTTTTCATTTATATCAGTATAGAGTAATTTTTGATATTTATCATAGGAAAATTCACATGGATACTGCATCTATTGTAAATACTTATTTATCTACTAAATATCAATTGGCTATAGCCATTTTTCTTAAGACTTCCAGTAGGAAGCAATTTGGTTATAATGGTCCCAAATTATTTAATTTGTTTATACAAGATTGTTCTGTGAATTTAATGAACCACCAGTTATTTGATCTTTAAATAATATTTATGGCATTATTTATATTATACTAAACATTACTTTTTATTTGTTGTTTGTATTGTTTGTTATGTTGCAGTTATTTACTACTGTGGTTGAGCTGCTAAATGTAATATCTGTCAGATTTTAATATTTTATGTTATATTTATACTTTATGTATTTTATTAGTGTTTTTGGTGATTATATTTAAATATACTTCTCTCAAGATTTTTTGTATGGACTTTATGTCACTGTATTATATGTTTATTGTTTATTTCACAATACCACTAAACATCACATGATCACCATTTCTTATGCTTGCTCTTAACTGTTATTAAAACAGATAAAACTCTCCATACAGTAGTGTCACTCAGTCTGGGAATATTGGATGAGTAGGCACTGGATAGGGATTTTATGCACAAGCCTTCTGGCACCCATTGATTACTCTGGCTTGCACTGAGTGGCACTACTGTATGAAGAGTTTTGCTTGTTTCATAATAAATAAATGAAATATTATTATTATTATTACTATTAATAATACTATTATTATTATTAAAATATCACATTAAATCAACATATATCACCACTTCTTATTTACTACTGTATGAAATGAGTTGTTGTTGTTGTTGTTGTTGTTGTTATTATTATTATTATTATTATTATTATTATTATTATTATTATTATTATTATTATTATTATTATTATTATTATTATTATTATTATTATTATTATTATTATTATTATTATTATTATTATTATTATTATTATTATTATTATTATTATTATTATTATTATTATTATTATTATTATTATTATTATTATTATCTTTCAAAGGTCTTATTAAAGTATGTATTTAAATTATCCATTTGTCTACATATAAATTGGTCCCTATTATTTAGTCAGTAATAATGACAACTAAAAGACAAAAAAGTACAGAATTTTTACATGTGGTCACAAGATATGTAAATCTACCTTCTTTCAGGTTCATCATAACTGCCATTTGTATGATCACTGAGATAAATTCATTTCCAATACAGTTCTTTAACAAGTCCATAAAGTGTAATATGTCATATTAAAGGCTAGCATGTTGTTGCATTAGTGAGAAAGTGTCAATATAGATATTATGTTTTGAAATTTTTTTATCTCTTTGTCTTATAATTTCCAGCCTCTTTGAAAATGTATTTGGGGGCATCTTTGGATTATTGTTATAAGTAAAAATGCAGCTCATACTTTATAGAGCATAGAGAATAAACATGCTGACCCTAGTAACTGGGAACTTATCCTTAACAAGAATCCCTAAAAAGTAATTGATGTCAATGTTGTTATATTTAAATAATAGGGTGATTATTGCATGAATGCAATAATAGACTGGACATGTGAAAAATGTGTAATTGTTATATAAAGAGCTCACAAATAAGTTCTTAACAAGCTTTGCAGAATATCCTCAACCCCAGACCAATTTCTGCTATTGGCTTGCTCAGTGAGGTGCTAGGATATTCAAGCATTAGATTAAAAATACTAGGACAAGCCCAACACTTTATCTAATGGATAACTATTAAGTAGAAAATTAAGCAGGAAGCCAGTAGCAGAAACAGGTCTGGGGTTGGGGATAATCTCCAAAGCTTATTAAGAGCTTATTTGTGAGCTCTATATGTAACATTCACAATAAAAGCTTGCTAAATTAGGTCATGTGACATATGACTTGATTTCTTTGTAATTTTATTTTTTGCTATTAAGGATTTGGTGATTTTATATTGCTAAAGTTATTAATATATGGTGTATGTGAACTTGGTTCAGACCCATATGGTTATTTTAATTAGATAACTGGATTGAAGACATATGAATGTCTGAAAATTTTAGATTTTCTGCTTAATAGTTATCCATTAGATAAAGTTCTGGGCTTGTCCTAGTATTTTTAATATAATGCTTGAATATCCTAGCACCTCACTGAGAAAGCCAATAGCAGAAACTGGTCTGGGATTGGAGATATTCTGCAATGCTTGTTAAGAGCTTATTTGAAAACTCTACATATAACATTTGTAATACAAGCTTGTTAAATTAGGTTATGTGACGTATGACTTGTAATTGTGTTTCTCCTTCTTTATATATTATTATTACTACTGTTGTTGTTATTATTATAAGTATGTTAAACACCGATTGTTTACTGAATCAAGTAAATAAGGAGAAGATAAATAAATTTTTAATTGAAGAAATTATAGTATCATTAAAATACATCAAGATTATATATAGACTTATTTCAGATTATAGCCCTGTATCTATCTACAAAGATGTTCCAACTATATTGCATTACCATATTATATATTTAATTTAATTAATCAATATCTAAAATAAGGAGTTAATCTTAATGATATGGAAAGTTGATAATGTAAAGTCTATTTTTAAAAATGGAAATAGGTTAGATAGTAAAAATTATAGATTTATTTCAGCATTACCTGTAATGACTAGATTATTTGACAGCTGTTGCCAAGAATATTTTTCACAGGTTACAGATATAAATGACATATTTTCTGGATTCAACCATGTATGATTTATTATAATTATACTAAAGTTTTAACTTAATCACACAAGTCATTAACTGGGTGAGGAACAAAATACCACAATAATCTTTATAGTATTCTATTCTTCATCTAGTTGATGGCTTGTGTGATCCAACTGAAATGTTGTTAAATTTATATTAGAAATCATACATAGATGAACCCTCAAAATATATAATTTATATTTGATAGATGTATTTATAATAAAGTTAAATATGGTCTATTAAATAAAATCTCCAATTTGTTACATAGTTTTATCCCAAACAAATTTATAATTCCAAATTTGCTTACCATATATGATTATAATTATAAATATGCGACTTTTTTCGCATAAGTTAGTGAAGCTATAATTATATTATAATGTGTAATATGTCTGCTTAGCACTTTCGTGATTTAATGTTCAAATCTCATACTCATAGCTTTACAAATGGAGACTATTGTGATTTATTGTACACATATGCAAATGAGTTTGAATATTTAATTAGTTAGTCCATTGTTTGGAGAGAACAAAGCATGCCTGATTTATTGTACACATATGCAAATGAGTTTGAATATTTAATTAGTTAGTCCATTGTTTGGAGAGAGCAAAGCATGCCTCTCTTCTATTAATGGCACTGAGATCATTTGCTATGTAAAAAGCTTTTTTGCCTTTTCTTTTGGTATCACTATTCTCTGTGCAAATTACTTGAGCAGAACTGAGTTCGAACACATGGCCTGTAGCCACTTGGTGGTCCCAATTAAAGACAATATGGAACTAGATATGACAATATATTTTGATCTCAGTAAAACATTTGATAATGTTGAGCATAATTTTATAAGAAATAAATTATGTAAACTAAGAATAAATATGGATCTTATAAACATTATAAAATTATATCTTTCAAATAGAAAAGATTTTGTTATGAATGATATAAATCAAGGATACTTTCCACTTCCAAATCAAGGAATTACTCAAGTGAGTGTCTCATCACCTATATTATTTATTGTTTTTCTATAAGTTTTACAATATACCATAATCAATCAACAGTGCTATTATATGCAGATGATTGCAAAACTTCCAAACATATGCAGGACTATGAAGATGCTGACAAATTGCAAGTAGATATTAATAATTTTATACAATCATGCTTACAAAATAAAAAGAAGATATATCATATAAATTGCAACACTATAACTTTTAAACAATTCAAAACAAAACAAAACAACACTCTCCTTATATTAGTGCCATCTTGTTTAATAACAATTATTGTGCTAGTATGAGATAGTGATCATGTGATGTTTAGTGGTTTAACTATAACTTTTACTTGAAAATTGATCTTCTCATTCAGAGAATACACCACAAATATAAAAATTATAGAAAGAATTGATAATTATAACGATTTAGGCATTTCATTCTCATCATTGGGACTATGTTATATTTACATAAATAAAATTGGGAATAAAGTACCGATGATGAAAAGAATATAAAGTTGTAAATCCACAGATACTGAGAAAATTTGAATGAACCATTTACCTAAAACATTCTAGATAAAACTTTATATGGAAGAGATCCAAGAACTAGAAAATGCCATTATAAAGTTACTCACCTAATTGAGAATAATAGGAAAGGGCTTTCATTTGGTTAATGGATCAGTTTTAATCAATGACCCAATAAATATATTGGCTGCTTTAACAATGCCTAATGGTAACCGATTTGTTTACTGTAAAAAACTTATGAGAAATTTCGTGTAATTTTCAGTCTTACTTATTCTACGAAAACTTGCTTTTAAGTAATTTTTATCAATGCAATCCCTATATTGGATTGGCTAACTTCATGATCTATAAATAAAGTGTATGGTTTTCATATATGGTTCATAATAATTAATCTCTCAATATTTAAAATGTTAAATTAATACACACAGAAACATTGGAAATGCTCTTCACTTGATAAGATAAAGCTCTATAGACTAAATGACCAAATATGGTTTTAATCATTGTCCACATATTTATAAATTAAACAAACTTATATATGTTTGAATTGACTAACACCATCATATATGTGATATACATGATCAGATTAATATAAATGGGCCACTACTATGATTTCTGGAATGGGAAGTTATATGTCTTCAATTTCTGGTGATAACTAATGTCTTAATGTTATTGATATGAAATTGTTTTTTGTTTATATATACAAGCGTAACCTCTGATTTTGTTGACTGGTCTCCTTTGAGATTGATATGTAAATGTCCTTCCTTTTGTAAATGATTCTTATGGTTTGTGAATAAAATTTCCTTTTGAAAGATAATATTGGGAATAAAGTTCTAAAACAATGAGCCTCATACTAGCTGTGGAAAATTATTTTCCAATAATACAAAAATATATTTTTTTCAAATCCATTGTGATGTTGATATTAGAATATTGTTGTTGTATGGAACCCAAACACTAAAAAAATATCCATAAACTGCAAATCGTATATAAAAAATTTATTAAATACGCTCACGTAGACAATTTTTATCAAGGTATTAATCTTTTAAAAAAACGAAGCGATGTGATAGATAGTACAACTTCCACTAAAATTATAGAGAAAAACTAGTTATATCGAATATTATTTCTTAACGTGGATAACCGAAGGCAGTTATAATTTGAGAATGAAAATTTACTGGAAATAAATGTATACATGTAATTCTGCAATTTTTTTTTCTAGAGATATAAATAATAATACAAACTTTCACACGACCCACCACTCTCCACTCTATCTTATAACACAGATACACTTGAACACATATATGTTGAAAAGATAAATCATCACCAACTTATTTGTGTTCAAGTGTATCAGTGTTATGAGATAGAGTGGAGAGTGGTGGGTCGTGTAAAAGTCTGTGCTCATATATATTGATAGAGGTATATAATAAGCCTGCATTTCAGTTATTAAATAATAATACAATATAATTATTTATTTATTAAGAAGAATATGTAGTATTTGAATACAAATATACTTAGAGTTTAGATGTAATTATAAAGTATTTGAACACAGCTTTCGTGCTCGCTTTAGCTATTCACTGTATCTCATAGAACCGATACACACGACAACACACACATGTGAAAAAGAAAACTGCTCTCCAGTATACATATTTCGTGCTGAACCAGAATGTAACAGTTGGTCCAGATTATCATCTCCCACACACATATATAATCAGTGCTTGGTTTATATTATAAAAGCAAATCTTCAAACTTTAATAGACAGGCTCTAATCTACTCCACCTTCCAACTCTTGATCCACCCACACCATTAACAAGATGATGATGGAAAGCCCAAATCCCTTGCTTATGCCAATATTATTGTTGTATCCATGTTGACTTTAAGTCACTCTGACCCTCCATGTATAGGGCCTGGTACATTTAAATACACAGAAGAGGGATGGGCAGGGGCTGATGAGTGCATACTGAAAGACATATATTGAAAATCATTTATCTTTTTCACATGTATGTAGTCATGCGAATCAGTTGTATGAAATAGAGTGGATAGCTAAAGGAAGTTTGAAAAACTGTGTTCAAATCCTCTATAAAAATATACTGAGGAAATATCAAGCACAAAGTGTCCAAGCTCTAGACCATTTTTGAAAAAACAAGTGGAAACTTTTTAAAGTCCTAACATCCTATCCACTGTCAGAATTGAAAGCTATATACAGAATTCTCATGACATATTGAAAGAATGCTGATTGGTAGAGATAGACATACTGCTGAACACATTGTTGAACTATTAAATAGATTTGACAGTAGAAAACTGTAACAGCAGAAAAATAAAGACTTATTCCTCCCCTACAAATTACACAAGAAAAGAATAATGTCCCTCATACAAATGCCATCAGATATGGGAAATGAAAAAAAGCCACCACCATAATATAAAAAGAGGCTGCCTTGCACTTCAGGCAGTTGCCCAGGTTGCGGGTTTGTGTCCCGGCCAATGCTATGACACTTAAAAAAAGAGGCTAAAAATGCTACCACATAAAAAGAAAAAAGTAAAGATCAGCTGGTAATCCAATCAATCCAACTATCACTCACACCACAAGACAAATGGAACCAGACCAAGCATCAATTAAGATTAATATTATCACACCTTTAATTATGAACTCAAGTCTGCAAAAGCAAAATGCAGTTATCCTTCTGATACCTAAATGAAGAAAAAGCAAAGGAGTAAATAGTATGATTGCAAACAAATAGTGAAAGACCTTTATAGAAATTGGTAGAGATTTTTGGCTGCTAAAATGTGTTTATTGTACTTGGTACTGTTGATGGATGGGGGATTTTTATTATTGGCATAAGGATGCAATGTGTTCATAATGTCCATGGGATTATATATCTCTGTATTGCACCTACCCAAAGTTGAAGGTTCAAATTTATCTAAACTATTCCCTAAGTCTTAAAGAAGCAGGGCTGGATATCAACTATGCATTAATTCATTTATTCATGTTATACCAAAATTTAAAGCATTACTATTATCTCTCTTTAAAATTTTGGAGCTATAATACACATTTTATATTCTATTCTTACTATGGATAACCAATCAAAAGGTTACAATATATATATAATTAAACACTATTTAGACAATTCCAATATCATATATCAATATAATCAACAATTTCAAACTGTTGTCAAGGCAACCTTCTTTTACCAATATATATATGACAATAGATGGCATTCTACCAAAAACCCCATCAAGCATGTTTGTTTACATAAATATCAGAGCAAGCATTCATTATCTCTAACTTAATTTCCACCTTCAGATCATGATTTCAAGCCATTTGCTATCATAATCTGAAGATGGAAATTAAGTTAGAGATAGTGAATGCTTGCTCTGACAGTTATGTAAACAAACACGCTTGACAGTGTTTTTGGTAGAACGCCATCTATTTTCATAAATACAAGCGTTAGCAAGTTTTAACTTGTGTTTTTGTTTTTCATATATATATATAATGAAAAAACAACTCTTATTTCAGTTTTGTTCATGTTTACCAGTAAAGAAACATAAAAAACAAACTGCCAAAGTAATCAGTCTAACAGTAACAATCCTCAAGATTATTTATTTTCCCTTTTGATAATGATGTTATATGAGTTTTAGTCCACTTATTACTCCTATACACTTTCTTGACTGGATTGAAAATGAACAAATAATCCATATGATTCTTTTCAAAAGTTGTAAAGCTAATACAGTTGCAAAATGGAGTGCACTTGGACTCTTCTGCTGGTTGGTTTTGCGATTGATCCATGACTTGGTCACAGTTTAGTAGTGTAATTATCAGGCATAAGTAAATATTCTCATCTTTTTTGGGTGAGGCACAGATCGGTGAATATAAAAAGCTGACATATGCTAGGCATTTCTTATGTAAAGACTGGATAACATTTTTTTTTTATGGAGAGTTCTGATTTAAGATATGCACCATGGGAACTTCTAGAAAACCATTCTTGTAAAATTTAAATCATGTATGAAACCGTTATATATTTAAATAGTATCCCAATTTTTATATTTTTTCAACGTTTTGTATATAGATGTGCTGTCCGAGATTGATCACCACTATAAAACTTTCTAGTCCACATTCTCTGCCAGAAACATGTACTCTTATCTAAATTTACAGTCACAGTCCTTTTTATATGTTGTAGAGTGGTTTTTGAAAAATATGCTTCCATCCAAACTTTAGCTATATGTTGTTATATGTTGTTATTGTTGAAAAACAGTTTAGTTAACACTTCTACAAATAAAAATCAATGGTCTGTTTTTTTTTCATTACAGGAAAGAAAATCACTGATGATGATTCATAATTAAAAACAAAAAAAGGAAAACAGCGAAAATAAAAATATTACCGTTTTTAATTTCACATTTTTTTCACCATTAATAAATATGTAAGTTAACTTGAAGGCTGTGAATATGGAGAAAGAATCTCTGAAATGCTTAGCCATGATAAATAATTATTTCACTAAAGAATTTTATTTCACTATATGCATCAAGCGTATTAACTCTTAAATATCTTTTTTAATAATATGAATTCCTTTAAGAACACTGAATTTATATAAGTGAAATTTAGATGCTTGAGAATTCTGTTGTAGAAGGAATAATTTTCCATAACCTTATTTTGCTTAGAGTTCATTTACTTTTTTTTTTTCTGTGCAATGATTAATTTTATAATTAGTTGACAAAATTTCTTTTTTTGTATTTTATATAGATAAATATTTGTTTGAGATAAAAAGCTAAGGCACTCACATGAAGAAAATTTAACCCTTTATCTACTGAGAATTTAGAATCAATAAAATTGCCATTATTTATTACTGTTACATTTGATACTCATATTTGATGTTGGTAGCTAGCTATGCACTGCTACAATACTTCCATCTAACATGGGGGATGAAATTGCATTGAACTGCATTGAGAATGTTTGTTTATCTTGATGAATTTCATTTCACATTACTTAAACATTCATTTCTTCATGCTATGCTGTTTTTATCATCGTCTCAGACTTGCAATCGACTAATGTGATACCACTCTGGGATATTTTAACATTAAGATTAGTTTATCACTTTATTCATGATTAACTTGCTTTTTTGTCTCTTGAAATAGGGAGGATCTTCAGCGCATCACTAACTACAACAGTATGGTAGATAAAAAGATTCATTCACAAGTCATAAATATGCAATATAGCATGCTCATAAAAACAGCTATTCCATTTTAAGCATAACATGCAGTATGTAACATACAAGATATAATAAAACCAATTTTTTGCCATAATAACGCTTTGTTCATCTGGCATTTGTGTTTCTTAAAGGTTTGTGATCCTTGGCACCATTATGCCCATGACCATAATCACAATATAGTGTGCTTATTTGTCAAATGTTTTGTTTAAATATACATGTCAAGCATTGTTAGTCGAGAGGTCATCGCAGCCCCTTGCAAGCAAGCTAGTTGGTTGCAGACGGTTGTGGGTTCGCGTCTCGGCCGCTATGACATATGGAATATATATATACACATGTGTTTCTAACAGAAAGAAGATATGAGAAACACCCAAACTTGCAAGGAATGGTAAATATCTATTGGGTTACCATGGAAGTATTAAACAAGGAATTGAAATTGGTTATTTTTTAAAAAAAAAAAACAAAGAGAAAAGAATTTTAATTTTTAAATTTATTACTTAATGTTTTTTTATTTGATACGAAATATAAATGCTAGGTATTATAGTTAGCAATAATTGAAACAATTTTTATATGCAATCTGGTATATAGGGTTAAAAGGTATTAACTTTTTATTATTCATTTTTGTTAAAAAAAACCCACAAAAAATGAAAAGTATGCTTAGAGATATGAAGAGAGTACACATGAGTTATAACATGAAAGTATGTGTGAATTATGATATTTTAACTTTATATTTTATCTAGTATATATATATATATTTAAAAAATTAAGTGTGGTAAAATGTGTTGTAGAGGTAGTTCGAATTTATTATCATAAAGTATATTTGACAAAGGGAAATGAACTAGTGGTGCTAAATAAAAATTTATAAGATTCTATGAAAATGAAAATAAAAATATTATAAAAGTTAATGTTATTTATGAGAATAAGAAAAGAGTTAATGTAAAAAATAATAATCATGATCTCATTTGTTATAAAAAGAATTATATTGATGATGATAAAGGTAACTATTTGTTTTATAACATGATTTCAAATGTGAATAGAAAATATTTAATGGGAAGATTGGATTATATTATTAGTCGGATTATATTATTAGTCCATTGGTAGTCTAGTAATAGAAGATGAAGATACAGTAGGGAAAAATGAATTGAAATTTCAGGATAGGATATAAAAATATCCTGAAGAAATGATTGAATAGTTGAATTGGATTAATCTTTGTGATACCCATATAGTTTATTAGAAAGAGATGAGAGGATTTTCTGCAAAGACATGAGTGTAGCATATACTATAAGTGCTTGCTGTATAAGCCAGGGTAAAATTGCAGTTAGATCATTAAGAAAGTGATCATCTGCCAAAATATGACATCTCATAAATAAAGGAAACCTCCATCCCTCTATTATGATATAGTATTCTGATAAGTTTCTTATCTATAAAGTTTTCGAGTAACTAAAAATATACTTGGCATCGAAATTTGACTAAATGTTAGTTTTGACCGATTATCTTAAAAGTAATAAGACCATATACAGAACAAATACTTTATATTTGAATAAAATCTGAATAAATTATTATATGAATAATGATACCTGAGATCGAAGACAAACAGAAAGTGAGAGATAGAGAATCAATTTATAAAATGAATTACATTATATGAAAATGAATCCTTAATTTCATTATTCATTTCGAATTCATTATAAATATTTTTTTTTTGTAACATTACCACAGCAGCAATAATTTTTGTTGATGCAATTATAGTGCAATATTTTTATTCAAATTCTGAATATGAAGTATAACTTAAATATTTCAATTTTATTATAATATCTGTAGTTACAAAATATAAGGTAAATAGGGAAAGATGATTAAGAAGATAACCACAAGATAAGTCATGAATTGCAAAACTATAATAATAGTATGAAAGCATATATGATGGTATGAAGAACGAACTTATTATTTTAAAGAACTAAATAATGAATATGGGGTGAAGGTTAAAATGTATAGAATAATTATTATGTCTGTCTGTGATGATTGTAAATAATTTTATTTTAAACTTATAAACAATTAAATGGTTGGTTTGTTAGTGAATTATTTAACATAAAATGTATAGCTGTTTGTTGTTTATTATTACAGTTGTAAATAAATGAATATTTTAATTTAAATTTGGTATTAGTAATTTCATTGTATTCGAGAGTCATTTCCATCACAAGGTCACACCAATAAAGCGTATTATCCACACAGAACTATACATAGCATATATTGATTACATGTTTTATCTGAAGAGTGATACTTCAGAATTTATAAGAGACATATTATATAATTATATTAAAGGGAGTTTAGCACTTCATATTTTTATTAAATATAAAAGAGTCTTGAAGATTTATTGGAAAAGTACTAGTAAGTATTACAAAATGGAGAGCATATAATAGAAATTAATAGCATGTTTTAAGAGTCTCATTCTGATTTTGCAATCTAATTTTGAAATATATGTTATACCATAAATTTAGAAGTATTATATTATTTCAGAATACAAGTTACTGACCAAATATATTCTAAGGTTTGTAATTCTGAAGGACTGAATTACAATGGATGAATGCTAAGTAATTAAGAAATGTATTTAATTGAGTTAGACTGTGTAGATAATAACTGTATAATAAAGCTTTCGATTACAATAAAAATGAGTATTATATAGTGGTTGTTATTAGTATAAGTATGAAAATAAATCTTAGGAAAGTAAATTAAATTATTTAAGTGAAGGTAATGAGTAGATAGCGATCGTTAATTTTTATGTCTTATTATTATAGTTGGATTAATTTTCAAATAGGAAGTTAATCAAGTTTGTAATAGTAAGTGTGATCTTTATTAAATGGTTGGATTGCAGTAAAATCCCTCTTGCAATTCAATTATTTAATTAGCAATCTAATTGTTATATTATATTTTAGAAGATAATAATTTGATCCCTGAGATAGTCACAGAATAGCATTCTTTCTTTTAATTTAATGTAATTTTTGTTGTAATGTTATTATTTTGAGATTCTTAAATTATGGAAGAGTAGTTAAAGTATTATTTAAATGAAATATTATGTTAGTCATTGTTTGTTGTGGTGATTTTCCTAATGATTATAACATGATAGTAGTAGGAGAATTTTTACAATAGGAATGCCATTGTGGAGTGTATTTTATATACTTCTCAATGTTAAAACCTCTATGTTGTATCCGTTAGTAAAGTCTATCTTATGTTTTGATATATCACAAGTTTCAAGCTCCATAGAGAGATTTATAATTTATTGTCGTTATACTTGATTGCTTATTATTGAGCTAGTACTGTAGATAATAAAGAAGATATGGTAGAGGTGTTGAAGAACTAGAAGGGAAGGTTACTATATATATATATATATATATATAGTAACCTATATATATATATATATATATATATATATATATATATATAATCTTGTGGAAGGAAACAACCTTCACAAGTGGTCTAATAGGTTAATGTATAAATTAATACACACTCACCCATCAGTAAAAGTTTTAAAAGTACAAGCAAATCACTTACGCTTACAGCTTATTCTTATATTGATTAATTAACCTGCATCAATTTTTTTTATTTATACTAGTCTGTCTACTCTAAATATTATGACTGATTTCCAAGAGTAAGGTATATATTTATATTTCATTTTCTATGTATTACCTAATTCCTTATTAAGTAATTCAATGCATACATTATTATTATGATTATGCACTATTATTCAAGTATGTAGTTCAACTCTTCAATGGACATCTGGGGTAATAAAATAATTTTTGGTGTATATTTATCTAATTAATAAAAAAGATACTGTAAGTTATCATTACCTAGTAACATAGATGCACTGCCAATAGTTGTACCACCCATTATTTGAAAAGATGTAAAGATTCCTTACATGTTACTATTACTTGGAATAAAGTTGTTATATATATATATATTATAACTTTTTGGGCTGTACCGTGTATTATTTTCCATTAAGCACTGGTATTTCGATGGACTAGCAACTGCCATTATCAAGGTTAACTTTTGAAAGAACAATCTTGTTAGATCTCAAACAATAACATGACTCAGTGCACAATGAGAAGTGAGATTCAACTTGAAGTAGTTCAGCATTCACAATATGAAGCTTATCAAAATGTTTATTTCCCTCAGTTCTTTCACCTATTAATTTATATATATATATATATTATTACAAATCAATGTCTGTATTTCTTTAAAATAATATACGTAAATTTATAAATAAATATTTGAAAATACAGTAATTAAAAGTTTATAAAAATTATATGTATAACCGTAACTTAGAAGTGCTTTCAACTACCTTGTAGCTTTGTCAACTATCACTTTTAAAAATGTCAGCTTTCCTATAATTCCATGTCAACTTTCCCATAATTCTGTGATCTTAATGTTTGCTGCTTGCCTATTAATTAAATTCTGCTTGTGTTTATATATTAACATCGCCTCTTTAATTTTTACTTTATTATTATTTTTTTCAGTTTCCAATATTTTTACATTATTATAATAAAATCAAAACCATATATACATGATTTATTATGGTCATAAAAACAGAAGCTGATAAATTATCACCATTTTTAAAATTTTGTTTTGTATTTTGAACCCTTTTAAATAACAATAAGTGCTCTTTTGTTCTTTTTTTCAATGTGCACCTCGATTCACCTATATATCCATTGCCATACCTACATGTCCATTTGTAAATGATACAATTTTTATTTGTCAATAAAATTTTATCTTTTGAATTGTTTATTACTTTATTTAATGTAGGTGTTATTTAAAAGGGTTCAAAATACAAAACAAAATTTTAAAAATAGTGATAATTTATCAGCTTCTGTTTTTTATGACCATAATAAATATATATGGTTTTGATTTTGATTATAATAACATAAAAATATTGGAAACTGAAAGAAATAATAATAAAAGAAAAATTAAAGAGGCGATGTTAATATATAAACACAAGCAGAATTTAATTAATAGACAAGCAGCAAATGTTAAGATCACAGAATTATGGGAAAGTTGACATGGAATTATGGGAAAGCTGACATTTTTAAAAGTGATAGTTAACAAGGCTACAAGGTAGTTGAAAACCCTTCTAAGTTACAGTTATACATATAATTTTTATAAACTTTTAATTAATGTATTTTTAAATATTTATTTATAAATTTATATATATATAGTTTTGGTTTATTCACTTTTCATTTATGCATTGAGTAATATAACATCACAGATAAGTTTTATGTACTGCAAATGTATGATTTGGTACTAATGGAATGTCTACTAAACAGTATAAGTTGAAACATGGATTGCTAGTTGTGCTGTTATAGGTCTTCAATAATATAACTGGCACACACAACAAATATTATATTTACCTCAAGAATCATAAGTTATATCAGTACAATGAGCAGAAAATATTACTGTTGTGAAGTTAACATTATTAGTAATTGCTTTTAAACTGATGAAGCCCCTCAGTACGCTCATCAGAATTTATGTCCGGATCAGTAGGCTGCCATCACATATACTTAGACAATCCCAATATAGATAATAAGGTGATCTCCTTTTAACAGTAAAGGTGGAATCCCACTTTTATTAATACTCCAATATATTTAAATAGACACCAAAGATTGCAACTTGACCACAGATATTAAAATTATTGATACAATGGAATTTCAATATACCTCCTCAAAGAGATAAATATAATTTGTTCTAAATATATATATATATATATATATATATATATATATATATTTAGAACAAATTATATTTATCTCTTTGAGGAGGTATATTCCCTAGAATAAAAATTACAAAATTTTAAAAAATGCCTACTTAAGATGGCGGAATACGTCGAAGCTAGCTATAGCAAAGAATTTTAATCTTTAATTTTATACAGGCATGTTTTAAAATTTTGTAGTTTTTATTCTAGTGAATATTGTTATTATACTTATATTATTTGATATTATATATATATATATATGATAAACAAAACAAGTTATAAATTTTGTAACTTGTTTCTAGCCTTCATTTTATGATCACTAGATGGAGATTTACTAAAAGCTCCTGATAAGCTTTGTTTACATAAACACCAAGAGAGAATTAGAATTCAATATCTCTTTCATTTTCTCCACCTTCAGACCATGGTTTCAAGCTAGTTGGCTCATGTCAGTGAAAGGTTGGAAGACTAGAAACTGGATCTAAATACTAACTCTAAAATCAGCATTTATCAACATGTTTCTATCAGTTTGAAAGCATGAAATTTCTCAGACATGTAATGTCTTCAAATCCAGCTTAACAAACTAGATAGCTATATGGGTCTGAAATTAGTTCAGTTTCACCATATAGTAAAAGCCTCTGCAATATATATCAATGCAAAAACCTTCAATGGTACATTTATGATAAACAAAACAAATTATAAATTTCATAACTTGCTTCTAGCCTGCATTTTATGATCACTAGATGGAGCTTACCAATAGCTCCTGACAAGCTTTGTTTACATAAATGCCGAGAGAGAATTAGAATTCAATATCTCTTTCATTGTTTCCGGTTTTGAGTTAGTTGGCTCATGTCAGTGAAGGGTTGGAAGACTAGAAACTAGATGTAAATACTAACTCTAAAATAAGCATTTATCAAACATGTTTCTATCAGTTTGAAAGCATGAAATTTCTGACACATAATGTCTTCAAATCCAGCTTAACAAACTACATAGTTATATGGGTCTGAAATCAGTTCAGTTTCACCATAAAGTAAAAGCCTCTGCAATATATATCATTGCAAAAACCTTCATAGAGCTATCCTGTTTGTTAAGCTGGATTTGAAGACATGTGTCTGAGAAATTTCATGCTTTCAAACTGATAGATACGTGTTTGATAAATGCTGGTTTTAGAGTTAGTATTTAGATCTAATTTCTAGTCTTCGAACCCTTCACTGACATGAGCCAACTAGCTTGAAACCATGGTCTGAAGGTGGAGACAATGAAAGAGATATTGAATTCTAATTCACTCTCGGCGTTTATGTAAAGATAGCTTGTCAGGAGCTATTGGTAAAGCTCCATCTAGTGATCATAAAATACAGGCTAGAAGCAAGTTACACAATTTATAACTTGTTTTGTTTATAATAAATTTACCCTTGAAGGTTTTTGCAATGATATATATTGCAGAGGCTTTTACTATATGGTGAAACTGAACTGATTTCACACCCATATAGCTATCTAGTTTTTTAAGCTGGATTTGAAGACATTACCTGTCTGAAAAATTTTATGCTTTCAAACTGATAGAAACATGTTTGATAAATGCTGATTTTAGAGTTAGTATTTAGATCTAGTTTCTAGTCTTCCAACCCTTCACTGATGTGAGCCAACTAGCTCAAAACCATGGTCTGAAGGTGGAGACAATGAAAGAGATATTGACTTCTAATTCTCTCTGTGTTTTTATGTAAACAAAGCTTGTCAGGAGCTATTGGTAAAGCTCCATCTAATAATCATATATACATATATATATATATAATATTATTTATTGGATTTATAAGTCTTTTTTTGTTTATATATATATATATATATTGGTACATCCCATAATAAATTAAATTAAAAAGAGATTTTAGTTGAATAATTTTAAATTTTATAAATAGTTTTATTTCATTGTAAAGTTAGGGGAGTTAAGAATTACCTTGGTCATTTTGGGATTTGAACCTGAGGTAATTTAAATTGGATTATGATCAATTCTGTAAATGTTAGTTAAATTATATATTTTAAAAGTATATAGGTCGATAAAAATCGTAAAATATACCTTAATATTGTTTATTAATCATCAATTTTTTTTAATAATACTTAAATTTGAAATTTGTAGTGAGGTTTAAATATAATATTATTTATAAATAATTATTTATGTACTGTAGGTAAATGTGATCTTGTTTGTGCATATATCGGTTAATAAAGAAAGAACTATTTCCAGTAAAATATTGATTTATTTTAAAAAATAACTGAAATAATATTTATTTTTATTATTTAAGCCATTTAAAAGTTTATAAAATCAATTTAGGATTTATCTTATAAAAGATAAAATTTCAATTGTTTAAACCACTAAACATCACAGGACCACCATTTCTTATGCTTGCTCATAACTGTTATTAAAACAGACAAAACTCTCCATACAGTAATGCCACTCAGTGCAAACCAGAGTAATCAATGGATGTCAGAAGGCTTGTGCATAAAATCCCTATCTAATGACTACTCATCCAACATCTTCAGACTAGTTTCTGGCTTGTGGCCTCCATCAGTGCTGTTGGAGGGTTGCATTAGATTCTAAGATCTAGGTGCAGTGCTCTCAGATCCAAGGATCCTCACTGATGAAGGCCACCAGTGAGAAATTAGTCTGGGGGTGTAGGATGAGTAGGCACTAGATAGGAATTTTATGCACAAGTCTTCTGGCATCCATTGGTTACTCTGGCTCGCATTGAGTGGCATTACTGTATGGAGAGTTTTTCATGTTTCAATTGTAAAATGAATTTTAATTTAACTATCTTTTAAGTATTTTTATTAAAAATATTTTTTTATTTTCTTAGTAAATATTGTAATAATATTAGCTTTAAATTATTTAAAATGACTTGTAACTAATTAAATACTCTTCAAGAAGTAAAATAACTACTCTTTCCTATTGCATTGCCAAACGTATATCATATAATATTCAATTAATAAAGCATTGTAAAAGTAATGAAGTGTTTGGTTAATTGAATATTATATGATATAATTAAATACTCATTGTCAAATAATTTTGAGAATCAACCAATGAGCTATTGTGGTATGAAGGGCTTTGAAATTTTAAGCAGACGATGTTTTAGGATTAATTGAAAAAAATCAAGGAAGGAAAAGAAATGTTTTATTTTCTCCCGAAAAAATTTAGTTATGAAATTATTAAAATTTATTTTTTTAATCTTTGTTGTGTGTTTAGGTTTTGATGTCATTTGGACCGCTATCCCTGACATCTGATTGGCTGTCGGTTAAGTATTGTAACGAGCGCAAGAGATTTGGCAGTATCTCGATTTATTTCAATTTAAAAAATAAAATAACTAATATTTGATTAATTGCCTGAAATTATTTGTGAACTTTCTTAAAAGTCATGGGGTAAAAAGAACTTAAAATTTCTTCTTTTTTTTTTTTTATAAATCTCTTCTTAGTGATACAAAATATTCAATCCTCTGAAGAATACAGTTGGAATTATTATATTACCTGGAATACTAAAATAATGAAAGGAAAAGCATGTAATCGGATACAAAAAAGGTATATTTCAGAAGAGTAAGTATTTTATCAATATGTAATAAATTAATTACCAAATAAGCTTATTTAGTTCTGCATTTTGTTGTTAATAAAAACTTTAATGGGCACATTTTAAATGTATTAACAGATGGAAAAAAAATGCTCATGTCGCATTTAGTAATGGAAACTTAAGTACAACAAAAAATAACTTAGTAAATAATTTGAATGAAAATATTTCCTTAAGAAAACCTGAAGTTGATACTACAGAAAAGAAAGAAGAATGTTACTTAATTAATAATTTAAATCAGTCAAAATTCCTTACAATATTATTTATTCTATCATTAAGATGATTGTGTATGATTGCTATTATAGCTGGATTTAATATAATGAACAAATGATGGAAAAGTAAAAGTATATATTTATGCAAAATGAACAAAAGGAACAAAATAACTAGATAACTATTTTATAAACATTTGAAATACAGGCATTCTTCATATATCTGGAGCCTAATTGTAAATATAGAGGATTTGAACTCAGTGGTATGAGATAGTATGGATAGTTGGAGGGTGCTTGTTAGTCTGAGTTAAAAACCCCTATATTTACAGGGCTCCTGCTATGTGGAGAGTGCCTGTATTTTAAATATTTACACATTAAGCCTGCATCCTGCCCATCCCTGTTCTATGTATTTAAATGGATAAGGTTCTATACATGAGGTGTCAGAATGACTTGAGGTCAACATGGGCATGGCAATAATATTAGCAGCAACATGGGATTTGGACTTTCCATCATCAGATTTTCAATCGTATGGATGGCTAAAGAGTTGGAGGTTGGAGTGGATTGAAGTCTGTCCATTAAAGTATGAAGATTTGATAATTTGATATAAACTGAGCACTGATTATATTTGTGTGTGGGAGATGACAATCTGGACCAACTGATGAGTGCTGGTTTAGCATGAAATAAGTATATTGGTGATTATTTATCTTTTCTACATGTATGTGGTCATGTGTATCATTGGCATGGGATAGTGTGGATAGTTGAAGGGTGCTTGAAAGTCTGAGTTCAAATCCCCTACATTTATAACAACTTTATTTAATTTTTAATATAAGATCTTGACTATATACTATAAGGGAAAGTTTAAATTTCTTGTTAATGAGATATTTGAAAAATATTATAAGAGAAAGAGCAAGAAAGCACTGATAATGAATGATATAGTAAATAGATATAAATTTTGGTTTAAATGATTTAATGATCTTATGGAATAAATATATTATAATTCAAGATGTTCAAATTTATATCCCAGATAATACTAATCGACATAGCAAATGGAAGTTTGTATAAAATATTGACAGATAAAAGATAATACTAATCGACATAGCAAATGGAAGTTTGTATAAAATATTGACAGATAAAAGTATAATACTTGAAAGCGATACCAATGGGATGAAATGAATTGTAAAATGTAATTAATAAATTTAAGAAGAATGAACACTGTAATAAAGAAGTAATACTACAGTAAAAGTATATATATTTAATAAAAGAAGAAGGAAGTTTTATTGTAATTTAAAGAAAAGAACAATAAATTGGAAAATAATTTCATGTCTTGGAATTTCTGCAGTTAACGATTGTGTAAGAAGAATTGTGCGTCAATAAAAGGGGATGCCAACTGCAAATTGTTTAAAATGTTTGAAACATTTTTGGTTGCCATGGAAAACCTTACTCCAAAGATAAAATGTGTAAATTGTTTTGTTTTAAAAAGAAAAAAAAGAAGAAGTCAAGCGTTGTTACCCGAGAGATTATCGCAGCTACCTAGCAAGCAAGTAGTTGGTTGCAGACGGCTGTGGGTTCGCATACCGGCCGATGCTATGACATACGAGAAAAAAAAAAAGAAAATGGAATATTCTAAAACTTATATTATTAGTGTTTAAGTAATTTTTAATATCTATATTTTACCATTAAGCATCATATGACAACAATCTCTTATACTAGCACATATTTGCTTATAAACAAGGCAAAACTCTCCATACAGTAGTGCTACCCTGTGCCAACCAGAGTAATCAATGGATGCCAGAAGGCTTGTACATAAAATCCCCATCTAATGCCTACTCATCCAATATCCCCAGACTAGATCCTCACTGACAAAGGCCACAAGCCACAAACTAGTCTGTGGATAGTGGATGAAGAGGCATTAGATAGGGAATTTATGCACAAGCCTTCTGGCATCCATTGATTACTCTAGTTGGCACAGGATGGCACTATTGTATGGAGAGTTTTGCCTTGTTTATCTATATTTTATATAAATAATATAAAGGCACTTAGAAATTTGAATGTTTAAATATTAATAACAAGTTTTGTTTATTTATTTAGTTGTTTTATTATTTTTCTTAGTATTATTAATAGCTTGTAATAAATAAAAATATTGTATATAGATAAGTAGAAATATAAAATTAATAATGACTATTAATTTCAAATGAGACAAAAGTATGTGTGTGCATAATAATATAATGTCAATGTATTAATTATGATATTTGGTTTTGATCTCATTCGTAATATAATGATAGTATATTTATATTTAATACTGCCTTGTTATGCTATTTGTTTATGATTATTATATTATGGGGAAAATATATAAGTTAGGGATTAAAGCAATGAAATTTGGATATTTAAACCAGTCATATAGATGGTTATTATACAAGTTTGTGGTAGATAAATAAAATGTTGGAATTTCTTGGCTTTAATGATGTCCAAAGATGTAATATATTAATAATCAAAATTATGTAGTGAAATTCAAAGTTAAGTTTATCTTAAGAGATAATAAGTTTTAGGATTTGAAAGTGTAATATATAACGTTTGAATTTCTGAAAAGAGTTAAGTTATAAAAATTTTTTAAAGATTGGGGGTAATTTCAGAAGCAAATGGTTCAATAATTAGTAATTAAGTTTTTTTTTTTTTTTTGTATAAAATAACAGAGATCAAAAGGAATAAATGTCATAAAATATAAAAAGTAATATTAATATTTAAGGACACGAAATTAATATTCTTTGTTTTGAAAAATATATATATATTAAATCTTCATATAGATTTAAAATGGTCAAATGATTATAGGTTATATTTGTTTAAAAAAAACAATAATAATAATAATAATAATAATAATAATAATAATAATAATAATAATAATTAATAAAGCAAGTCACATATATAGTAATATTGCCTTTGGTTTCGAGCTTATGCCTCACCTCAGTGTCGGAATGTTCCAACTCCTCACTGAAAAGAGGCATGAGCTCAAAACCAATTGGCCTAGAGATAGGAACGTTCCAGATACAGATTTTAAGTGTTTTCTTCTACTACACTTATCAATTAATAATAATAATTATTATAAATTTTAATAATACAATTTCATCAATTAACAATAAAATGTTATAATGAAGTTAGTATAATACTTATATTGTATAAAGAAAATAAAGATGAAATATATAACTGTATAAAACATTGTATTATTAAAGGAAGGTATTTCATTGATAAATAATTAACAATGATTATTACTGTAAGACAGAAATATTCTAATTTGTAAATAATTTTATTGTATTATATTATTATATTATTTTACGTTATTGTTTATCAAATTATTTATTAATTCAAACATAAATATTTATAAAGTTCGTAGTAATATGTTAATAAATTTAATGATTATGAATTTGATTAAGCACATATAGTCATGTTTCTTTATTCTGAATCATCATCACTACACCATATTCACAGATTGTTAATGGTAGAATATAAGTTAGTTTAAATTATAAAATTTAAATCTTGCATAAGAATCAACTAATAATAAGATAACGTATAATAATTCTTTAAAAGTAAAATATTTTAAAAGATAAATTTTTTACTAGCAAGTTACTACGATCACATAAGTCATAAATAAAAAAATGTATTCTAGATGTAGAAAAGTATGTCATTTTTCAGATAGACTATTAATTATTTTTACTGGCTATATTATGTATTAATATTTTATTTAAAGTAAAATTGGTTATTTGATATTAAGCATTAAAGATCTTAAATTATGAAATAGTGTGATAATTTTATTTATAATTATGATGGTTAAGAGTTGGCTAATCCTAGAATAAATTAAGAATAGAGTCTCTTGTATTTTCTTGACCTGCTGTGCCTGGAAGAAGAGTTTACTAGTGTAGCATCAGGTGAATTATTTATAGATGTAAAGAAAACTCCTTTTTGTGTCTAGTAGATTGAATAAATGATTAATTAAAACAATGATAGTCCTGATCTTCTTCTTCTTCTTCTTCTTCTTCTTCTTCTTCTTCTTCTTCTTCTTCTTCTTCTTCTTCTTCTTCTTCTTCTTCTTCTTCTTCTTCTTCTTCTTCTTCTTCTTCTTCTTCTTCTTCTTCTTCTTCTTCTTCTTCTTCTTCTTCTTCTTCTTCTTCTTCTTCTTCTTCTTCTTCTTCTTCTTCTTCTTCTTCTTCTTCTTCTTCTTCTTCTTCTTCTTCTTCTTCTTCTTCTTCTTCTTCTTCTTCTTCTTCTTCTTCTTCTTCTTCTTCTTCTTCTTCTTCTTCTTCTTCTTCTTCTTCTTCTTCTTCTTCTTCTTCTTCTTCTTCTTCTTCTTCTTCTTCTTCTTCTTCTTCTTCTTCTTCTTCTTCTTCTTCTTCTTCTTCTTCTTCTTCTTCTTCTTCTTCTTCTTCTTCTTCTTCTTCTTCTTCTTCTTCTTCTTCTTCTTCTTCTTCTTCTTCTTCTTCTTCTTCTTCTTCTTCTTCTTCTTCTTCTTCTTCTTCTTCTTCTTCTTCTTCTTCTTCTTCTTCTTCTTCTTCTTCTTCTTCTTCTTCTTCTTCTTCTTCTTCTTCTTCTTCTTCTTCTTCTTCTTCTTCTTCTTCTTCTTCTTCTTCTTCTTCTTCTTCTTCTTCTTCTTCTTCTTCTTCTTCTTTTATAATAATAATAATAATAATAATAATAATAATAATAATAATAATAATAATAATAATAATAATAATAATAATAATAATAATAATAATAATAATAACAACAACAACAACAGTGACATTATTGGAATAGTAATTATTGGAAACAAATAATCAATAAAATTATATTATAATATTAGTAATTAATTTACATTAAAATAAATAATTATAGATATTCTATTCTAGTTTATTAATTATTAGTGTTAGTCATGGGAATATCCAGAGGCTTAATAAGGAGAAGCATCTTAGTATTCTCATGCTATTGAATAGATACTTTAGTATTGATTTAATGTTATTTTGTGATCTTGTCGAATAATATAGTTGGTCTCATAGTTGATAGTATAAAGCAAATGTAGTCTGTATTAATAAGAGCATAGAAATTGTACCTAAGAAAAAAGAAATAAAACTTAATTTATGAATTTGTAAAATTAGTTAGGTTATCATCCATTTGGTAGGATACAATATATATATATATATGTGTGTGTGTATGTAATAAAATAAAATGTCCACTAATATTAATAATACAATAACGAAATTTAAATATATTCCAAATAACGGTAAACAATTTATAATATAATATAAATAAAAACTCATAGAGAAATATTTTCGATTATATTCATAATCATTATCAACTCAACATTCAAAATGGAATCATCTATTACCAACCAGAAATACATGTCAATTTAAATATACCACAATTCATTAATCCTAACATTTGCTGACTGTCTATTTATTATTGTATTTTTATACCTACTAATAAAAACTGCCTCTTTAATTTTTCTTTTTTTATTATCTCTCTCTTGGCCTAAAATTTTTATCTTTTTTATATCAAAATCAAATTTAAAATTACAATTCCTATCATGATCATGAAAAACAGATTCAGTATATAACTTCACTTCATTATTACTATCACTACATATCTGTACATTTTTCAAAACTCTTTTATACAACAATTTATGCTCTTCAATTCTTTTCTCCATATTACATCTAGATTCCCCCATATATGATAAGTTACACCCACAAAAAATTCTATAAATTACATTACTCACATTATTTTTTTCTAACTTATCTTTTGAATTATTATCTAAAGTGCCACATAATTTGAAAATTGCTGTTTTTAGGTCTGTTTTACATAAAAATAATATTTTGTGTAAATATGCATGTGATAAAAAGAAAAATATTGAAAATTATGTGAGTTATTAAGTGTGGATTATAATATAAAAGAAATTTATCAGGTGATTTGTCAATTTAATAAGAAAATTAATAGAAATGTTGGTGATGAAGAAATTGAGAGTAAGAAGTGGATTTCTTTGCCCTTTTATAATAATAATCAAATAAAATTTATGAAAAAAGTTTATAATAATATAAATAATGTTTCATGGATTGGGTCATTTAAATGGAATGGTTAATAATTCAAAAGATAAGTTAGAAAAAAATAATGTGAGTAATGTAATTTATAGAATTTTTGGTGGGTGTAACTTATCATATGTGGGGGAATCTAGATGTAATATGAAGAAAAGAATTAAAGAGCATAAATTGTTGTATAAAAGAGTTTTGAAAAATGTACAGATATGTAGTGATAGTAATAATGAAGTGAAGTTATATACTGAATCTATTTTTCATGATCATGATAGGAATTGTAATTTTAAATTTGATTTTGATATAAAAAGTGTAAAAATTTTAGGCCAAGAGAGAGATAATAAAAAAAGAAAAATTAAAGAGGCAGTTTTTATTAGTAGATATAAAAATATGATAATAAATAGACAGTCAGCAAATGTTAGGATTAATGAATTGTGGGATATTTAAATTGACATGTGTTTCTGATTGTTAATAGATGATTCCATTTTGAATGTTGAGTTGATGATTATGAATATAATCGAAAATATTTCTCTATGAGTTTTTATTTATATTATATTATAAATTGTTTCCCGTTATTTGGAATATATTGAAGTTTCATTATATGTTCTCTAATCATCAGGCAGTGAATATTTAAGCAATTTTTTATATTCTTATTTTATTTTTTATTTAAAAATAGATATATAGTTATTTACCAACCAATATTAAATGATTATCCAACTTGTTAATAGCCTTATTACCTGACAAAACTTTGTGCTTGATTAGAAATTGAAATTTTTAAATATATTTTAGAGACAGATTAGATTCTAGAATGGATATAACATTAGTGTAGCCATGATGGAACATCTATATATAAGGCAATTTTAAATGAAAAGTGATTAAATTTTACAAAATGTCTAGGTAAGCATTTTTTAAAGATATATTAATTTTGCTTGATTGAGACCAAAGATGTGTTTCAAGTAAGTTCTGCATGGCTTTCATTTGTGTTGGGAAGGTTATTTTTTGAACGTTTTCATACAATTGTTTTTCTGTCTAATATCATCTTCACATAAATACTCACAAGAACATCCACACACAATTCTCACTTGATTTATCTTCTGAACATAGTTCATTTGTGAATCCACATATTGGCATATCTGGTGGGGCTCTTTTATCAGAGGTTCTCCATGCTGGTTCTCTTACTAAACTAAGCCTGTCCTAAAATATATATGAAGAAAAAAAAATCAAAACTGAATATTTTCTGGAAAAAGTGAGTGTAATTGAAAAATATTACATAAATTGTTTATTTGGGCTGTTTTTAAGCTATAACTTAAGAATTCCACTCTAACACAAATTTTGAAACATATAAATAAAGACATATGAAAAGTGCATCTATATTAAAGATAATAATATCAAAATTATGAATAAAAATATTTTATGCTTGGAAATCAAAGTATAGTAATAAACTGTACTTAACTATTTCTTATTATGGTTATAACATGCAATATAAATGCTTTGTTATTTTATTTATAAAAGTTGATTAAGCCTGTGTGCATGGCTCCTTGGATAGCATATTTTCTGTTGTACTTATCTTTGTCTAAATCTGCTTTCCATCTAAGATAATGCATTGAAAACCAAAATGCACCCATGTTTCATCTGTTTGTAGACAGTCTCTGATTGTACAAGACATTGAATTGAATTCAGAGTAGAGAGTGTTCATTATGTTTATCACTTCTAAATATTACACGTTATTTAACATTTTATAATTCCTAAATTATATATATACTAGATAAATATAGGGATTTGAATTCAGATTTTCAAGCACCCTTCAACTATCCACACTATCTCATACAACTGATACACATGACCACACACATGTAGAAAAAATAAATAATCAGCAGTATCCGTATTTCATGCTAAACCAGCACTCATCAGTAGGTCCAGATTATCATCTCCCACACATATTTATATAATCAGTGCTCAGTTTATATTAAGGTAGCAAATCTTCATACTTTAATGGACAGGCTTCAATCTACTGAGCACTGATTATATATATGTGTGGGAGATGATAATCTGGACCAACTGTTGAGTGCTGGTTTATCATGAAAGATGTATATTGGTGATTATTTATATTTTCTACATGTTTGTTGTCATGTGTATCAGTTGTATGAGATAGTGTGGATAGTTGAAGGGTGCTTGAAAATCTGAGTTCAAATCCCTATATTTACAATTAAAGATCCCAGCTTTGTGAAGAGTGCCTGGTTTTCAAATATTTATATACTAGATAAGTAAAATAGCATTTATATGTTAATAACAAGAGATAATAGAATAGACCACCTATTCTTCAAGCTTTCAAAGTTTGGTTTTTTGAACATTCATTTATGGAAAAGAGTAAAATTTGTATACTAGCCTGATTTAAATATGACGTAAATCATTCTGAAATAAAGATTGAATATTTAAAAAATAAACACAGTATCTGTATCCTATTAACCTCGTAATTCATTTACATTGTAACAGTTGTGTTAAATGGCACATAATAACATAGTGTATGTGCACAAATATATATATATAAACTTGAAAGGAAAAATAGAAATGAACACAGACAAAGATTTTGTAGATATTTTTCGACATTCCTCTGGAATAAAATAATAATAGTAAAATATTAAATATTTTTAAATTTAAAATAAAATTTTATCATAAATTAATTAATTAAAAAGGTCTACTTAATATTGTATTCTGATTTTGAAATTAAAAATAAGCATGTTTTATGTTAAAATAGAACTGATAATTGTAAACATTTCTATTATCTAAACCAATGAGGATTGCCAATTCCTCAACAAGCTTTGTGATAAATGCTTAGCCAGAGAAAGCACTTAAAATATCTCTGTCAGGGAACTCCCCCAAACCCCTGACCATGGTTTCATGCTTTGGCACTCCTCATAGAGATGCCAGAGTAGGTTCAGACACTAGATCTAAAAATACCAACCCAAAGCCAGCATTTATCTAAAAGTTATCTATTCAGTGGAAAATTTAAAATTTTCAGACACCTACATGTCTTCAAACCCAGCTATCCAACTCATATAGCTATATGGGGCTGATAGATCTTCAGCCATAGTATAAGACTTAAGGAAGAGACTAAATATAGTCAAAATAAGAGTCATAAATCACATGACCCTATTCTTTTAAGCTTGTAAGTTATAAATAATGAGGATTGCCAATTCCTCAACAAGCTATGTGATAAATGCTTAGCCAGAGAAAGCACTTAAAATATCTCTGTTAGGGAACGCCCCAAATTCCTGACCATGGTTTCATGTTTCGGCAATCTTCGGAGAGGTGCCAGGGTACGTTAAGACACTAGATCTAAAAATACCAACCCAAAGTCAGCATTTTTCTAAAAGTTATCTATTGAGTGGGAAATCTGAAATTTTCAGACACCTACAGTGCCAAAGCACAAAACCATGGTCAGGATTCCCTGACAGATATTTTAAGTTCTTTCTCTGGTTAAGCATTTATCATAAAGCTTGTTGAGTAATTGGCAATTCTTGTTGTTTATAACTTACAAGCTTAAGAGGATAGGGTCATGTGATCTATGACTCTTATTTTGACTATAGATCATACTTGTCATAAAATCCTGAAAGTAGTTTTCAATCAAGAGAGATATGATAAAAACAGTTCTTAATTAATGTATTTCTGTCACCCCACTCTGGCTACAAAAGGATTGGGAAAAAAGATTAGAAGGGTTAACTAATAGATTGTTTTGGTTAGTAGCTGTAGCAATTAGTTGACTAGCAGAGTTGGTTTGCAGAGTTATGCAGTGCTACCATGGAGATGTAAGAACACAAGGAGGGCAAATCCAGAAGCTGCTTTATAGTTCATGATGGTGAAGTTTGAATTTACTTAGGAAAATTCGCTTAACTTCCAGTGTCAAAATTCATAGATATAATTGTGTTCTAGAAGACAACTTGCTTGCTTGAAGTCCATCCAATCTGTATAAAAGGGAGATCACTGCATGCCAGCAATTACTTGAATCTTAACCAGTCTCACCATAACCAGCTCACCAAAAGAATCTATCAGCTTTCTGAAGAATTAGTTTATACATATGCTGATTTATCAGCATGTGGAGAAGCACAAATAAATGTATATGGTGAGCAGCATTATATATAATGAGAATGAAATTTTAAATAATTTATTTATTAAATATGACATTTTTAAAAGTAATATATATGGAATGATATTATTTTAAATCATTTATTGAATAAAAAACATTTTAAAAGTGAATCAAGTAAACAATTTTGCTTGGATTAAAAAGCTAAGAGTCAACAATTAATTGATGGTTCTATTTTTTATTTTTTTTAAAAAAAAAAAAGAAATGAAAAAAAAATCAAATTTTTTTAGTGTATTTTAAAGATGTTTATAATTAATCAAAGACTGATTTTATTTTTTTAAAAAAGAAAAAAAACTTTATTGACTATAAAAAAGAGATTAATTAATAATTTTAATTCATATCCTCTATATTTTTATATACATCCATGTGTGAATTTTATGTATTTCTTCCAAATGGAATTAATTAAGAAAGAAGATATTTTTAATAATTTTATTATTTTGATAAATTCAAATGTGATAGAAAATGGATTTCATTTATATGTTAATCAATCATTGTATTGTACATATGTGTGCAGATATATATTTATGTTTCAAAACATACTTTATTGATTAAAAACAATGATTACATAGGTAAGATTGGGCTTACACAGTAAGCATAAGTCTGTTCCCGTGTCTAAACAGTTCTGCTGGGCATAAGATTGTTCACAGATATGTAGGAGAAAAAAAAATTTCTCTTTGAGTTTTTTATGTTGTGTTTTTGCTACTCTTAAGGCATCAAAAGTTGCCTGACTTCAGATTGTCTAATTTTATATATATATACACACATTATGTTGATGGACCCGGTCATGTGTGTCCTGCTGGTTTTGGTGTATGTGTTTTTTTTAGCTGTGTTATCCTGTATCTCTTTTACTGTTTTTCAACTATAGTGCTGATTTTAGTTTAAATAGTGACCAAGTTGCAGCAAAAATATCTGGTGATGCTAACATGTTATCCCTTTCTTTTATTTTTTCTAGCTTGTGGTGGAATGTGTTGAGGTTTTGTTTTGCATTGTAATCGAAATTGAATTTATATCTGGTGTACCAATATGCATACAAGCTAAATGTTGCTGCTCTTATTGTTGGGATTGCATTTTTTTTGTATGCCTGGAGAATTTTTGCCATTGTTGTGTCTTTCTGACGATAGTTATTTATCATTATTTGTCTTACCTTTTCCAATCCCAGACAATCATTTAGAAAATGATGTTGTGTTTCTTCTTTTCTTTGGCACAACCTGCACAGTGGATCTATTTTCGTAAAGAACCTTCTAAAATGGATGGTGATGTAGGCAAGGCATTCAGATTTACTTTAACTATGAAGTCGAACAATTTAGGCTCCATATACCAATTTTTATATTTTTTTAGGAGCTGTGCATTGTTTATTTCAAGGACCATTTTGTTGTTGATATCTTGTTGTGTCTGCTCTATTAGGCTATGTATGTGCCAGTATGTTTATTTAATTGGGTTAGACAGGGTTATTTGGTTCCTTTGATTTCTTATGCAGATATATATTTAAGTGAACCTAATTGAGGTATTGATATCATTTAAAATGTGATAACTTTAAATTTTAATATTTTTTTTTATTTTTGTTAAATGAGCATTCAAATATATTCATTTTATATTTTATATGATATGCACATCTGCATGGATATATATATATATTGTGCACTTTTTATTAGCTCAGACTATTCTAAAATAAAATTTTAGTGTATAATTTTAAATTTTACAAATCCAATAATATTTACTTATTAAAAGAAGACAATAATGACGTATTAGATCATAAGATTTAAACTCGGTTTTAGCTAATGGGAATTTATAAATTATTTTAACTCAAAATACATATAGAAAATAACCTACAGAGTCATATATGTGCAGATGGATGAACAATTAATATTATTTGGAGTTTAAAACCAGTGAAGTTTAAATTGTAATTTTGTAAACATAATGCGTAGTAGGGAGTAATAATTATTGTGGGTGCGCATTTGATTTTAAACATGGAAATTAGTTATCTTCAAATCTTACTATATTTAAAAGTAAATAAATAAAGTTTAATTTTAAAAAATACTGATTTAAAATTAAAACAGTAAATTCTATCTTTATTTAAATTCTAAAAAATATTGTATTTTAATATTTTAAAAAAAAAAGGAAAATCGGTCATTTTAATTAAAATAATAAACCAAAAACTTTCAAAATAAATAATTGTTTCACAGAAAAAAGTGGGAAAATATTAGCCAATCAAAGAGTTTCAAACAATCTTGGAATATGAAATTCAAGAGAGGAGAAAAAAAAGAGCTTCTTGATCGTAAAGTTGAAGTAACTAAGTTTTTTTTTTCTTGGTGATATTTTTTTAAAAAAAAACAAAATTGGATTAAAATTCCTAAAACCTTATGATTTACAACTCTATATTAATATACATGGATAATTATAAGCTCTGTTGTTAAAATAATGGAATAAATTAATCGTTTTTCTACTGGGCAAGTCAATAATCGGAATTCCCAACAATCTCTTGAAAATTAATAAGTATTGAAGAAATAATCGGAGATGAATAGTCAACGAATATATTCACGGAAAAATAACAATAATTGTGCCATAGGGAAAATGAACTGCAGTAATACACACAAGGAAATAAATAAACACCGTAAATATCCAGTAAGGATAGATAAAAAAATAGTATATCTCTTGGAAACAGTTAAGTATATATATTTAAAATTCAATGGAACTAAATTAGTAATAAATAAAAGGGTTCATTATTATTCTGGATATATTATTTATTTTGAGCCATACCAGCATGGATGTCAGTTTTATAAA
Source organism: Epiperipatus broadwayi (assembly GCA_028023455.1). Taxonomy (NCBI): domain Eukaryota; kingdom Metazoa; phylum Onychophora; class Udeonychophora; order Euonychophora; family Peripatidae; genus Epiperipatus; species Epiperipatus broadwayi. The sequence continues at coordinate 4,627,537 of JAQFVV010000006.1, forward strand.
GTTTTAGCTGAAAAAAAAAAACGTTGCACGATGCATTTTTAATTTAAATAATAAGTGTGCTTTTTACTATGGAGAGAAATATATATATATATATCATATAAAGTAAATAAAGCAAGCCACAAATAAATTTTTATTACTAAACAAAGAACAAAACAAGGATTATTGTTGTAGTAACTGAAATACCTAGCGAATCTTAGGATAAGAAGAATCTTCAAAAAATAAGGAAAAATAAAAATATTATGATAAGTTTATGGAGTGTGGAACAACTAGAAGATTTAAAATTGTTCTTATACTTTAGCTGAGATTAAAACAGAACTTCTTTCTAATGTTAGTATTTATATTTTTAATCGATGATTTGTTAGTATAATGGGGGGGGGGGGAGAAAACTAATTTAATAAGGAATTAATTCAAGTGTTGTTATATTAATAGTTATTTAATAATTCGGTTAAGTTTAAAGATTATGAATCCTTTAAATAAACAAATATACTCGATATTTTAGCATGAAAGGGTATTTAAAATGATATATACATACTCCAAAGAGCAGGTTATATATACATGTACAAATGGATAAACTAAAAAACAATGATTTTGTTTTTATGTGAAAGATAAAAGTAGTAATTTTGTTTGCTTACCAACCTCCAGAATTATAACCCTATGTTCTCATTTATTTTTTGTATTGTTATTTAATCATCAAGTACTACTATTATATAGAGGTTAAACTAATGAACCATGAATGGAAAAAAAAATGATTGTTTAATAAACTAAATATGTGATATATAGTTCACATACATAGGGATAAATATCTCAACATATAATGGGAAATCATTAGTTTTGTTTGATAATAATAATACTCTAAAGATTAATTTTCTGTTGTTATTATTATTATTATAATATATATGTATTATTTTGTTATGTTATTTTAAATTTAATATTAATGGAAATGTTTATTATCATTTGTAATGAATATGATTAAAATTATTGTTTTAAAAGTTTTATTAAATTCCAATTGCTGCATATCTTTTCTGGGCTCATTTTCACCACATCACACAACTTAAAATGTACAGTCAAAATTAAAATGAAAAGTCAATTCAATTTAAAGCAAATCTAACAGTTTAATAAGCATAAATCTCTTAGTAAAGATTTTTTTTACTTGTTACATGCTGCCTTGATCCCATAGGTCATTGATGCCATTGCCAATTATTAAAGTGTATTTATTAATATAAAATTAAATGATACATTAGTTATTAGTGAAAGTATTAGTGTTAATCACAGTTTAGTTAATAATAATATTTTAATATTCAGTATTAAAGAACATACATATAAAGCTTGACTATGAATTTAAATTATAAGCCTTTCTTAATCTGTACACTATCCATGGAAATCTGTAAAATCCCTCTTGACATTCCATAGGTAGTATGAAGAATTAATAAATCAATGATTTTCCTGAGATCTCCTTATTATTCTTATAATTATTGCCAATCTTAATTATTAAACATAATATGAATCAAAGTTTATCTGTAATTATCTAACAGATTAATTTAATGAGTGATTGAATTAAAACTTAATAGTTATAAATATAAAATAATATATTAGATATTATTGTTAGTCATGAGAGTATGTAGATACTTAATGAGTATCTGGGTATTCTTATGCCATTGAACAAGTATTTTGTATTTGTTTAATGTTAAGGGGATGTGATCTGTTTATAGGTAAACAGGTCTCATATTGATTATATTTAAAACATATCTTATTTTAGAAATGTTTACTCATGTCAAAGTAACTTGGGATAAATACTAATCTTATCTAAATTCAATTGTTATAGTTAAAGAAAATGGTCGGGATATAGTAAGTTTATTAATAGAACCTAACCGGAATCCAAGTAGGACCTAATATAAGGGACTTGGAAACTCTGCTTAGGGTCGTACCACCTATAGACAGACCACAATATATATATATATATATGCATTTTATATAATCCCATTAGGAGGTATAGTAAACCATAATGTAATAACTTGAATTTTATATATTAATCAGAATCAGAAGATTTATATGTGTATAGCCATATTTTAAAGACACTAATATTATTTTTCTTTTGGTGTTAATAAACTTGTATTTCATTGTTAAAATTATTCCAGTGAAGTTAATTCTGAATAGTTTAGAATATTGTATGTTGCACCATTTCTTGATCAGAGTAACAGTTATAGAGCTTGTTCTCTGAGGATTCATGCTTAATGGTCTGATATATAAAATATGTATATTAGTGCTTGTGGTCATTCAGTTGACATTGTCCTGGTAAGGTGCTAAGGGTATATTTTTTAAGTCCATGCAATACATGTTATTTAGGTTAGTATTTATCAAAGTTTATAGTTGGCCAGTACACTAATGGTACTATGTAGCCAGAGCATTGATGATGATCAGTGTGTTTTAATATCCTAGAATTATTGTTTTATAGTGATATATTCTATAGATTAGCACTTAAGTTTGTGCATCCAAATTATATTTAAATAATTGCCCCAAGATAGCAAAGGCTAAATAGTTGGCCTGGTCTCCAGTAGACCCATTTTAAATCCAGTCACAAGATTAATTGTTGATTTATTTTTATTATTGATCATTCATGATGATGGATGATTATTACTTATTTGTAATTCTGGTGAATTTTAGTTAATTACACTTATAGTTACTCTAGTGAGTTAACTGGGCTGATGTCTCAGAGATCTATCATAATCTTTCATGCAATTATAATATATAACATTACTTACATATTTTTTGATATTAAACATTACTTTAATATGATATCATATATATTAAATTTCATTATTTGAACAATTTATTTCATTTACTTTGGGTTGACCTAATTCACAATATTTTATACAAACTTTTATCATATATATATATATATATATTGTACCACTATTCAGTGGTGCATGTCTGTAATTTTTATTAAAAAAATAATTTAAAGATTTTTTTAAAACAAAAAATAAAAAAGTAATAAAAATACTGCATCCTATTTTTATTTTAGAATAAAACTTCTTAGCAGGAGGGGGGAGAAATGTATAATAGAATTAAAGAACAGTTAAAAATTTTCTCTCTCTCTCTTTTTAAAGAAAAGAGCTTTTATAAAGTAAAAGCTAAATAAATATGTAAAATTTAGAATAAAATTAGTCTGTAAAAAATTGTTTGTAAAAAAAAAAAATAATAATAACTTTCATTATGTAATTTTGATTAATAATAGAATCAAAATTAATAATTGTATTAATTAAAAAAAAACAATAAACTATCTTATCGAAAAAGTTTAGATGAATCTGATCAAGAGATTAAGATAACCAAAAATATAAAATTAATTAAAAGACATTTCAAGTTAATATCTAAATTAAAAATAATGATAAGAGACTACAACTATAGGAAAAAAGTATATAAAATCAATCTCTTTATTGTTCTTCAGTCAGGGCTGCAATTTTCTAAATTGTTCATCATTTCAGACAGAGTGCAGAATCCAAACAATCAGAGATCCAGATATTCAGAATGCAGTAGTAAGCCAGTCAATTACTGCTGTGTTCAACATTAATGGAGAAGCCACATAAGCCATTGATGTGTCTGATGGGGCTTCATGCCCCAAACCTCCACAAGTCAACTATTATGTTTGGAACTAGTAATGGATTGATGCCATAATCAAAAATAAATGATATCACTATTTTTTCTCTCTACATTGCTGAGTCATAAAATGCAAACAAGCCATGAAGCCATCAATGGAGAACCAAAAAGTCAAACAGATGGAAAATACACAAATGAAAACCTAGGTAAAGATACTTTATCACTGTCTATAGACACTTTATATTTAAATGAACGAACTTTAATTAACGAAGGACTATCATAATTTAGCCTGAGTAATTACTTATGTGTTGTTATATTTAAATTTCAATATTATTGTGTTATATTAGATATGTGTGTGTTTAATTAAATATTAATGTTTGTCTTAATTGTTATTTTGTCTATTTTCTCTTTCTCCCTTGTCACTACATCACCAATCAATTATTGTAAAAGTTACTTTATGTGTTAAGTAAATATGCTAGACTCTAAGACAGAGTGTGAGCTATTCATGGGATATTTAAAGCACTGGATTATGGGCTACAGTCCAGGCACTTAGCTACCTCATGTAATTAGCTGGCACCTGAGGTTTACCTCTAAACAAATAAAATACTTTGGATGGTAGGGTTTGAATCTAGCAGTCAAGGTGGGCCACAATCTGGAAATGTGATTGTATTATGCTTTGCATAGCTCAGTCTGACCATGGGTATCATTGATAGCTCTGCTATTGATGGTATTCTCCCCTCTGCTTGAAGGGCTGGTCCATTCATGTAATTTTGAAAACAAATTTAAAATTATATTAATAAGGTTAAACCCAATGAAACAGTTTTTATTAAGTGGGCTGGGTTCAATATATATATATATGATAAACAAAACAAGTTATAAATTTCGTAACTTGCTCTTAGCTTGCATTTTATGATCACTAGATGGAGTTTTACCAATAGCTTCCAACCAGCTTTGGTTTACATAAATGCTGAGAGAGATAGAATTCAATATCTCTTTCATTATCTCCAACCTTTAGACCATGGTTTTGAGTGAGTTGGTTCATGTCAGTAAAGGGTAGAAAGACCAGTTTTATTGATAAGTGTCAAATTTGCTGCTCTCACAACTTAGACATACACTACTTAATGAGAATATACACCTGTGTCTCATTTTACATGATAGATAGGTTCCTCAGAAAACATGCACAAACAAAATTGTGCAAAAATAGATGTAACTTACAATGAAAAGGGGGGATGCGGTCTGTGATTTTCCAAAATCCATGTAAAAGCAAAGCACCAATGTAAAATTACTTTAAAATTCACGCAAAAAAAAAATAAAGAAATAAAATATGACTAATAAAAAATTTCAAATTTGAAAAAAATTGATACAAGACAAACTTTTTTTAACTATAATATTTAATTTTACTCAAAATAATATATTTTTATGCATAATTTACAGTACAGTAATTTACATTTTTTATACACGTTTTAATTATTATGATTTTCTGGTGACAATGTAATTAGTAATTAATCTTTGAGACGATGATTTTATTAATTGTTTACGAAGCTTGCGATATCCAGACATACAACTATTTAGCTCTCATTGGAATTTAAGAGCACATTAATGATTAGTGTCATTAATAAGAAAATAATAATTGATTACGTTCTTTTTTAAAAAGTAAAAACAGAATGTGATTTAAAATGCAAAATTAACGCTCACAATGTTTGAACAAATTTACATTATAATCTTGTAAAATTTAATATGTGTATACATAAAATGTGGAAATCATGATTTTAATTTCATTATTGCATAAAATCTTACTATTATAAAGCACTGAAAATATTGAAATTACTAAGATGAAAGTCGAATTCCAATAATGTGCTATTACTTTCAATATAACGTAAGTGCGCAAAGTTTATTATTTAAAGTAATAGCGCATTATCGGAAATTGACTTCCAGTGAAACACGAATCACATAACTTCAAAATCATGTTAAATAAGTCCACATAAAAAGAGACCCAGGTGTACTAATAATTTTATTAATCATCTATTAGATTAGAGACTATCCAATAATGAGTAATGTTGCATGAGAATAATGTAATAAAAATTACACTACAGAAATATTATTTATTATTGAATAATGTCTAATCTAATGAATGACTAATATAAATTATTATTACCTATATAGAGTTCAAAAATATGATTTTATATCAATTTGTAGCTACATTCCAACTTAGACCTATTTTTCCCAAATAAAATTTGTAGATTATTAAATACATCATATGATCTAAATGAATAGAAATTTGTTATTACCTCTCCTTCTTTTACTCTGAATGAAATTTTGTACATAATTTCCATGGTTCCATTTTCTGTTAAACCTGTAATTGTATATTCAGGTTCTCTATCACCTTTGCCATCAATGACAACTTTTCCAGACTTTCCTGAAATAAAAAGTTATGTTCTGTTATGCATAGATCTCTAACTACTTTAATGTAAAGCATTACACATCTTGTTAACTGAACTACAAGTGTACAGACTTTTTTCAACACACACATATAACACAGATGGGGTTTTATATACATATATAAATCAGTTAAACAAAACCTAATAAAAATAATAATGCAGTAATTATGCAATGATCAATGAATTTTACTAATGCAGTGTCAGACTGTAATTTTATTTAAAAGGTAATAAATCCTGTACACAATCCCTGTAGATAATATTAAATCAGTGATGTTAAATGTGAGGATATTAAAAGTATATACTCTTATTCTCTTTTACTTTCTTTGCATATATATATATATATATATATGCTTATAATAACTTCTTTCATATACACTTCAATGCAAAACAATTTTCTTAAAAAACTTCTTTATTTTCCTTACAGTTTCGACTGTTCAGCTCTGATGAAGATTGCTGGATAGTCAAAACTGTTAGGAAAATAAAGAACTTTTTTAAGAAAATTGGTTTGCATTGAAGTGTGTATGAAAGAAGTTATTATAAGCAATGTATATATGTGAGGATATTCTCATTCCAGCTATAGGATGGACTTTGAGAAAATAAAAACATCTATCTTATTTTCAAACCTAAATACACTTATATAGGCCAATCTTAAGTGTCTTGAAATGAGAACATGAATATATTAAATCACTATTAATAATAAATAGAGCACCACATTTATATATATTTTACAGAGTGTGTATTTATTCATGCATTCATTGAAGCAATAAATATATTAAAAAAACCTACCAAATTTTTATTTTTAAAATAAAGTAAATAGCAAAATGTCTGACTTTTCTATGCTCTGAGCGATATTCTTTTTTATTCAAACCTTTTTTTCTTTTGTAGAAATAATAGTCTAGTCTCTTAATCAAGAAATTGTGTTTTCTCTAATTATTTTAAAATTTGTAAGATAGTATTTGAATACATGTATAATGTATATACTTAAGCTTTACATGTATTTAGAGAGTATTTGAACCCAGACTTTCAAGCTCCCTTAAGTCATCCATTCCATCTTATATAACTGATACACATACCAGATACATGTGAAAAAGATAAATGATCTCCAATATACATATTTTGTGCTGAACCAACAATCATCAGTTGGTCCAGATCATCATCTCCCACACACGTATATAATAACTCCTCAGTTTATATTAAGATAGCAAATCTTCAAACTTTAATGGGCAGGCTTCAATTCTCTCCACTCTCCAACTCTTCAGTTATAAATATCATTGAAAATCTGAAAATGGAATACTCAAAGCCCCTGTTAATGCCAAATATTGATGTCATACTCATGTTGAATTTAAGTCAATCTGACTCCTAATAGGTAGGAGCTTAATATTTTTATTTAAATACGTAGAAGAGGGCTTGGCAGAATAAAGGCTGAATATGTAATATTTGAGTGCAAGTATATTTAAGTTTCAGTTGTAATTAGACCAGATTTGAACACATATTTCAAGCTTTCTTAAATCATCCACTCCATCTTATATAATCAACACAGATGACTACATACATGTGAAAAAATAAGTGATCTCCAATAAAGGTATTTTTGTGTTGAATCAGCATTCATCAGTTGGCCCAGATTACCATCTCTCACACATATATACAATTATTGCTCAGTTTAGATTAAGATAGCAAATCAAACTTTAATATACAAACCATAGAGAATTGAAGCCTGTCCATTAAAGTTTGAAAATTTGCTATCTTAATATAAACAGAGCACTGATTTAATATGCATGTGAGAGAGGATAATCGGGACTAACTGATGAGTTTTGGTTCATCACAAAATATGTATAATGGAGATCAGCTTGAAAGTCTGTGTTCAAATCCCCTCTAATTATATTTTTTAAGTTATTTATTATGCAAAATACTGCACCTTATATTCAGAAAGATAATAAAAAAGATGTAAGTGCTTTTAACATAAATGGAAGAAATTTTATTACTATATATAATCATATACCATGCTATGAGATTTTGTTATTGCATATTGCAAAAAGTATTTCCAAATCTTACATTTTTTTAATAAATAGAAGCACTAAGAAAAGGGAAAATAGCTGTTGAATATCCCAAAATCTATGAAATTTTAATGCTTTTTTTCATTTGTTTATTTACATCTTATTGCACTTTCCTCATTATAACACAGACTTCTCAAATTTAATTTTATCGTTTACATTTCAGCTTATCCGTAAAAAAAATATTAAATCTATCTGTCTGTTTGTCTATTCATCTGTCTATTTAACCATATATCTATCTAACTACCTACCTGCCTACCTACCAACTTACCTATCTACCTACCTACCTACCTGCCCATATCTATCTATATATCTGTCAATCAATCTATCTATTTCTCTACCTACTTACCTACCTACCTATCTCTCAATCTACCTATTTACTTTTATCTATCTATATACAAAAATAATTCCAGTGCATAATAGCTTTTTTGTTTGATTTTTTGCTATATACTTTGTAGGTTTAATAAAAAAAACTGGTTTCACCTCAGGGATTCTTAATTAGAATTAATAAATAATTTCTTGGTAACATCAAAAGTTATTTTCTATTTATATGGATGTCCACTTCTGATTTACATTCTTTATTATAATAACAATCCATGGAAATATTTAATTCAGTACATATATACACTTAATCAATCAAATTATAAATAAATTGGAAATAATAGACAACTCATTTAGATTCAATTGGTTTTCATTCACATATGAACTAACAAATCAGCAAAAAAGATGTAAACCAAAACTAAATTGTTAGTCAACCAAATTACACAAACAATGTCACTGCACCAACATTATAAATATGTACCCTGTAACTCAAACATCTTGTGGATGACTCTAAGATTATATATCGATTGTATTAATATGTACATTTGATATAACATATTTAAATTGGATATGCATTGTTTTTTTAATAATGAAAACAGTCAAAAATCTCTTAAAATTACATATATACATAAAAACTAATAATGGTAGTACTAGTTGAATATTATTTATTTATTAAATATAGTAGTTGTAGTCTATACTGAGTTTACAGTTTCACACACACACCCATATATATATATATATATATATATGAGTGTGTGTGTGAATATTGCAATATATTAAAGGTTTTCATGGATTTACACATGTAACGTTGAAATATAATGAGATTTTTCTGTATAATAATCTAGAAGAAATTCATCTATAATGTAATGAGGCAACAACCAATTGAAATTGTCAATGCAAACCTAAATCATGTGATCCAAAATAACAATAGTATTTGTCTGTAAAATAAAAGTAGTTTTAATAGTAGCTTTCGTAAGAGTGCTGAATCTATATCTGATTAATTATTCTTATAACAATTAGAGCATCATACCATTTACAACTTTCTTAAACACTTTAACAATATTATTTTTTATGTCAAAACTTTATTTTAACAATTTTGACTGTCCTGCAGTTGCCATCAGAGCTACAATATCCAAATATATAATTATATAATTAATACATCTTATATACATAATTAAATACATAAAATAAAACATACATTTAATTATATATATATGAATATGTGTATAAAATGTACTAATTATATATTTGGATATTGTAGCTCTGATGATGACTGCAGGATGGTTCGAAATTGTTAGAATAAAGTTATATAAAAAAAATAGTATTGTTAAACTGTTTAAGAAAGTTGTAAATGGTATGATATGTAAAAGTTGAAATCAATTCAAAGAAAAAGGAAAAAGAAGAAGAAAACAATTAGAATAGTAAGTTAAAAATAGATTTGCTTTTGTTTTAATGTGCTATGATAAATATTATTCTAATTACTAGATCACATGACTTAAGCTTGTAAGGATAATTTTAATTGGTTATTGTCTGGTTATATTATAGGTCAAATTGTATCTAGATTCTTACATAAAGAATCTCATTATATTTTAATGCTTAAATCTATAAGTCCATGAAAATCTTTTAAATTACAAAGCAGAAGTATTGAGACATCAGACCATTTAACAAGAATAGGAAAAAAGATGTTGAAAAAACAATAAGAGATCAAAAGCAACATGTATGCATAAGAACAACTACATATCACTGACATCATTGAAAAATTAAGAGACTAGAATGAAGTAGGGATCACCATCTTGATAGTAGAAATAATAATAAATTGGCAGTTCTTCAAGGGAATTTCAAGAAATTGTAAAAAAAATTTAGAAAGAGCCATATGTAAGATGGATGGGGAAAAAAGGAAGATTGCTGGTGCAATGTGAATAAAAGAGATTATAAATCAAATAAAATGGATTAAAGTCAGAGAGCCCTTCATTCTGCAATGAATCAATAATACTTAAAAATGATGATGATGATTACAAAATATGAGTAGCACATTAGGAACTAGATCCAATAAAACTATTTACTATATAAGATTATTATATATAAATTATAAAACACACACTTGATATATATATATCATTAAAAGCCAGTCACAATCCCAATATTGTTAACAATCAACAATTTCAAACTGTTGTCAAAGCAACCTTCTTTAATAATAAAGTTAATATATATATATTATACCGGGTTCGTAATGGGTCGATCGAAACACCGGTCTCTTAGGCAGAGAAGAACATACTCGGAGAGTATGTATGCCCAAATGATAGCTATGAATTATATAACTAGCATTACATTTCCAGGACATAACTTCTTCTTGACTGTTGAGTTCAACACCAGAATTCAAAGCACTTTTTTGTTTCATGTAAACACGGGCACCTGCTATCTATTCAGAAGAATAAACAATGCACTTTGAACAATGGCCACTAACTCAACGCCTAAGTATCCATGACTAGCTCAGTTGTTGGTAATCACTAACATATTATACATAATTAGTGGTGAAAATAATTGTAAGAGAGATTGGTAAAAAGAATTGATAAAAAGAATTGACCGACAAATAAAGTTTAATTTTAAAGACAATTTATTAACTAACATTTACTAATTTTAAACATTTTATAAATCTAAAATAACAAACACATTTTAAATTAACACACTATAATATATTTTATCAGAAAGCATAAATAATGTTTGACGTTTATAAAATCATATAGCATTCACAAACACGCACATCAATAGTTCATTTTATGCATGCTTATAGAGTTCAAATTACTTGTCTCTGGAGGCTTTATGAATTAATGCGATGCAATGGCTATTATAGAAATAAGAATATGAAATATTATTACCTAGGATTTTGAATGGGGATGTAGAACTTTGTTTTCTTTGGTTATTGCTTTAGATGAGAATATTTCCAACCGGCTGGGATGTTTCCTTGATGAGTTTCCTTATTATTCACGATTATTATTATTGGAGACTATTAGATACTGATGGAGATTTCCAAATTGTTACGCTGACATTATTTTATGGGCAGATCTTGCTGTTTTCATCAGACTTCAGGCTGTAAAAAGGTGTGTGTTTCCAGTGGGTTTTTAACACTGCATTTCTGTTTCTAGATACCTAATAAATTGCACTGTGATCTGAACTGAAACAATTACTCAACTAAATGATTGCCCTCTCTTGACTGAACTAACTCAATTAATTGTTCGATAAAAAAAAGATCTATTTATACCTGCGATGTGTTGTCTTTGTAATAACTTCTGGCAATATCTGTTGATGAAATTCCTTTGATAACGTATTTTGGAAGATCATTTAATTAATAATAGGTATGCAAAACATGTTGCTTTATATTTTAATTAATAGCCATTGCTTTGTTTTTTAATGACAACTTCCATTTATTTTTTAACATTTATTTAATATGCATACATTTATTTTTATTTACAATCGCACATATATATGCACATATATAACTAGTTTTAAGATTACCTTTTCTTTAATTCGAATGAAAAGAGATTTATATTTTTTAAACTTTTCTAACCAAAACTCCCCCTCCCCCTCTTAATCAATTATTTTCTAACTTTTATTTCAAAAACTAATGATAGAAAACTATTTGACTCTCATCTTTTTAAAAACAAACTGTAATAAACTCTTCAACATTTAATTTTACATTTTTCTTTCATGAAAGATTTTTTTTATTTTAATAATTTTTTGATAAACTTATTATGTGTGAATTTCAATATTGGTACATTACACCATCCCTGTTTGAGAGTAAAATGCATCTATCTCTGACAATTTTAAGTCTTAATTCAGAACTATTTTTAATTATTACAGACATGTTATTTATTTATTTAACTCGATCACTTTAATTAAACCTTTTATTTTATTCATTTATTTAATCCTACAAATGTTACTCTTAAATCATTCATTTGACTACTTATTTAACTTGATTTTATTGATTTTTTTTTGAACTGTTTATTTACGAGCATTTCTTCTTAATTAATATCTGCGTGGGGAAAAAAAATCTTTTATTCAATGAAGCCTCCTTGTCATTATTATTATTCCCAAACATTTCATTTAGTATTATTACCGTCAGACCGGTGGCTGTTTTTCTCTTTTCACTAACCTCAACGACCGGTCATTATATGTTTGTGCTATAACAAACACGTTATTACCGTATTGCTGGTTGATGATATAGGGGCCATCATATATTGGCTGGAATTTCTTGTATATATGTTTTTCAGGATAACTCACTGGATGAACTCTCATTATGACCTCATCTCCCCTCCTGAATATGACCTTAGGTCTTCCCTGCCTCTTCTACCATAGCCTGCCCATTTTACTTAACCAGTTAAGTGGTTTCTTAGCATCTCTTCTCTGGTTGATTGGATTTATCCCCACTGGAAATTTAGTCTCAAAGAGATACGGAATATTTCCTCCAAAATGTAGCTAAACAGGTTCGAAACCTGTAGATTCATTTCTTGACCAGTTTATCATGTTGACTATTTATGAGGTTTCTTTCACCCATTTGCGATGATCATCCTGTATACAAACCTGAAATAAATTCCCAACTCACTCATAATCCATTCACATGGATTGGACTGAGGGTTATGAATCGATGTAAGTATATGTCTTATCCCACACCTGTCCGTCCATTTCTTTCATTTGCAAGATATAAAGGGTGTTCCATGATCCGACAGAATTTTGTCTGGAATTCCTACAGTCTTAAAGTATTGTTGCTGCAAAACTCGGTTTGTCTTGTGTTAGTTTGAGCTACTGAATATGCTGCTACCAGCTTCGAAAACCCGTCATATGTCACCATGAGATACTTCATTTTATTGAATGGAGGCAGAGGTCTGTAGAAGTCTATCGCTAGTAGGCTGTTCAGGTGTTGGGCATATATAGGTTGCAGCAGCCCCACTCCTGATGTGTTAGCAAGCTTGGTTGCTGAACATAATGGTGCATCTACCAATCATGTCCACAATGTTGGCATTCATTCCTGGCCAGTAAAACCAATGACTCAGCCATCCTTCCACTTTATTTTCCCCATAATGTCCGTAAGTGTTATGCGCATATTTAATTATTTGATTTCTCATGGCAACCAGAAGAATAATGTGTGTTTTTTAATACACGCTGTAAGAGTCCTCCCTTTAAACAACAGTGATTTCAGTCCCTCCACAGTGGATTATTGGCCATTTTCATTACAGGCTGATTGCATAAATACTCCATTATTTGTCTGCAATCGTTATCTTCCTCTTACTGCTCCTTTAATCTATGAAAATCATCTTCTATCCTATTTCCTTTATATATTTTGGTGGCAGCTATATATGCTCTGTCACAACTCAAGTGTTGTTCTTGAGCTACCAGATATTGGCTTAAAGTGTCTGCCATAATATTCTCCTTCCCACAACAGTAAGCCACTTTGTAATTAAATTCTTGCAGGAACAAGCTCCACCTATTCCCCTATTTCTATTTCCATTACTGCACTTTGTGCATCACTCTGTTTATTTACCTCATCCTTTTGGTGTTTTGTAAATGGAATAATTATGTTGTTTATTTCTGCCCAACTTAATTTATAATCCAATGCACAGCCTATTTTGTACATGAAATCTGAGCCTAATATAACCTCGTGAATCAGACTTTCCAAAATCAACAGCACGTGTACATATTCTGCCTCTGCCATGTGTAATTTCACCCATGCCTGTTTGGATGCCAACTTCACCTTCTTACCATTAACCAACAAAACATATACTGTTTTTAATGGCAATATTATAATTTCCAGGTCAATGTCACTTATTTTATTAAACATTTCCTGCGACATTACTGATACCTGGCTCCCTGAATCAAACAATGCACTAGTTGCTACCTTTATCTCTATCTTTGGACAGCTCTGAGGTGCCAATATGGGCATGCTCTCTTCTCCACTACATACCAGATTCGCTACTTGCATACAATCAACTTCTGCATTTTCATTCTTATCCTGACCATCCACATCTCCCTATTGTTGTCCAATGCCATTAGTATTTCAGCCATCTGCTCCACCATTTGCTTGCCAATCATTATTTGTTGAACATTCCCAGGTAAACCATGCCTAACTATACACATAATATGCTGCTCTGATAATTTGTATGCTGAGATTGATCTCAATTTCGCTACTTGTCTATGAACAATGTAATAAATAACTCAACCCATCTGCCACATGTCCTGCTCTACTTTAAACTGAACCTTTTTCGGTAGCTTCTCCCCCAATAGTTTGCCAACAATGAACACTTGTATTCACTGAACGTTGCCAGTTTTACATGTAATGAAATTCCACCAGAGCTTAGCTTCTCCCTCTATGTGACTGCAATCTAAGGCAATTCTTGCTCCATTGCTTAAACTATTCAAGATGCAATAGTGTTCCAAGCTCTCTAAGTCGTCATTTAGATTTTCCCCTGTTCCCTGAGAATGCTTTTATTTTTAGCAGCTGATTTACTGCCTCCATTCTATGTATGTGCACCCATGTTTTCATATTCTCATGTTCCCTTTCTAATGCCCCTACTCTTTTTATTACTTCCTCCGGCTCTATATTTTTTCCCATTTTGAAACCATATATTTTATTTTTTTATTTTTTTCAAACTAGTGCTTACGTTAAACTAAATTTAATATACGACTTATTTATTTTTCTTACTAAGATGGCAACACATGCTAGATCCACCCCCTTTGTCCTTTTCTTTACCCGTTCTAATATCTCAGCTCCACCCATAATACCCAAATGTCTCTGATTTAACATTAATGATTTATTTTAAATAACATAAATAGCATAAATCTCTTTTTATTAAAAAAAAAGTTTTCGGTCAATTCTTTTTTTTTAAATTAAACAATTTTAACATATGTAATTTAGCTTTTGTATAAAAACAATTTTTAAACAAAAAACAAAGTATTTAGTTACTATTGTTTCTTAGGTCCAGCCCCAAGTTGGGTATAGCCATTTTTACGAGGTTTGTAATGGGTCAATTGAAACTTCGGTCTCTTAGGCAGAGAAGAACATACTTGGAGAGTATGTATGCCCAAACAATAGCTATAAAATATATAACTAGCATTACATTTCCAGGACATAACTTCTCAACTGTTGAGGTCAACACCAGAATTCAAAGCACTTTTTTGTTTCATGTAAACATGGGTGCCAGCTATCTATTCAGAAGAATAAACAATGAACTTTGAACAACGGCCTCTAACTCAATGCCTAAGTATCCATGCCTAGCTCAGTTGTTGCTAATCACTAACAGATTATACATAATTAGTGGTGAAAAGAATTGTAAGAGATATTGGTAAAAAGAATTGATAAATTTAAAGACAATTTATTAACTAACATTTACTAATTTTAAACATTTACTAAATCTAAAATAACACACACATTTTAAATTAACACACTATAATATATTTTATGAGAAAGCATAAATAATGTTTGACATTTATAAAATCATATAGCATTCACAAACATGCACATCAATAGTTCATTTTATGCATGCTTATAGAGTTCAAATTAGTTGTCTCTGGAGGCTTTACAAATTAATGCGATGCAATGGCTATTATAGAAATAAGAATATGAAATATTATTGCCTAGGATTTTGAATGGGGACATAGAACTTCGTTTTCTTTGATTACTGCTTTAGGTGTGAATATTTCCAACTGGCTGGGATGTTTCCTTGATGAGTTTTCTTATTCTTCACGATTATTATTATTGGAGACTATTAGATACTGTCAGAGATTTCCAAGTTGTTATGCCAACATTATTGCATGGGCAGATCTTGCTGTTTTCAGTGGACTTCAGGCTGTGGAGAGGGGTGTGTTTCCAGTGGGTTTTTAACACTGCATTTCTGTTTCTGGATACCTAATAAACTGCACTGTTATCTAAACTGAAACAATTACTTGACTGAATGATTGACCTCTCTTGACTTAACTGACTCAATTAATTGTCCGATAAAAAAAGTCTATTTATACCTGTGACGTGTTGTCCTTGTAATAACCTCCAGCAATATCTGTTGTAGAAATTCTTTTGATAACGTGTTTTGGAAGATCGTTTAATAATAGCCATGCACGACATTTTATTTTATATTTTCAATTAATAGCCATCACTTTGTTTTTTAATGACAACTTCCATTTATTTTTTAATATTTATTTAATATGCATATATTTATTTTTATTTACAATCACACATATATACGCACATATATAACTAGTTTTAAGATTATATTTTCTTTAATTTGAATGAAAAGAGATTTATATTTTTTAAACTTTTCTAACCAAAACTACCCCTCCCTCCTCTTAATCAATTATTTTCTAACTTTTATTTAAAAAACTAATGATAGAAAACTATTTGACTCTCATCTTTTCGAAAACAAACTGTAATAAACTCTTCAACATTTAATTTTACACTTTTCTTTCATGAAATATTTTTTTTATTTTAATAATTTTTAGATAAACTTATTATGTGCCAATTTCAATATTGGTACAACATATATATATATATTAACTTATATATTCTAGACAGATGTAAATGCAAGTTTAAATATATATGTGTGTATATATATATATATAACAAACTTGGGTAATCAGACTGCAAAATAACATGTATTCACAAAATAAGTTGATAACCATCCATATCAATGCAAATAAAAAAAACCATTATTTCATACAATGGTTTGTTATCTTTAAAGATATAACAGTCTCACTTAATATGTAAATATGATGAATAATATTTAAATTAGTAATGCATAATTTTATATAGGAAAGAAATAAAAATCAAAAACTCTTAAAAAATTCATATCCTATATGTAGTATCATCATCATCATCATCAACCATTATCAATCCACTGCAGGATGAAGGTCTCCCCAAGTTTAATCCATCTTCTCTGATCTTTAGCTTCTCTTCTCCACAATACCCTTGCACATTTTCTTATTTCATCCATCCATCTCACATGTGGTCTCTTTCTGGGTCTTTTACAATCTCTTGGAATCCAGTTTAAAATTTCAATTGTCCATCTATTATCATCTCTTCTAGCAATATGTCCAGCCCAACTCCATTTTAATCTTTTAATTTTTTCAATAAGGTCAGTAACACCTGTTTGTTGTCTTACCCATACATTGCGTTTTCGATCTCTTCTTGTTACTCCCACCATACATCTCTCCATACTCCTTTGAGTGGTCTGAAGTCTCTGTATTGCTCTTCTATTAAGTGTCCAAGTCTCAGATCCATAAGTAAGAACTGGTAAAACACATTTGTTAAAAACCATCCTTTTCAAACACATAGGCATATTTCCTTTTAGTATCAAGCTATTTCTACCAAAGCACTCCAACCAAGTTTAATTCTATGATTAATTTCCTCCATTATGTTTCCATCTGTATTAATAATCTGACCAAGGTATTTGTAACTGTTAACTTATTCTAATTCTTCATAATCAATCTTTATTTTCATATTTTGAGCAAATCGATTAAACATTACTTTAGTCTTTTTAACATTTATCTTTAGTCCTACTTTTCTACTTTCATCTGCTAACTCCTGCAACATCTCCTGCAGCTCTGAAGCATTATTTGCAAAAACAACTACATCATCTGCGAAATCTAAATGACTTAAATACTCTCCATTTACTTTCACTCCTTTAGTTTCCCATTTTAATCCACAAAATACTTCTTGCAGCACTGCTGTAAAGAGATTTGGAGATATGGAGTCACCTTGTCTTACACCTTTCTCAATGTTGATTTTTCCAGTATCATTATGTAATCTAATTGTTGCTGTTGCATTTTTATAAATATTCTTTAAAATATGACAATATCCTGGATCTATACCTTAATGATCCAATGCTTTAATCACTGAAGAAATGTGTATAGAATCGAATGCCTTTTCATAATCTACAAATCCAAAACATAATGACAACTCATATTCATTTGTCCTTTCTATGACTTCTCTCAATACCTGGAAAAGATCTATTGTACTAAAACCAATTTTAAATCCAGCTTGTTCTCTTGGTTGGTGGAATTCCAAAGTTCTCTGTAGACGAGTTGTAATTATCTTGGTAAAAATTTTACATAAAACTGATAAAAGGCTGATAGGTCTGTAATTTCTAATATCTTCTTTATCACCTTTTTTAAATATTAATATTATTACTGCATTCTTCCAATCTTCCGGTACATCTTTATCATTTAGACATTTGGTATATAACTTTGCTAAAATTGTTTTTATTTCTTCACCTACTTCTTTTAATATATCAATTATAATTCCATCATTTCCTGGAGCCTTTCCTTTCTTCATACACTTAATTGCATGTCTCACTTCTTCATTTAAAATTCTGGGCAATTCGGAAGATGTAATAGATATAGGAGGTACTTGTTCTTTACTACTATATAATTCTTGATAAAAATCTTCTACCAATTTCATGATGTCATCTCTCTTTTTAGTAATTATTCCATCTTTTTTTCTTATTGCAGATATAAATTTCCTACCAATACCAAAATGTTGTTTAACATTTTTGAGACTTTTATTTTCTTCTACAGCTTTCCTTGCTATTTCACAGTTATACTTTCTTATATCATTTTCAACTCTTTTCCATACCATTTTACAAAATTCGAGATATTCAATTCTTTTTAATACATCATTTTTGTATATCTTCATATTCCTTCTTTTCTTCATAAATTCTCTAGTCTCAGTAGAAATTTTATTAGTAAATTGCTGCTTTTTTCTACCAGCTATGTTTGTTGCAGTTTTTAAAAGTGTATCAGTTATTTTCATATTAATTTCATTCAAATCTGAATCATGTTCAAAATCTCCTAACACTTGAAACCTATTTGTAAGTTCCAATTTAAATTCATTAGAATGTTTCTGAAGATTAGGAATATCAACTGTAAATATTGTTTTTCTTAATAATTTTTGTCTCTCTAGTTTTACATTAACACGTAACTTACACCTTACTAATCGATGATCACTTCCTGTGTTAAATTTATTAAGAACATTACAATCTTGAAATATGTATTTTCTGTTAGTCAAAATATAATCCAATTCTGCTGTACCTTCATTTGGATGCTTCCATGTCCATTTCCTTTTAACATTTTTCTCAAAAAATGAATTCATAATATAAAGTTTTTCTTTTTTCTGCAAACTCCACAATTCTATTTCCTCTCTCATTTCTATTACCATAACCAAAATTACCTACAGCAATTTTATCTTTCATTTGTCTACCAATTCTAGCATTAAAGTCTCCCATAACAATTTTAAAATATTGTTTACTCTGATCAAAAGCCTTTTGTACATCCATACAAAAATCTTCTACTACTTCATCACTATGAGAACTTGTTGGGGCATAAACCTGAATTATCTGCATTTGGTATCTGCTATTAAGTTGTATAACTAATCTTGCCACTCTGTCCGATACACCATCAATCTCCACAATATTGTTCTTCCACTTTTTATTTATAATGAATCCTACTCCACTTGTATTTCCAATATGTGTGCCTTTATAATAGAGTATATGTCCACTTTTTAAATCAATTGTTTCTTCTCCTTTTCTTCTAACTTCACAAAGTCCAATAATGTCCCATTTAATATAAGACAGTTCTTCTTCTAATTCTTGCAATCTTCCTTCACTTGAAAGTGATCTGCAGTTGTAAGTACCTAAATAAAAAGTCATCATCAAATGGCAGCCTGGGTCCACAATCAGGGGATTCTTAGCACCCTCCGCCTTCGGCCACCAACCGCTGCCTTGGTTGGTGACTTTACAGCCTCCTGGGAATAAGGGCCATGCTTTATTTTTATCTGTCATAATTGTATATATGTATTGGAAAAATATTTATCATTTACACAAACATTCATTCTGCCTTATCAGGCACTGAGAAGAAAGATCATGGTGTTTCTTGATCTTAAATTCAGAGGTAAAAAGCCAATAAACTCACCACCCTGGCTAATGCGTGTTGGTGAGCAGCCCATCCATGTTCGTATACTATATGAATAATCACATAGTAATAACAGCTGCAACGACAACAACGTATGGAGTGGACATTAGGAATTTGCCCTGCTCGGTTCCTTTAAGGCCTCCAAGAGGAATCAAAGGATCTCCTTTCAGTTAATAGCAAATTCCTTTCTGCAGCCATATGTAGTATATCAGGAACTAAATCCCTTGAAGCTAATTTATATATCTCTTGCATATAATTTATTACGTATCTATTCTGATATATGTATCATCATCATCAACCATTATCAATCCACTGCAGGATAAAGGTCTCTCCAAGGTCAATCCCTCTTTTCCTATCTTCTCCACATCACCCCTGCACACTTTCTTATTTCATCCATCCATCTCACATGTGGTCTCTTTCTGAGTCTTTTACAATCTCTTGGAATCCAGTTTAAAATTTCAATTGTCCATCTATTATCATCTCTTCTAACAATATGTCCAGCCCAACTCCACTTCAGTCTTTTAATTTTTTTAATGAGATCAGTAACACCTGTTTGTTCTCTTACCCATACATTGCGTTTTTGATCCCTTCTTGTTACTCCCAATATGCATCTCTCCATACTTCTTTGAGTGGTCTGAAGTCTCTGTATTGCTCTTCTTTTAAGTGTCCAAGTCTCAGATCCATAAGTAAGATCTGGCAAAACACATTTATTAAAAACCTTCCTTTTCAAACACATAGGCATATTTCCTTTTAGTATCAAGTTATTTCTACCAAAAGCATTCCAATCAAGTTTAATTCTATGATTAATTTCATCCATTATATTCCATCTGTATTAATAATCTGACCAAGGTATTTGTAACTGTTAACTTCTTTTAACTCATCATAATCAATCTTTATTTTCATATTTTGAGAAAATCTATTAAACATTACTTTAGTTTTTTTAACATTTATCTTTAGTCCTACTTTCATCTGATAACTCCTGCAACATTTCCTGTAGCTCTAAAGCATTATTTTCAAAAACAATTACATCATCTGCAAAATCTAAATGACTTAAATAATCTCCATTTACTTTCACTCCTTTAGCTTCCCATTTTAATCCACAAAATACTTCTTGCAGCACTGCTGTAAAAAGTTTTGGAGATATGTATATATATATATGACAATAAATAAATGCATATATAATTAGTCCCATGGTGTTCAATTCCGAGTGTATTATGTGTTAAATATATATTATAACTATTGCATATAATTTAATAAATACTTATTCTGACGTATGTAAATATAGTAATAAATAAACTTTGTAATTAACCTCATGGGGTTCAATCCCGAGTGCATTATTTGTTTAATACATATTAATACACACAAGATTTTTATTTTTACTTTTGAATAAAATTATGACTACTTCTAATTACTTATTATATGTTATTACATTTATATATGTTATATATCTAGTAATACTTAAATGAAATGAGATACATGTCTTTTTTTACTATGCATATGAATGAAGAGCTATTTATTTCATGGTCCATAGGATTCTCATGACTTTGTTATTTAATTGATATATATATATAACATTTAAATATATGTATATTTTCTATACAAATCTTAAAGTAATTATAAAGGACTTGAATTCAGAGTTTTAAGTACCCTATAGCTATCGAAGCTATCTTATGATACATATGACCACATTCTGTGAAAAAGATAAATGATTTGTAAAGTTTTGGGATCTTTTACGTTTTTTACATGTATATGGTCATGCGTATTGATTGTATAAGTTGGATTGGATGGCTGTAGAACACTTGAAAGTCTGAAGTCAAGTCCCTTATATATATATGTTTATGTGAACTGCACTGAAAGTCGAAGAAGAAACCGCTTCGATACACAGATAAACAAATGTTTGCAAATTTGAATATATATATATATAGGTATTATATATACATATGTATGTAGTATTCTGTTAAGATAAATGAAAAACAACGTTTTGAATAAATGACAGTTTTGATCATTTATGACATTATATAATGACATTTTCCTAAAATTATGGATATGTAATATTTGAAAGATAATTTATATGTCATGATAAACTGACTTGGTAAATAAAATTGTTAGAGTATTACAACTATTAATTCTATATTTGTTTTGATAGCAAGTTATTAATAATTATACTGCCATTTTTACAATTAAAAAACGTAGACACGTTAAAAATATGAATTATATATGTAAATACCCATATATCGTCACCATTGACATTTTTATTTATTAATAACTCGCAAGATAAAGGTCCATTTAAGTTTAATACAGTTTCTCTAACTCACAGCCTGTATTCTTTTTCTCATACCAGAAAATTTCCTTACTCTATCCATCCATTCAATGTGCAATCATTCTTTTAGTCTTCTGCAACTCTGGGCGTCTATATGTACTTTTATGTTTATATATATATTGAAGTGATTTATACTACGGCCTATAACGCAGTAAATGAGAGGCATCAATGATCTGCGCATGTGTGAATATATATTTAAATATGGAAAGAAGAAATGAACACAGACAAAGCCACACATGGAAATTTTAGAATAAAGTCTATAGTGGCTTTAAAATTAACTAACTGTGTAAAAATATTTTTGATATTTGAAATAAATGATTTAAAATTAAATAAAGATGTTTCTAAAAAAAAAAAAAGGATTATTTATTTGTTTTACATTTGACAAAAATGAAAATTTATATATAACAAAATTATTTTTGTATATCAAAGATGTTAATTTCAATGTATATGTCTTTATGATTGTCGTTTTCAATATGTTTGTATTTAGAGAAGATTATAAAAGAATTTTTTAATATTCTTTTAATGAATGTGGGATATCTATAATAACAAGAAAATTACTTTCATTAATCCTATTTACTATATATACTTCTCTAAGTAGGAATATAAATATTGGGATGAGATTAATTAAAATGAGAGCGATCAAGAAGAAATGCAGACACAAGCAATCTTCATAATATAAAGATGTTAATTTTAATGTATATGTAATTGTAAATGTTGTTGACAATATGTATACATTATAACTGCCAAAAATGTTCAGCTCGCATGCAAATCACCTAAGGGCAATTTGCACGACAGCACCACAGTATGATATCATATGATAAACAATCTTTTATTTTTATAGCTTGCTAAGATCAGTTAGATACATGAGGACCTACCGTACTCCAATTAATTTATTGATTGCAAATTAATAGCAAATACTAAAGATAATGAGGGACTATAATTTATTCAAGTATAATTGACTGCAATCTATGTGAAAAAACATGATTAAACTTACATACTTATTTCATTGCCTTGTCAATTTTTAAAACAAGTTAATAAGATTTGCTATTTATATGTCAAAGCGTTCACCGGGAGGCGAACCCAGGCCAACTGCTTGGAAGGCAGCTATGCTAACCGCTATAACCACCAATGCTTGAAGATTCGCTATATATATATATATTTTATAATTGATTGTATGCCTAGATAATGTACAGTATAATATGGTATAATATTTTCTTAATTGTCTCTGAACAGCTATAAACTTGCCATATAGACTAATGATCACAACTACTGGTTATTACAGTTTTAAGATTTAATAAAAAAAATAATAAACCTACTGTTTAAAGATACTCTGAATTCATTAACTATTTAAAGAACTGAACTACTGTTGTGTTTGGTTAGGCTTGCAGGTTCGTTTCCAAACCAACAGATACAAAAAGAACAACTATTCAGCAATTAATATGTACAATTTATTAGTGCTAAAAATATACACATATTAGTTGAACAAATGAATAAATAAATATATTTGATAGACTTGAATGCTGAGATAGTCATGCGGAGTATGGAACTCACTTCCATCTAATGATTAGCCTGTGTCTTGAGTTCTGGTAAGACTCTTCCAGCTATGTGTTTAGCTTGCCTTGAGTCATCTCTAGTTCAGATGTAGCAGTTTCCAGTCCGTAGGTGGACTTGCCTCACTGCATAGACATCGTGATAATGACTAGATAAATATCCTTGCTGATGGCAGAAGGGTTTAATGGAGAGCATGTTTTGTCATTCAGGTTAACAGAAGTAATTGCTCTCTGCCTTGCCTCCAAAAGGCTGACTATTTAAAGGCAGATTTCCTACCTTACTGGAAACATGCAGATTTTGTGCACGAACCCCAGTGAAGGATTTAATCCAATTGGGTAGCAACTGGATGCTAGCCAATCAGATAAAGAATCTGTAATAGTCCACTTCTGAAGGCAGGGTCAGATATGACAACTACTATAAATATTTTCAAACTCTAAGACATGTAAGTAAGTAAATGTTACATAAGTAAATGTAAGAGGCAACATTTGTGTTACATTATTTATGGATAAATAAATACATGTGAGATGAAAATGTTATAAGATCAGAATTTTCATCTACTATAAAGGCCAGGCATAAACATAAGAGGGGAATGGCAGTTACAAATAGTATTATCCAAGACATGTACAAAAAACAAAGTATATGATTTACAGGAAGATTATCCATCTACTGAATACTACTGCCATAAGCAAAATAATGAATACAAATGACCAGAAATGAAATGGCAACACAATCATTTATGAATAAATAAAGTGAATACAAACAAATTTCATATATAAACACAACAACCTAAGATAAAGTTATAGTCATTCCCTTACATCACTACACCCAATTATTCTTCTCCAAAACTGAAGGATAGTTTCTTAAAACTGTAAATTATTAACAGATAATAAAAAAACAATCTTAGTTTATTCTGTCAATGCAAGTTGTTTTGTATCCTGTTCAGGATTCATTAAACTATGATTAAACTATCATTTTGACACTTTTATATTTATAGGTAGTGGAAATGACTGGTTTAAGAATACTATATTTTTATAAGCATGTCCTAGGATTGTGCTAAAATATGCCAATTGCTTTACAGAAAAATTTACTCTTCTCTTAGATTTAAGCTGAATGAATTTTGACAGGATTAAATAAGACAAAATGCAATCTAATCATACAAGTTTATAAACAGATTTACTCTTACACAAAATCAATAATAACAATAATTTATAAAACACTTTCAGGATAATGGAATTAAATACTTAATGTTAGTACTAGACATTTATAATAATATATTTTTATAGTTCATATCCACTCCCTTTCATCACCAAGAGTTCAAGGTTGAAGTCAGGTATTGGTATACTTTTAACAGACTTCATTTCTTCAACTATAGTTATGGCAGTGGCAGGTTTTTATCATACTATTCTTAATTCCGCAGGCAGCATTGGAAGATAGTTTACTGGTTGACTGGTAGCTGGTTTTCCCCAAGACAATAAACACTTGAAGTTTAGGAATATAATGGATTTATTGGTTGTTTTCCATACTTCTTTATGGACTTTTGGCCTGCACTCTGACAGCATGACCAGAATGATGCAGATAGTGGCTTCTCTACTCTTCCATTCTATTTCCAACACCAAGCACAATAAGTACTCTGAAAGCACAACCAAAAAAAATCAACAAAATAAAATCAATCAAAGGATCTCAAGCCTAATGACTTCTAACAACTATTTATAGTTCCTGGAGTTGGCTTATGAGCAAAATCAGATCCATTGTGGATCATATCAATCCATTAATCTGTTGATGGTGGATAACACTTTAACCTCAACTAGGTTCATGACTTATTTGTCCAATCATAACATTTACAAAATGTTATCTTTGACAGGGATTACCAGGTTAAATTATATTAAAGATTTATCTCCTTAATTAATTGGTCTGCTTATAAGAATTTTAATTACATTTCATAAGATAATGCCATCTTCACCCATCTAATTGTAAAATATCTTTACAAATGTTAATAAAATATTTTGCTTAAATTACTTTTAAAATAAATTTATAATTAGTAATACCACATACATTTATCTGTGCATATACTTATATACATAATTTTTTATTCATTAAAACTGTTGAAAACCTTTACTTTTAAAATTTTCTTCGAATTTTTAAATTACAGATATCAAGCATATATAAATATTATGTCAATATTTAAAGAAAATTAAGAAAAAAATTTAACTAAGTAGATATTTTTGAACCTATTTGTTTTAATGAATGTGTGATAAACAATAATAGTTAAAATCTTGCTTATATTAAAAAGAAAATTACTTTCATTAATTCTTATTTTGCATATGTACCTTGTTTAGTAGAAATATAAATATGTGGATGTGCATAACTAGAATGTAAGCAATCAAGAAGAAAAGGAGCTATAAGCAATCTTCATATTATCAAGTTTGAGAAAGCTTATACAACTTATACATGTGCAGTCATCACTTGCAACACCCAAAGTGCAATAACTGAGAAGTATATGTTTAATAAACAATGGGCAGGTGAACTGTCTATTTTGGATGACTAAAACATTTTATAAGATTTCCTACTACCATATTTAAACGAATAAATGAAGCATTAATTCACAAGTATATATCTTATTTGCACATGCAGTATACCCTGAAGATGTATATATGTGGGGGATTATGATCTGGTCCAACTCATGAGTCCTGGTTCTGCATAAAATATGCATATTGGGGATCATGTACCTTTTCCACATGTGTGTGGCCATGTGTATTAGTCACTTGAGATAGAGCGGGGAAAGAAAAGACTGAAAAATTATGAGTTCAAATCCCTCTACTTATTAATTAGTAAATTAAGTACTTTTATCTATATTCTTGTAGACTTATGTTCAACAGAATTTTTATGATCCGAAGCTACTCCAATCATTCTGCAATTTAGTGTAAGTGTGTGTGCATCCATATCTATATAATTCTTTCAAGTTTAGGAATAGAGGATCACTTTTGATGTCCATGTATTTTGTTTATATGATATATATTTAAACCACTAAAAAATCATATGATCATCATTTGTTGTGCTTACACAAGCTGTTAAATTAGTAACAACTCCCTGCATACAATTAGTAATGCCAACTTAGTCTGGTGATATTGGATGAATAGGTACCAAATTGGAAATTTGTTGCGTAGACTTTCTAGCATTCAGTGATTACTAGGCTTTACACTAGATGGCACTGTTGTATGGAGATAGTTGCTACTATATGTATATGCAGCTATTTATTTATAGCTTATGCACTCATGGTAACAATTGACCTTGATCATTTTTATTATTTGATTACTGAAGATCACCATAGAATACATGCCCATTTCTCATATACATGACTGGTAATGGCCTGATAATGATTATTAACACTACATTTCATATTATATTTAAATCAAATTAGAAATGATAACTTGACTATATTTACCATTATTGCTTGTACTTACTGTGACTGCAATTTTAATTTAGTTGAAATTGTGGTCAACAGAGGGCAAATTCTTCATCAGCAGGGATGGAGCAGGATAGAGAAGAATATAGGAAAAACTTAGGGTGGGAAATGGAAAGGGAAGGTACGTTGGCTAACAGGTTTCTCTGGGCATATTGGCTGGGAGATTCCTGACTCCAAGAAAGGAGAAGCTATAGTCCATCGCATCACATCAATATTTATTATATATTAGTCTTTTTTACACTTTCTATCCATTTCAGGACAGTAAATATCCACATACATTCACTAAAAATGTGAATGCACAAAAATATACATACACTCATATTTTTTAAAAATATTAATTATTTAATAATAGTTTCCAGTATATTTTAATAATACCAACAGTTCATATTAAGAAAATACTTGGCACAGGTTAAGTGCATATATTCTTATAATAATTCCAAAACGTAAATTTAAACACTCACGAAAATTACTTTGATTTACCATTTATGTTTAGTATTAATATTCAAAAAAATCAACTTTATTATCAATGCATATGGAAGAGTAATCTTCATCAACTTTTAGCTTTGATGGTTATTATTTTAAGAATTTGAATAGATTTACATATTACAGCAATTTATATGGAAAAACGAAATGGTTATTAAAGAGCTGTGCATAATCTAATGCAATTATGTTGTATAAGACAGGTTAAAGTATTATTTGAATAATAATATAACTATTTCAACTGAACACTATCGTTCATGTTTTAGTACAGCGATAAATTGGTGAACTATGCGGCTCAAGATTTATCAATGGCACACAGAAAATAATATCATGTGCTCAAATACCAATTTTCAAACAATAAGCCAAATTATTTTGGTCTGTATTATTTAGTGTTCTGAGAGAAATGGTGAACTTTAAAGCTAAAAGGCTATGAATTATGGCCCAGTTTGTCACTTCCGATGCTCAAATTTCTTATGACTTCCCAAACAATGAGCCATTTGATTATTTTAGCCCAGTGTTGTTTGGTGCAATAACAGACATTGGGACTCAATTTTAAGATAATAGTCTCAATCTGCTACTTTATTGATCAAGCCTCTTATGATCTTCCGAGTAAACGTCTAGACTATTTTGTCATATGGGATTTAGAGATCTGATAGAGTGACAACATCTGAAACTCAATATCCATGGGTCACTACTCCATTTGGCTACTTTGGTTGCCCAAATTTCTGAAGAATGTCTGACTAATAAAACCATTCAATTACCTTTTTATACCGAATTACCCTTGTGTTAAAGTACTGGGTATTCAATTAAATAAAAATTATCTGCTAAAGATTAGAATGCTACACTTTTTTGCATATATTTTACATTTTTATCGCCCCTACCCTCTATTTCAAATAAATTACTAATTGAAAAGTTGTTTAAGAATTGAAAAGTAGTTTAACACAAATTTGTGCATCACAGATATTGAATTGTCTCCAATATTTAGAAGTGAGTTCGCAATGCTAACTGCTAATAAAGATTTTACGTTTTGTAATAAGTGGCAACATTTTAAATAATGGTTGAATGGTAACCGTATTAAATATATAAACGATTATAAACTTAATAGATTCCAAGAGATTGCAAAAGACCTAGAAAGAGATCGCGTACGAGATGGATGGATAAAACATAGAAGGTGCTGGTGTGATGTGGTGAAGAGAGGCTAGAGATCGGAGAAAATGGATTGAACGTGGAGAAACATTTATCCTGCAGTGAATCGATAATGTTTAAAAATGATGATGGTGATTTAATATAAACAATTACTTTTTAATGTTTTTATTTTATATGATAATCAATATTTATAGTTTGTTATATAGTATTATTTGACAGGTCTTTAATTTAGTAACAGATTGTTATTATAAGACAGTGTTATTACACTGTTTATTTTTATGATAATTAAATACGTTGTGAGATATTTTTGACATCTTGTAAAAAAGTTATCAAATTAAATCTATTGTTTCCTGGTAAATTAGATATACTTTTTTTGTTGTTTGACGCTAGATTCTTTCGTTGTTTGATAGATTGACTTGATTCAAAATTCTACAATGTTTTGAATTTCAGATTTTCAGCTTGACTAATAACGTAGAGTTAAAAGCTATATGTTTTTGCGTAATTTTATTACTCCCAGATTTGAATTTCAAGCCTCTTTAATAAAGGCAAAGGGGTTCTGAGAATCACTGATTATTCAACCTTCCTATAGGTGGCACTTGAGTATATTTGTACAAAAGATGGGATGATTGTGTTAAGAGGATTATTGAATGTTATAGTAGTAAGGAATGGGATAAAATAATGAATTTATTGATGGAGACTGGGGAGTTGGAGAGATGGAGAAGTGGTATGTAGAGTGGGAGGAGTTTAAATGTATGTAGAAGTGAACAGAATGTTGGGTGTGAGTTGATATATGATGGTGGTAAGGAAAGTAGTTTATTGTTTAAAGCTCGAACGGGATCTTTAGCTACAAAAGAATATACATGTAAATGGAAAAATATGGGTGATTTATTTTGTAAATTATGTAAGGAAGGAATTGAAAATATTAGGCATTTGTTAATTGGATGTAAATGTTTGAAAACAGAAAGGGTACATATAATGAAGTTGTGGAAAAATAAATATGAAAAGAATGATTATACAGAAAGTGAATTATTGGTTTTTATGCTGGGTTTGGGAAATGATAAGGGGGATTTATATATAAAGGTTATAGAGTTGACAAAAATTATGTTGTGGAAATGGGATAGAGCAGATTATGGGTAAATTTAGAGTGGGGAATGTAAAAGAAAGTGGCTAACAGGTTTATCTGGGCATAATTGCTGAGATATTCTTGACTTCGTTTAAGGAGAAGCCATAATACATCACATCACATCACATCACAAAATACTTGAAAACAGAAAGGGCATATATAATGAAGTTATGGAAGAATAAATATGAAAAAAAAAAGTGATTATACAGAAAATGGATTATTGGTTTTTATGCTGGGTTTGGGAAAAGATAAGGGGGATTTAGATATAAAAGTCATAGAGTTGACAAAGATTATGTTGTGGAAATGGGATGGAGCAGAATATGAGAAAACTTAGAGTGGAGAATGGAAAATAAAGTGGCTAACAGGTTTCTCTGGGTATAATTGTTGAGAGATTCTTGACTCTGTTTACATCACGTCAAGCGATTGTTGTTTTAGATATATATATATATATTGTAACTAGGCAACTACCATTTAAAACGCTATTCAAGGGTATTCTATCGATTGCTGTTTTAGATATATACTGTAACAAAGCAACTGCCATTTAAAACTGCTACCACATGATTTTTACAGTATGCTCTCAAAAGCAAATGAGAAAGTCACGTGACATCATTGTCAGTACTGACCTTAAATAGCCATGCATAAAAATGGAGCTAAAATTCAATGTAGCACTAAGGTCTTCAATATGTATGAAAACTGATTTGGAATTAGATTTACATAATTATGTAAATAACATATCCTGGTTTTGGAACTTTACAGTATTTTGAATTTTAGAATGATAACTTGAGCAGTGTACAGGAGTAAAATAAACTACTTAAGTACCAGTTTGAGTCCGATTCTTTATTGATAAAGGTAAAAGCCAGAAAACAGTCTATAGATCATCATTTTCTAGCACTACATTATCTGAAGTTTGTTGATTACTTATAGTAGGTAGCTCTAGATTAGAAAAGTTACTGCTTTTGGGTACTCATGATTAAACAAATGAGAATAAATGTTCACGCTTACCATCACTTGAAATAACTAGTAGTTAATTTAGATATATATTTTGTCACTATCTTTATGCATTCATTAAATTTTTTGGATAAAGGTCCAGAGGATATAAACAGAAAATAGACCAGCATGCACTAAGTAGACATATTTTGGGTTCAGAGATTGATTTTTAAGTGAATGTATTTGCAATTCTCAGATCCATTTATAAGTGAAAGTATTTGTGATTCACAGATTCATTTATAAAGTGATTTACTTGTGGTTTATATATTTGTTTATATTAAAGTGATTTACTTGTGGTTTATATATTGGTTTATAAGTGGATGTATTTGTGGTTCACAGAGTGGTTTATAAGTAGATGAATTTG
Organism: Epiperipatus broadwayi; assembly: GCA_028023455.1. NCBI lineage: Eukaryota > Metazoa > Onychophora > Udeonychophora > Euonychophora > Peripatidae > Epiperipatus > Epiperipatus broadwayi. The sequence continues at coordinate 4,659,321 of JAQFVV010000006.1, forward strand.
TTTCATGATGGGTTTATAAGAGGATTTATCTTGTTTTACAGATTGGTTTATAAATGGATAAATTTGTGTTTTGCATATTGGTTTATAAATGGATATATTTATGGTTCAGAGATTGGCTTATAAGTGGATGTATTTGTGATTCTCAGATTGGTTTATAAGTGTCTGAATTTGTGGTCTTATATTGGTTTGCAAGTAAAAGTATTTGTGGTCCACATATAAGTGGATATATTCATAGTTTACAGTTTGATTTCTAAGTGGATTTATTTCAATTCATTGATCAATTTATAAATGAACATACCCATGATTCACAGATTCGTTTATAAATTGATACATTTGTGGTTTATATATTGGTTTAAAATGAATGTATTTGTGTTTCATAGATTGGTTTATAGGTACATGTATTTGTATTTTATGTTGGGTTTATAAGTGGATATATTTGTGGTTTACATATTGGTTTATAAATGAATATAATTATGTTCACATGTTGGTTTATAAGAGGATGTATCTGTGCTCCACAGATTGGTTTATAAGTGGATCACAGATTGGTTTATATGGGGATATATTTGGGTTTCAAGATGTGTTTATAAGTGGATGTATCTTTGTGTAATGGATTGGTTTATAAGTGGATAAATTTGTGTTTTGTATATTGGTTTATAAGTGTATGCATTTTTGTTTTAGAGATTTGTTTATAAGTGGATGTATTTGTGTTTCTCAGATTGGTTTATAATTTGTGTTTCACATATTGTTTTGCAAATGAATGTATTTGTGGTCCACATATAAGTGGATAGTTTACTGATTGATTTATAAGTGGATGTATTTGCCATTCACAGATTCATTTATAAATGAACATATTTGTGATTCACAGATTCGTTTATAAATTGACATATTTGTGTTTTATATATTGGTTTATAAGTGGATGTATTTTGTGTTTTAGAGATTGGTTTATAAGTAGGTGTACTTTTGTTTTATGATGAGTTTATAAGTAATAACATCTGTGTTTCACAGCTTGATTTATAAGCGTATATATTTGTGGTCCACATATTTGTTTATAAATGAATATAATTGTAGTTTACATATTGCTTTATAAATGGATGTATTTGTGAATCTCAGATTGATTTAAAAGTGGGTATATTTGTGGTTCACAGATTGTTTTATATGTGGATGTATTTGTGTTTCATGATGGGTTTATAGATGAGTGTATTTATGTTTCAGATTGATTTATAAGTGAACATATTTGTGATTCTCAGATTAGTTTATAAGTGAATGTATTTGTGTTTTGATGTGTTTATAAGTGGATGTAACTTTGTTTTACAAATTGGTTTATAAGTGTATATATTTGTGATTCTCAGATTGGTTTATAAGTGTTTGCATTTGTGTCTCACAATGGGTTTATAAGTGTATGTATCTGTGTTTTACAGATTGGTTTATAAGTGGATACATACATGGACCACATATTGGTTTATAAATGGATAAAATTGTAGTTCACATATTGGTTTATATGTGGATGTATTTGTGTTTCATTATGTTTCTATAGATTGGTTTATAAAAAGATACATTCGTGATCAACATATTGGTTTATAAATGGATTTAATTGTAGTTCACATATTGGTTTACATGTGGATGGTATTTGTGTTTCATGATGTGTTAATAAGTGGATGTATCTTTTTTTTACAGATTGGTTTATAAGTGGATAAATTAGTGGTTCACAGATTGGTTTATAAGTATATGTATTTCATGATGGATTTATAAGTGGATGTATCTGTGTTTTACAGATTGGTTAATAAGAGGATAAATTTGTGGTCCACATGTAGGTATATAAATGGATGGATATAATTTGAGTTCACATATTGTTTTATAAGTCGATGTATTTGTAGTTCAAAGATTGGTTTATATGTGGATGCATTTATGTTTCATGATGTGTTTATAAGTGGATGTAACTTTATTATACAGATTGGGTTATAAATGGATATATTTGTGATTCACATATTAGTTTATAAGTGGATGCATTTATGGTATAGAGATTGGTTTACAAATGGATATATTTGTGGTCCATATATTGGTTTATATATGGATATAATTGTAGTTTACGTATTGGTTTATAAGTGGGTTTATAATTGGATGTACAGTATTTGTGGTCTCCATATTAGTTTGCAAATGAAGATATTTGTGATTCACATACAAGTGGATATATTCATGGTTTACAGATTAATTTATAAGTGGATGGATTTGTGGTCCATAGACTGGTTTGTGTATTAACTGCAAAACTCATTTCTAGTGAATTTTTTTTTTTTGTTTTTTTTTTGTCTTTTTTATTTGGAGATGGAATGGCCATATTTATTTGTGAATGATTGTTGCTGATAAAAAAAAGCTCTGAAACCACTAGAGAAAATTCTGGATCAATAGATATTGTAATAAGTTAATAATTGGTAAGATCTCTTAGTACATTTGGAAAAAATTAGTATAGTTAATTAGTTAGGAGATCGTGTGATATTTGTAGAACCTAAATGTCTGGTTGTGTAAGCTTATGTGACACTTGATAATGAAAAATATAACTTACCTTGAAATGTGGTATTTAAAACTATTCCATAAACTTCTGTTCCTCGTTTTTGATTTCCTCCATTTTTAACTTGTTCGCTGACTGCTTTAGCCCATAAATATACAGCATCATGCAAGTAAGGTGAATAATCATCTCCCTAAACAACACACACACACACACATATATATATAATATTAATTTTCTATTTAATGTATATGTTTTTGTAACTCTTTAGTGTATGTACTTGCATATTCTTTACAAAGCAGGTTTTATTTATTTCTTTTATTTAACTGATTGCACTCAGCTAAGTAAAAGAAAGAAAAAATAAACCCCACTTCATAAAGCATATGCACATACATATGCAAACGAATTATATATAGAGAGAGACAAAGATAGAATTTGAACCCAGACTTTCAAGCTCCCTTCAGCTACCCAATTTATCTCATACAACCAATACACCTAATCATACACATGTAAAAAAGATAAATGACTTGAATATATGTATTTCATGCTGAACTAGCTCTCATCAGTTGGTCCAGACCATCATCTCCCAAACATATATATATATATATATATAGTCAGTCATTGTTTTATATTAAGATAGCAAATTTTCAACCTTTAATGGACAGGCTTCGATCTACTCTACTATCTAACTCTTTAGCCTTCCATACCATTAAAAATCTGATGTTTAAATGCCCAAATCCCTGATGATGCCAATATTATTGTCATGCCCATGATGATCTTAAATCATTCTGATCCTTCATATATAGGATCTGGTTCATTTATGTACACAGAAGAACAATGGGCATGATACAGGCTGAGGGTCTGAACCTAGACTTTCAAGCTCTTATCAGCTATCTAATCTCTCATACAATCAATACACATGACCACACACATGTGAAAAAAAAAGATCTTCAATATATGTATTTCATGCTGAACCAGAACTCATCAGTTGGTCCAGATTATCATCTCCGACACACATATATAATCAGTTCTCGGTTTATATTAAGATAGCAAATCTCCAAACTAATGATTATATATATGTGTGGGAGATTGTGATAGGGACCAACTGATGAGTGGTGGTTTAGCATGAAATACATGTATTGGAGATCATTTATCTTTTTCACATGTGTGTGGGCATGTGTATTGGTTGTATGAGATAGATTTAGGGTCTGGGTTCAAATCCCCTATAATTACATGTAAACTCCAGAGATATAAACTATACATGTAGTTAAATATTACAGATTCAGCCTGTATCATGTCCATCCATCTTCTGTGCATTTAAATGGATAATATCCTATACACAATGGGTCAAAATGACTTAAGGTCAACATGGGCAAAACAATAATTTTGGCATCATCAAAGAATTTTAGCATTTCATCATCCAGTTTTTATTGATATGAAAGGCTGAACAGTTGAATGGTGGAATAGCCTGTCCATTAAAGTTTGAAGATTTGCTATCTTAAAATAAACTGAACACTGATTATATATGTGTGTGGAAAATAATGATCTGGGTCAACTGATGAGTACTGGTTCAGAATGAAATATGTATATTGGAAATCATTTTTCTTTTTCACATGTGTGTAGTCATGTGTATCAGTTTTATGAGACAAATTGGATAACTAAAGGAAGCTTGAATATCTGGGTTCAATTCCCCCAAAAATTATATCTAAACTTCAGGGATATAAAGTATATATATATATATATATATATATATATATATATATATATATATGCTATATATATATATATATATAATCACAACAAAAATAAATTCAATGGTAACAAACCATTATGAATAGTCTTTAACTCTGCAGAAGTACTTTTGGTTAATTTTTAAAACCTGCCTCAACTGCCATTAAATTAAAAAAAAAACAAAGCTGCAGCAAACATCATCAATTCAAATCCCATGAATTCCATATTTTAATGTTAGCAGCTTGTCTATTTATTGAATGCATTTTATTCCTATTTATAAAAATTGCCTCCTTAATTTTTCTTTTATCATTTCTCTCTGCATGAAGAATTTTCACACTTTCAAAATCAAATTTAAATTTATATTTACATGTTTCACCAGGATTGCAAATGAGCAACCCATCCAATGCCTATTACAAATGCCAGACAACTCAGCCCAGAAGAAAATTGGTAATATTTTTTATTAAAATAAAATCTCTAAATGGTAATTGTAATAGTCTTGCCTGTAAATGTATCTTTTTAATAATTTTTCCTGCAAGCGTAATCAGTTATTAATTTAACCTTTCTATAATCTGTGGCCATATCTGTTTTCTATTCTAAATATTTTATTTCATTTCTAAATTCATATGTTATGATATGCCATAATTTTAAAGCAAAGAATAATTATCTTAATAAATTTTTGGGAGACATAATTAGAAGCTCTCTGAAGTAATGTTCAGTATTACTTTTTAGCTGATATAAATTGTTGCTTTGAAATCTATTCTAAGAAATAACAACAGATAACTATGTGCTCATTATTATCTATATTTAATTACATTATATGTGTTAGTCTGTTATTAAGATTTGTACATTAATTTTTTTTTTGAGATTTATTATTATAGTTTTTAAATATTACTTTTCTAATTTTTTATACTCCACGAAATACTGTTGAAAGTCAGGAATTTTTTTTAAATGTAGTGCCTTAGGCATCTTAATTTTTTATGTTAATTTTTTTTTTTTTGAAACTACATGCTTGTTTGAAAGTCAGGAACTTTTCTTGCCATTTTTTTGAAACAATCTGCTTTTAATCGATGTCATTTATTGCTTGCATGTGTCAGCAGTATTTTTGAGGTGTTTTAAAATTCAAAATGGTGCCAAGTGTGAACTATATCGGCACCAAATTTACAGTAAGTGGAATAGGATATTGAAAGAAAAATTATATGTGTGTACACATGTATGCATTATTAATTGCTTGTGCATCATCTGCTCAATTTTGAAAAAGTGTTAATGATTCTACAAAATATAAGGGAGCTAGTATTAATTATAAAGGATAACTGTCCAATCACTGCCTGCCACACATATTTGTCATTATCTAATTTTAGCATGAAAAGGTTAAGTTTAATTTAGTCATAATTGGATCAATTATTTATACATTCATTATGTAAATTGATTCTCAGTATTTGGTTTCATCATATCATCATAATTCCACAGTAAATGACTTCCTTGATCAAACTTTTGTTAGATAAATTGATGCTCCATTGGGCAGACAAGAGAAACAATAATATTTTTTATTATATAATGGAATTAATAATAGTTATGAAGTTAAATGTAAAGAACTCATATTCTATCCAGGTTTTAAAGAAATAAAATATTTTTTCTGTCCATCTACTATCATTTCTCTAGCAATAAATGGATTGCTATGTATATACTGCCAGAAAACATGATAGTAGATAGATGGTTAAAATCTTAAACGGGATTCCAACAGGTGGTAAAAGATCTAGAAAGAGACCATATGTGAGTTGGTTGGATGGTGGTAAAAAAACCAAGAAATTGACTACATATGAGCTGGTTAGATGGTGGTAAAAGACCAAGAAAGAGACCAAATGTGAGCTGGTTGGATGAATTAAAGAACATATTTGTGGTAATGTGGAGATGAGAGGCCAGAGAATGAAGAAAGTGGATTAAGCTTGGAGAGATCTTGGAACCTGCAGTGGATCAATAATGGTTAAAAATAACTGTGATTAGAAATTTTGAAACATGACATATACCATGCCTAAACATTAATTACTGCAAGACTTGTTACATTATTCTAATACAAATTTAGCAGATGTCTTTGAACGATGTGTTTGCATAAAATTAAAATGTCTCAATTTAAATACAGTAGCTTCCAGAATTTAATGCATTTGTTAAAACTATTATATTAAAACTTATTGAGTACAATAACATTTTTATTTTCTTATTATGAATAATAATTAATATAAATGTATTATATTTTAAATTATTATTTTTATATTTTGCAGATTATTAATAATAAAATATTATAATTAATATTCCAAACCTGTAAGATATCTCCAGTGTAATTCCATGGTGGCTCCTTTGCTTTTCTTCCAACTGAATCCAAAAAGCTTTTAACTTCCTTATAATTTTCTGACGCTAATGAAATCTAAATTTAAAAAATTAAATTGTAGCAAAAAAAAGTTGTAGAGAGTGTCTGTTTGTAAAACATGGAAATAGAAGTTATGTACACAAAAAGACAAAAGAAGAAAGGAATTGCAGACAGATAAGTGTCTAAATAATACAATGAAAAGCAAAGGCTTTTCAACTTTTAAAAACGAATAAAGATAGAGTGGGCATTAATTCAGCACCAGTTGTGGTTTATGTATAAGCAGAGCAGAATTGAAGCAATCCCTATAATGTTTAATGTTGTTGTGTATTCAACCACGAAGCTGAATGCCAACAAAATAACAAAAATTATAGAATATAAATTTTAAAGAATAACATCAAAACAAAGATGAAAATATATTTATTTACATTAATATACATAACACATTATTATGTACAATTGCACCTTCAGTAATTCTGATGACTACCAGCAACTGTCAACCTGGCAGTTATTCCTGCACATATATCTTTCTAAAGTTCTGCATTTATTAATGTGATCAAATCAATCCTTGAATTGGAGGATTATTCTCCACTAAATGCTAATACTCCCCATGGTTACACACTAACCATTACCTTCACTATTCTCAGAGCTGAGTAAATAACTAAAAAAATGTTTATACTCACAGTTTGACTCTGCATAGTTCTCATGAGCCTTATCAGGCATACATAAATAAAAATAAGACCGGTGCAGTCTGTTTAAGTTCACTGTCTGGCTGTTTGCATTTACAGAGGCTCAGTCTCTGGGATGACATCCGTAATAGCAGAAACATTGCTACAACTATTCCAACAGCTTTTTTCTTTGGGTCCTTTCTCCTGATGTCCCGATGCAACAGTAACTGCATCATCACACGCATCATCACACGAAAGATAAGAAAAAGCTCCTGTTCTTTTATGCACACCCTATTTATACCTTTTTGCAGTTTAATATCCATTATTAATTATTATAAAAGGTAATAGCTATTGACATTAAGCTCCGCCCTCCCCAGTACTGCATCTTTTCACAAATTATCATCAAGCTTTTAATTGTGTCAGTGTACATTCCTTTCACCTGCAATTAATCTTTCAAATATTGATTAAACGGGCCATTCCTCTGTATTCTTTTGTTTAATTAGTTTAAAATACATTAATGCTTTAATTAACCAATACTAGCCTTTTCTATGCTTAAATCCATTAAGCCTTTCTGGCATTATTATTCACATTTCTTTTATCTATCAGCAATCTTTTTTCATTGCTTTTAACTACAATATCTTTCTATATTTAAGTCTCTATTCTTTTCTATTTTTTCTGGAGTCACAAATCCTAGCTTTATAACTTATACAAATTACGATTACTAAAGCAATAACTGTTTTCCAAAAATACAACAAATATAATGAGGTTTTTTTTACATTTTTTTAAATATTTGTACATTATATAATCATTAAGCTTAGTTAGTAGCCATCTCCTAGTTCATGAACAAATGTAAAAAATTCTTGTATGGAACTGTGCATTTTACAGTTCCAGTGACACCCTGTTTGGCTATTGTGTACACGTGCACATATCGGAGATCAAAAGCTGCATGCTTGGTAGAAAGACCATTGGCACTCATGAAAGTGCCAACCCTGTTGTTCAAGAGCAAAGTAGTGTTTATATTTGACTCAGCATGTATTATATAATTTTTATATGTTTGCTTCATTTTACACAATATTAAAACAATGGTTAAAAAATGTTTTGAAGAAGTTCCCATACAAATTTTAGTTACAAGCTGCCCCTGCTCACCCCTCTAGTCAACATAAAAAAATGTCCATGTTTTACCCAACTCAGATTTAAATCTCACATAGTAGAAGTTCAGATGGATTCAAACTACTATGCCAAAATGACATATTAAGTCCTAATGTAGTCCCCTTTTTTTTTATTTTATTCAAAAACAGGAATATTTCTAATCTACTTATTTTGTTTTGAGATTAGAGCCAATGATGTAAATTAATGGTTAGTAACTCGTATTTTGCTTACAATTCTTTCTTTGCAACACATAGTATTCATAAATGATCCTAAAATATGTGCTGTCTTTTATAACGGAGATAGAACAACTTTAGACCATGGGCCACATTTAGCCCACAAGATGGTTTTACTTAGCCTGCAACACACTATACTGCTTTAAATAAAAATGCTATATATAATCAGCAAACCAAATGAAACGTTACTTTTTAATTTTATTATAATCAGCAAGTGAAGTAATAAAGTATCTTTTGATTGGCCACCAGAAGTAAAACTAAAAACCTCTACATCAGCCCAAAAGGAGTAACATGTTCATTTTTGTAGGTCGAGAGATCAGCGCGACTGCCTTGCACTTGCAGGCAGTTGCCCGGGTTGCGGGTTCACGTTCCGGCTGATGCTATGACACTTAAAAAAAAAAAAAAAGCATAAAAATCATCTTATTTTTCTTAAAAAATAAATAACTTGTCTTTTTTAAAATTAAAAATAGATTAAAGTCGATCGAATGAAACATTTTATAAAATTGATAAAGGAAAGAAAATAATTTTTTACGATTTTTTTTTTTAAAAAAATGGCAAGTAGAGTTAACAGAACGTATTAAAATTAAGCATAAAGATCTTAATTATCTTGTAATTTTATAAAAGTATTCAAACAATTAAAAGTTTTTATGCAATTTTATAAACTTTGGCCTATTTTCAAGTATCATAGCGCCTCTAGTGATTAACCTAGCCTGCAAAGACTTAACATTTATCTGGCCCTTCAAAGAAAACCTTTGATATCCGGTTTTATAATATACATATACAGAATGAAAATAGTTTAACATGTACACATACATATATAATTAATTTTAAGATAATAGTATATATAGAAATTAAGAAGTAAAAAAACGTATAAAAATGAAATAATAAAATTTAAACTCATGAAGCACTTATATATTTAACAACAAATGGTTTCAATATATTCCTGCTCTTTCAAAAAAATGCATCTAATAAATCTTACCTAATTAAAACATTGTGATTAAATCATTAAGAAAAACATATTTTATTTTTTTAAAAAAGGTAAATGAAGTAACACACAAAAAAGCAGGAGTTTAGAACATCTTGGAATAAAACTTACTATATTCTTTTTTTTTTAAGATAATTTTTTTAAAAAAAATCAAAGCAGATAGAAACCAGCCCCTACCTTGTGTTATAGGAGTGTAGTGAAATTGCACTATAGAAATATTATTCATTAAGTGGATAATCTCTGGTTTAATGAATGACTAATAAAAATTATTAATATATTTCTATCAAATGGTTTGTGTCAAAGTTGTGAGGGCAGAAAGTTTGACACTTATCAACTAAACTGTAGTAATTCTCTATTTATATATATATATATATATATATATATTGAACAATGATAGAGAAATATGTAAGAAATTGCAATCTGGGAAAACTAATGATGATTGTTGGCTCAGCATTAATGTACATCTTGAGAATCATACATCTTTTTCACATATCTTTGGTCATGTTTATGGTTACACTCTTCCACAGGTGTTAAAAGCATATAGAAATGAGTTCCTATCTTGCATGAAAGTGTAGTGGAAATTACACTATAAATATATTATTCATTAAGTGAATAATCTCTAATCCGATGAATGACTAATAAAAAAAAATTAATATACTTCTATTAGATTTATTTTATTTTTGCTTTTTATTACATTACAAATATGTTTAAACCACTACACATCACATGATCACCATCTCATACTAGCACATAATTGTTGTAAACAAAGGCAAAACTCTCCATACAGTAGTGCCACCCTGTGCCAACCAGAGTAATCAATAGATGCCAGAAGGCTTGTGCATAAAATCCCTATCTAGTGCCTACTCATCCAATATCCCCAGACGAGTTTCTGGCTTGTGGCCATCATCAGTGAGGAGCCTTGGATCTGAGAGCACTGCACTGTATGTTTGTTTACAAATATGTTTCTCTCATCTTATTAAATGCAAATAGCATACTTTTGAATTATTTTTTTTATAATAAATTAATAATTTTTATTTCTTTATTAAAAAAGATCTTCATGAATCATTTTAAATGTTTTGGAAGAATTACTATAATCACTAGTTTTATGCTTTGAAATCACTTTAAATATTTTTTTTTAAATGAAAAATTTGATGTAATTTCATTTGATGTATCCCAATGAATACACATGAGTTTGTGAGTATGTAAAATTTGTGGGAGGTTTACTGCATACAAAACATAGCTGCTTTTTATTTTAATATAATATATAAGTACAAAATTAATCTACTTTTAATACTTTTGTAAGTTTAATGACTTTAGTTTATTATTGTTTTGTTTAATATTTTTTTACACAAAGGCAAAACTCTCCATACAGTAGTGCCACTCAATACTAGTATGTAAATTGAGCCTGGGAATTTTAGATTTGAATATTGTATTTAAAGTAATGCTCTAACAAACTGAGTAATTCTGTCTTACATTCAATACTCGAAATTTAGATTCTCATGCTAGTATTTTTAATAGTCAGGCCAGCAACAGCAGATGTAGGAAAAAGAATAATATTACTTAGAATGTTGTGTTATATAATAACCTGCATGCTATTAATAACAGATGTATGTGAAAGATGTAAATAGAGTTTGAAAGTTTTCTTAAGATATTGAATATTTACATAGAGGCTTAAACTCTCCACATTGTAGCATCATTCAGTGCAAGCCAGAGTAATCAATGGATGCAAGAAGGTTTTTGCATAAAATCCCTATCCAGTGCCTACTCATCCAATATCCCCATACTAATTTCTAGCTTGTGGCTTTCATCAGTGAGGAGCTTTGGATCTGAGAGCACTGCACTTAGATCTTAGAATCTAATGCAACCTTCCAGCAGCCATGTTTTACCTTATTAGCTAACTATAAAGCTTTGAATCCAAAATAAAAACACAATAATGTTTTCAATTCATGATCATTAGCTTGTATAGTTGTGTAGAGCTGAACTCAGTTCAGCATCCATACTTTTTGGTATCTTTTGTTCTTTAATAATTGCAGTGACCATAATCCTATTGGACAGGATTGATATTAAACTACTAAACATCACATGATCATCATTCTTTATGCTTGCACAAGTGGTTTACACAAAGCTTGGGTAAGGATAAAGAATGGTGATAATGCAATGTTTAGTGGATTAAAATTCAATATTTAAGATTAGATGATGGACATAGTTCATCACATAATTACACCTAAAATGGTTTCACCACAAACCTTTACACAAATATCTATTTAAGTTAGATCATTTACATAACCATTAATTAAAATATAATACAAGCAATACCCCTGTCTAAATATAACTTTTTTTGTGATTGGTCATTTACTCATCTGTGATATTTCTAGCAGTCTTTTTTTCCATCTAAGTTATTCTTTTTTAAATATTGATCATAGTAATCCAATGTACTTTATCAAATGCACTATACTATAAATATTTAGTATTGGTATTGCACTAACTTTATTATAAGTATCGAATATTGGGATGGAACTAAATATAACATTTAGCCTCCAAAATATTATGTAATGGAATGAATATCAGATAATGAAGATTAGAACGATTAGTTGTAAATAATAAGATTATTAGGTATGAATATTATCTACATATAAGCAATTTTTAGTCAAAAGAATCTCTAGTTGCATTATAGATTGTAATGCTGAAACATTAAAGTCTAGGAGATGATTTCATATAAACAGTGCTTTTACCATGCTATTTTTCTTTCATTTTCCATTTTTTCCACCTAACTGTGACTCTCAAGAAATAGTATATAACTTTATCTTTCTTATTGTGCTGCCAAATCCATATAATATTAATATCATTTACAATGCTATTTTACAACCCACTATTGATGGTTTCAATTGCCTCAGAAATCTTCTTCAGAACTTGCATTGAAGTAATAAAGAACATAATTGATATTATATTAGAAATAGTATAGGAAATAAATAATTGAGTAATATGTTGTTCAGAAAATCATATGATATTTATTTTAAACAATTCAAAACAAAGCAAAACTCTCCATATAGTAGTGCTATCTTGTGCTAACAAGAGCAATCAATGGATGCCAGAAGATAGCACTACTATATGGAGAGTTTTGATTTGTTTTGAATTGTTTAATAAGAATTAAGTGCTAGTATGAGATAGTGATCATGTGATGTTTATGATATTTATTTACCAGATGAATAGAACCAAGCTGCAATCTATGGATTTTTAGTCTTTGAAATTACAACTTATTACCATTATACTAAACGCACAATGCATTAAAAGACCCATCAAAAAGTCATGGTACTGAATAGTTCCTTGCACTAACTGAAACCATGAGATCACGTGTTTGTTCACCCTATTATTCTGATTCAAATTAGTCCACACATATGAATACTTAAATGTGTAGATCTTCCTGCTTCAAAAATAATGATACTTGTAGATTTTATGCATAATTTTGCATGATTCACTTCAATTCAAAAAGATATTGCTTTTAAAGTGATTTGCGTATGTAAGAATCTGAATAAGATTGTTTAAAAATCTAAATGTGGTAAAGATAATTAATTATAAGTACAGATGACATCAGAGAAACATTATATTATAAATTTATTTAACGCACATTGATTACGTAAGTAATATTTATTAAGGCAATAAACCTTTAAGCATGTGCGCTTGAAAATATGAAGGTAGGGACCTCTACAGGTCTTAACCACTGTAGAGGTTCATACCTTCGTATTTTCAAGCGCACATGCTTAAAGGTTTATTGCCTTAGAAACATTATATATAAACAGGGATTTTATTTATCTAGTGTTTTAATTAAATATTTATTTAAATAAAATGTTAAATAAATGCTGTTTCGAAAAATATCAAATGAGCAAAATATGAAATATTGCTTGGTAAAATTTATAAAACTTTAAAATAGTATATACAAGCGCTTTAAAACGCTGGCTGAAGAAGCTATTAATAGCAAACAATCAAAATGAGTAGCGCTTTGAGATGTTATCCCTCATAATCATAGCCAAAATAGTAATAGTTGTAGTGATTTTATTAAATAGTAATACAGTATATGCAAATGTATATGTAAATTAATCAGCTTGTCCACTTTCTGGAGATAGCGAAGCACATGTCACGTGTCGCGTCTATTAATTGCGTTAATTATCATTGATGATAAAATACATCTCTTTTATCTTCTATTTGCAGTCGTTAGTTTCAGTGCACACAATTTTGGGGTCAGAGGGCTCGAACCTATGACCGGCCTGCTTCTCGTGTTCGAGGAATCTTGAAATGTCATTGTTTTTTTGGGCTCTCCTGTATGCATACACATGCTGAGTAACTCTATTATTGACAGTGGCCTTAGTTTCCCCTTAATATGTGTCGCTGCATCCGGCCTGAAGGCATAAAATTCTATATAGAATCTGGGGTATCTGGGATGGGTCAATCTTGTTCTTCTCATTATTGATTAGTCTGTTTGTGTTAAAGCCCTTGTATATGCTATTACGATTATTTGAGAAGTAAACCAAATTATTTTTAAAACTTTAGAATGAAATTAAATGCTGCTAAGATTAAATAAAGAATATAAATATAGAGAATAAAAGATTGGGAGTTATAATTACATAAGAATGTGCTGTGTCAGATAGCAAAAACAGAAATGGAAACATAATTTTAAAAAATACGTTATTTACAGAAATGAACATCACAATAGGTATAGAGAATTTTGCCTGTTTTAATTTACAGAAATGCTAATAAAGACTGTTATAGTTATTTAGATCTTTAATAAAAGTGATTGGCTGATATGTGATTTGTAAGGTTGGATAGATAGCAGAAATTTGTGGAAAGAATAATATTTCTATAGTGTAATTTTCACTATATCACTCTCATGTAAGGTAGGGTCTAGTTTGTAGCCACTATTAACACCTCATGGAGGGGTGCAATCATAAACCTATGACCAAATATTTGTGAAAAAAATGCATGATCACAGAGATGCACATTTCATGCTGAACCAAAACTCATCAATTGACCTAGATCACAATCGTTATCATTGTTCAGCATATACAAAGCCATTTACTACAGTTCAATTGATAAGTGTCAAATTTACTGCCATCATAACTTTGACACAAACCACTTTATGAAAGCATATTAATCATTTTTATTAGTCATTTATTAGACTAGAGATTATCCACTTAATGCATATTTCTGCAGTGTAATTTTCACTACATAACACAGAGGCCTGAAGGTTACAAAAATATTAAAAACTTGCATGTAAAGTCTTTGAATAGATGATATTCGGGCTGTATTTTTTATGCATGTAAGAAAAAAGAAATACAGGTAAATTAGATGATCACTATTTCTTATGCTAGCACATAATTGTTAGTAAAACAGGCAAAACTCTCCATACAGTAGTGCCACTCAGTGCCAATCAGAGTAATCAATGGATGCTAGAAGGCTTGTGCATAAAATCCCCATCTAGTGCCTATTCATCCAAATTCCCAGACTAGTTTCTGGCTTATGGCCTTTATCAGTGAGGAGCTTTGGATCTGAGAGCACTGCACCTAGATCTTAGGATCTAATGCAACCCTCCGGCAGCCACCTTGAGAATAAAATTGAAAACACAATAATATTTTCAATCTAAGCTCAATAGCTTATGGCCAAAGACACCAACATGTATGGGTACTGAACTGGGTTCAGACCTATATGACTATACAAGCTATTGAGCTTAGATTGAAAACCTTATTGTGTTTTCTATTTTATTCTCATAGTTTTGTAGTTAAGTAGAGATAAAAGTGGCTGCTAGAGGGTTGCATTAGATCCTAAGATCTAGATGCAGTGCTCTCAAATACAAAGCTCCTCACTAACAAAGGCCACAAGCTAGAAACTAGTCTGGATGAGTAGGCACTAGATGAGGATTTTATGCACAAGCCTTCTAGCATCCATTGATTACTCTGGTTCACACTGAGTGGCACTACTGTATAGGAAGTTTTGCCAGTTTTAATAACAGGTAAATTAGACATAGTATGTAATTATATTTAAGAAAATAAATATATTTGAAATTAAGGTTAAATTTTATATCTAGAAACAAATAACATAAAAATTGTTAACCCAAGTAATTAAATAATAATTAGTAGTAATATATTTATCTAGCAATAATATTGTCAAATGTATGGGTGCAAAAATGAGGCAGTACTTGAAGATTAAGTTGTAATTTGATAATAATAAATACTGGGCAAAGAATAAACTTCTTATAAATGTCATAAAATTATTTTTTATTTCCACATTTTGTTTATCTTACTTCATATTCTTTCTTTTAAATACTATTGCAAACTTTTACATATAAAGATGTTTCGACTGTGCTGCAAACTTCTTCAGAAACTATGGTACATTGTTAAATAAAGTAGTATGAATAAAATGATATGAAACAAATAAATAATAATAATTTTATCATGTATTGTTATTTATCTATACTTTGTCTGCTTTTCTTCTTTGTTTATTCATCTATTATTTTGTTGAGTATTTATCTCTTTTATATAAATTTTATTTATACTGTTTTATTTATTAATGCCCCATAGCCCTAAGAAACACTGCACGATAGATAAAATGTCAGTTTATATATAAAGATTTGTGATAAAGTATTTAAAGCAAACAGTATAACTGTATTTATATTCAAAGAATAAATAATAACATCAATAATCATAATGATAAGACATACTAAAGATAAGCAATCCTATTTCGGTCATAAAGACTTAAGTGTGGTATCCAATAAATGGAAAATAGACTGGCTGCACAGAAGATCATGTAATGTTCATGTACTCTAACTATAAAAAATTCAAATTTAGTCTAAAATCTTTTAGTATTACAGTTTAGCATTTTCATAAAAATAGAGATTATAAAAATTGAAGTTCAAAGATCAAAGGTCAATCTATCATTTACGATGCTCCGACATTATGTAGCATTTCCAAGCATAAACAATTGGTTATTTAATGAATGAGTAAAAATATGTATTGTGAAACAATGTTTCAATTTTTAAATCTTTTAAAAAAGAGAAGTGATGTTTAATAGCTAAAATCACTCTCTTTAAACACAGGAATTAAAGAATTAAAGAGATTGTACATGACATGGCCCAATGGACAGGTGTTCGTTCGCCATGTCATATATTATGGTGGAGATTTATCTTTGTTGGACAACCTTTTTCATGTGTTTGGATTGTGTGTAGTGAAATTAATGCTTCAAAATAATCTAAAAAAGATATGATACATCAAATAAAAAGTGATAGAATTGGATTAACGATAGTTTGTGATTTTGCTTAATAAAAAACATATATATATATTAATCATTAGTTTGGGTTTAAAGTTTATCTTTGAACTAAAATATGATTATCTCTACTCTTAAATAATTAATGATAATCATTAATTTATTTTATGTAAAATGTATGGTATTAATGACATGAATGCAGATCATGTGATCATGGTGATCATGTGATAAATGCAGAATGTTTAATATACTTTTTCCTTGCCACAATTATATCACCTAGTGCCAGCTTTAGTAATCAATAGATATTCGACCACTAAACATCACATGATCATTATTCTTTATTCTTACACAAGCTGTTTAGGCATAGGCAAAACTCTTTATATAGTAGCAGCACTAAATGCTTCCACTGAGAGTACTATTGTAGGGGGAATTATGTCTATGTATAACCAACAGATGCCACCTGGTAATACTATTTAAATCCCTATTGAGAGCTGTCCTATACAATATTGGAATATTAGATACAGCAGTGCTGCATATGAATTTATTAAACCCTATCATTAGTAATTACTAAAACTTGCACTAGGTGGCACAACTGTCTATGAGAAAATAATTCGAGAGTTTGGTCACTGACTTCAATCTCAGCTAAGTTTCATTTTTATGTGATTAATCATCTGAAATCATCGATTTAAATACTTTAATTGTGGTATGAAAGTGAGAAGTAAATTGTGATCAAGAGAAATAGATTTTTTGAATTTGGAAAGATCAAAATTATTATTAAAAAAAAAGTGTTTCAATCGCCATTTTAAAAATATAGCAGTTTTAAAAAAATCTTTTTGTTGAATGTGTGTTAATGTAAAGATTTTTATAACTAAGTTGTACATAAGATTAGTTGGTTTAAATTTGCTACTAAAGTTTTTTTTAAATTTCAATTTAAGAACAGTTAGTTATTTTGAGGTAAAAGATAACGTTTTAGAGGCCTAAGGTACATGTGGTTATTGATCGATCGTTTTTGAAAGTAAAAGTTTTTATCTTTCTGTGAAAAAGTGTTTGAAGAGTAGGAGAGAAAGTATAAAGTCAAATATAGAATAGGTGGCTTGGAAAATAAGTAATATGGATTGTAATTGTATTTTACAATGCATATATAATCGTCAGAAAGAAATTAGGCATGCTGTGGTAGAGTGTAATGTACATGATGTTTTCCACTTGAAATGCTTAAAAAAGACTAGAAAGGATGTAACAGATTTATGGTTATGTAGACAGTGTGTGAATGTGATAAAATGGGTGAAAAAGTGGTTTCAAAGTGTAGATAGCATAAAGAGAAAATCAGGAGAAATGGAAGGCAGGATAGAGTGTGTTTGTAGTAGAGTGAAAAGAGATATGGATGGAAAAATAGGTAGTGCATTGGAGATGGTTGGCCAAAGAATAAGTAAGATAGAGGAAGAGGTAAAGGATGTAGAATCAAAATTAAAATCGTAAGAAACAAAGTGTGAACAGATAAAGGAATTATTGAGTAGAAATGATAAGGAAGAAGCAGATAAGGAAGTCCATAAGATGGTAGAGAAGGTTGTGAATAAGCAGAGAAAGTAGACTATGAGACAATATTGATAGGGGATTCATTAATAAGAGAATGGAGAGATATAATTGCAAGGGAAAATAGAAACAGGTATGTATGGGTATGTTTTCCGGGAGCTAGAATTAGGGATGTTACAGATAAAATAAAAAAGCAAAAAAATAGAGATGCATATGCTATGGTAGAGACTAATAATTTATCAGAGTCATCAGAGAGAGAGAGAGTAATGGGTGAGTACACAGAATTGATTAGGAATTTAAGTATAGTTAAAGGAAGAGTAGGAATAGTTGGATTATTACCAAGATTTGATAAAAGGTGAGAGATTGAAAGAATTGTATGAGAGAAATGATGTTACATTTGTGGATGTGTAAGATGTTTTTATTCAGAAGAGGAAGTTATATAGTAAAGATGGGTTGCACTTAGGGAAACAATGAAGTGAAATTTTAGGGAGTCTGATTTATAAAGAATGTAGTTTAGGAAACTTGTAAAGGGAGATAGGATTTTAAATTTTAGTATTATTAGAAAGAAGAAGCATGGATGGGATGTAAAAAATAAACAAAGGGCAGTTGATTTAGATATAAATGTAGACATGGAGAGAGAATGGGTTTGTAAAATTAATGATAAGCAAGTTATTTATAAACATAATGGAGTAGAAAGAATCAAAAAAATTTATAAAAGAATAGTTAGGATAGAAAAAATTGTTTATTTGAATATGCAAGGTGTTAAGAGACCAGAAAAGTGGCAGGAATTAAACAAAGCAATTGAAAATGATGATCTTGAGATATTAGCAGTAGTGGAAACAATCTAAGAGAAGAAGAAGAACCTGTTTTGGAAGATTTGGTATGTCAGGGTATAAATAGAAAAGAGAAAGGAACAAAGGGTGGTGGTATAGGTGTTATATCAAAGAAATATTTAAATACTGTTAAATGCCAAGAACATTTGTGGTTTGAAATAAGGTTGGGAAGACAAGAATGGATGGTGGCTATAGTTTATATAACTATTGGAGATAGTCAAATTATAATGAAGTGAAATAATAGCATATATGAGTGCCTAGTTAAGGATACACATAATTTTAAAGAAAAGGGGAAGAGAATAATGGTTACAGGAGATATGAATGGGCATACTGAAGAAATTGATGATGTAGATAATAAGAATGGTTATAGGAGATATGAATGGGCATACTGAAGAAATTGATAATGTAGATAATAAGAATGGACAGCTTTTGAAGAAATTTTATCAGAGAGTAAATTTGAACATTGGAAATTTATCAAATATTTATGAGAGACAATACACATGGTCTAGAAATAATATATATCCCACCCAATAGATTATGTATTGGTAGAGAAAAAGGGAATGAATAAAGTACAGAAAATTAAGGTGTTTGATAGTGAAGAGAGAGTATGTAATAGTGATCATAATTTCTTTGTAATTGAAAGGGTTGGTAATGTGATGGAAAATAGAAATAAAAGTAGAAACAATAGTGAAAGATGGTGGATGGAGAGTGAATGATAAGAATAAGTTGAAAGAGTGTAAAATACAAGTTGAAGAAACCATGGAAGAGTTGGTTGGAAATGTATGAGGCCTGGTGTGATGAAATAGAAAAAGTGGTGAGTAGAGTTTTAGGTGAGAATATTCAGAAGAATAAAAGTAATAGAAAAATGAGAGTTAGTAAAAGTGTAAAAGAGGGGTAAAAAGCATGCAGAGAATATAAGTGTGCTATTAAGAACAATGAAAGTGAAAAAGATATTAATGCTAAATGGGAAAAGTACTTAGAAAAGAAGAAGTTAGAATGAAATTAAATAGTAAATTATTGGATAATATTAATAAAAGTGGAAGAGATGGGAGTAAAAAAGTTTGGAATTACATTAAAAGGAGAAATTTAGGGGGGAGAGAGATAGTATTACTGGATGAGGAGGGAATAGAGTGTAGCTCTAGAGAAGAATTGGAGAGAATATTGAATAGTTATGTAATGGATATGAAAAATATGTTAGATGTGAAGGACAGAGGGATAGAAAATATGAAAGCATATAGTAATGGGAATATTACATTTACAGAAAATGAACTGAATGAGGCAGGAAAAAAATTGAGAAGTAGTAAGGCAAGAGGTTTAAATGGTCTGGGCAGCAGAAATGATAATGAATTCAGGGTGTAGGGTAAAAGTAATGTTACTATTGTGTTTTAATAAGATGGCACAGAAGAGAGTTTTTCTGGGTAGTTGGAGTAATATGAGAGTAAGATTATTACTTAAAGAATAAGGTAAGGATCATAGAAAGTTAAATAATTATAGACCAATAGTGGTAACATCAGTTTTATATAATGTTTTTTTATATATGGTGGCTGGAAGAGTTGCAAAATGGATGGAAGAAAATAATGTAGTGGGGAAAATGCAAAGAGGTTTTATGTCAGATAGGCATATAGGAGATAGTTTATTTATAGTTACACAACTTATGGTTATGAGTAGGAATTCAGGTAGACAGTTATGTATGAGTTTTATAGATATAGAGAAGGCATATGATAGAGTGAATAGAAATAGAGGTCAACCACGACCGAAATTAATTACTATACATATCAATTAGGGGATATAGAATCAGTTAAAGTTAAAAATGGGGAGGATGCCCTATGTCACCTATTTTGTTTGTGTTGTATTTGAGTGAAATGGAGAGAGCAATAGAAAGACTAGGAAGAGGAATAGAGATACCATTAATAGGTGGTAAGAGAGTATATACATTGCTGGGTCTTTTTTTGCTGATGATGTCTTTTTGTGTGCAGAAAGAAGAGAATATATGAAAGTTATGCTGAGGACATGTCCAAGGGTGGGTAAAGATATGGGGATTAAATTTAGTGAAGAAAAATCAAATATAATGATGGTGAATACTGGAGAAAGAGAAGATTTCTTATTGGGGGATATAATGTTAAGTGTGATAAATAGATATTGTTATTTGGGAATCATCTTGAGTAATAAGAAAAATTGCTTGGATGAATGGGAGAAAAAATTGATAAATGGAGCAAAGAAAAGAAAGGGATTGATAAAGAAATTAAGTGTTTTCATATAATAAATATGATATAGTGAGAATTGTATGGAAGGGAGTGGCAGTAGCAGGGTTAACTTATGGCAATGATGCATTATGTGTTAGTAAGGGGGTATTAGATTACTTAGAAAAAGTACAAAGGGAAGTAGGAAGACATGCATTAGATGCAGAGGTGTGGCCAGCAAAGGAGGCAATTCAAGGAGAAATGAGATGGTCATGTTTTTATATGAGGGATGCGAAAAGCAAATTGAAAATGTTCGGTAGATTGCCATTTATGGATAATAAAAGAATAGCCAAAATAGTATTTAATTGAGTTACAAGATGGGTGAGAAAAGTAATGTGGTATGCAGAAGATTTGGATAAAGAATTTATGTCAGTATATGAAGGTGGGATGTTTCTTTTAGGAGGATTGTTGAGTGTTATAGTGGTAAGGAGTGGGATAGAAGAATAGATGAATTAATAAAGAATAGGGATTTGGAGAGATGGAGAACTAGTATGGAGAGTAAAATGAGTTTAAATATATATAGAATTAAATGGAACATTGGTTGCGAGTTAATTTATGATAATAGTAAGGAATGTAGTTTATTGTTTAAGGCTCAAACAGGATCTTTAGCAACAAAGGAATATAAACATAAATGGAAAAATATGAGTGATTTAGTCTGCAAGTTGTGTAAGGAAGGCATAGAAAATATTAGGCATCTGTTACTTCAATGTAAATGCTTGGAAGCAGAAAGGGTACAAAGAATGAAGTTATGGAAGATTAAATATAAACAAAGTGATTATATAGAAAGTGAGTTATTCGTTTTTATGCTAGGTTTGGGAAAAGATAAGGGAGATTTAGATATGAAGGTCATGGAGTTGACAAAGATTATGTTGTGGAAATGGGATGGAGCAGATTATGGGAAAACTTAGGGTGGAAAATGGAAAGGGAAGGTAAAGTGGCTAACAGGTTTCTCTGGGCATAGCTGCTGAGAGATTCCTGACTCCATTTAAGAAGTCACAGTGCATCACATCAAATCACATCATGATTTGTTGATGAACAGCATTGTGTAAACTGTTGTCATGTAATGTTTCATATTCATAACTCAAAATTATATAAATATATATAAAAGAAATCTTACTTTTAATACAGATGCATAGGCTTCCTTTGCTATTTCATCATCACTATCATTATTAACCCATGGAGTTAATTCATCATCAAGAATTGGAATAAAAGGAACAATGTATAGATAATCAGATGTTGTTAGTGACAAATCTTTTGCGTGAAGAAGAAAGCGTCTGATTTCTAATGTGTTCATAAACAAAATAACAACTAAAAATAATAATGTTTATTTTAAGTTGGCAACATTTAATAATTTTTTCTCAATTACAAAAAACTTAATTATTAAAATGTTTATTTCTATAAAACAATATACATCAAAAGAGTAAAATAAATTGCTTACTTCTCGCTCTAGTTGGTAAAGTGTTCAAAAAGTTTTTCATTTCATCATCAGTAGGGGGATCAGACACTCGATTTTGTGAAGTAGATATATTAAATTTTAGAAGTGAATTAGAAATCGAGGTGGCTGCGGCATCCAAGGCACTTGAAAAAAATATCGCTGATTTTCTCCAGTTATAATGAAGAAATAATTCACACACACAATCTCCCATTTTATTAAAGGGACCTAAGGTCCTAACTAAAGTAATAAATTTGTCAGAACCACTCAAGCTGCTGTCTCGGCTGGCCCAGGTTATTTGCAGAACATTTTCATAAGCTGTCAAATATGCAGCCCAGCGACAAACTATATACAATATAAATAAATTCATTTTACTATGCTAATGCAAGCTTAAGGATGTCTGATAATTTATAAATGAGGTTAAATTATAACGTTACATATATCTTATTTCAAAAATGAAATATGTATATAAAAATGAAACCAAAGCAAAAAATGTACTGAGAAAAGAAAATCTTGAAACTATATATTATAAATAAATTAATTTATTATGCTAATGTTTATCTTAATAATCTACAATTTATTTGAAGGTTTTTTTCATTCAGTATAGGTGAAACCGTTTTTGAATAGCCTCTTTCGAGTGGTAAACTGCTTTCCAACAACCTCTCATGGAGAAATTGCAAAGGTTTGAGAAGTTTTTTTTTTACCCTTTTTTATTATCCAGTTAAAATAACTAGATACCCAATTACTGACTAATATTAATGAGAGACCACAGAAAGGAGTTTGCTATTAACTGAAAGGAGACCCTTTGATTCCTCTTGGAGGCGTTAAAGGAACCGAGCAGAGAAAATTCTTAATGTCCACTCCATACATTCTTGTCGTTGCAGCTGTTATTACTATGTAATTATTCATATAGTATATGAACATGGATGGGCCAACATGCATTGGCCAGCATGGTGAGTTTATTGGCTTTTTTCTCTGAGTTTAAGATCAAAAAACACCATGGTCTTTTTTCTCAGTTGCCTGATAAGGCAGAATGGATGTATGTGTAAATGATAAATATATTTACAATTGTTAGACAATTATGACAGACAAAAATAAATCATGGACCTTATTCCCAGGAGGCTGTAAAGTGACCAACCAAGGCAGCGGTTGGTAGCCTAAGGTGGAGGGTGCTAAGAATCCTCAGATTGTGGACACAGGCTGCCATTTGATGACAACTTTTTATTTAGGTACTTACAACTGCAGATCACTTTCAAGTGAAGGAAGATTGCAAGAATTAGAAGAACTGTCTTATATTAAATGGGACTTTATTGGTCTTAGAAGTTAGAAGAAAAGATGAAGAAACAATTGATTTAAAAAGTGGACATGTACTCTATTATAAAGACACAAATATTTGAAATACAAATGGAGTAGGATTCATTATAAATAAAAAGTGTAAGAACAACATTGTTGAGATTGATGGTGTATCGGACAGAGTGGCAAGATTAGTTATACAACTTAATAGCAGACACAAAATGCAGATAATTCTGGTTTTGCCCCAACAAGTTCTCATAGTGATGAAGTAATAGAAAATTTTTATATGGATGTACAAAAGGCTTTTATCAGAGTAAACTTCATTTTAAAATTGTTATGGGAGACTTTAATGCTAGAATTGTTAAACAAATGAAAGATGAAAGTGCTCTAGGTAATTTTGGTTATGGTAATAGAAATGAGAGAGGACATAGACTTGTGGGGTTTGCAGAAAAAGAAAAACTTAATATTATGAATTCTTTTTTTTGAGAAAAATGTTCAAAGGAAATGGACATGGAAGCATCCAAATGAAGGTACAGCAGAATTGGATTATATTTTGACTATCAGAAAATACATATTTCAAGATTGTAATGTTCTTAATAAATTTAACACAGGAAGTGATCATCGATTAGTAAGGTGTAAGATACATGTTAATGCAAAACTAGAGACCAGAATTATTACAAAAAACAATATTTACAGTTGATATTCCTAATCTTCAGAAACATTTTAATGAATTTAATTTAGAACTTACAAATCGGTTTTAAGCATTAGTAGATTTTGAACATACATCTTACGTATCACTAAATAATTGTCACTCCCTGTTTTGAATCCATTAAACATTACAATCTTTAAATAGATATTTTCTTTTAGTCAGAATATAATCAAATTTTGTTGTACCTCCATTTGGATGTCTTTGTCTATTTTTATTTAGCATTATTTTGAAGAGAGAATTCATAATATACAGGGTTTCCTTTGACCTCCACAAGTCTGTATTCTATATAATTTTTATCACCAGAACCAAATTTGCCCATAACAGTTTCATTGCTTAATTATTTACCAATCTATTGTTACAATCTCCTATGACAATTTAGAAATATTTTTTTGTTCAGACAAAACCATTTTGTACATCCATATGGAAATTCTTTATTCTTTCATCATAATGAGAATTTGTTGGGACATAAAGTTGAATTATCTGCATTTGGTATTTTACATTAAGTTGATTTGCCACTCTGACTCATGTATCGTCAACCTTTCTAATGAGATGTTATACTTTTTTTTGTACTCAATCCCATCACATATTCTTGAAACATGTGAATAAATGCATCTGATGAATAGAAATGATCACCAAAATGTATTCAATACCAAAATACCACATTGTACATAAAAGGAATTAGAGACTAAAAAATTTAAAGATGAAGCTGAATTGAATGGTGTGCTTATATTTAATTTAAAAATAGGCATATTAATTTTAACTAGATTTATATCTGATCTATGAAGGATATAGTAATCTCTAGCATAATATATAAGTAGTAATAATCATTATTGTGTTTGTCTGGAGTGGATAATGTCAAAATTGTGAATTCATAAAGTTTTGACTCTTATACAACAAACAGCAGTAATTTGACATTAATAAATACTGGGAAAAAAGGAAGTATATGAGGTTATATATATACAATATATTATTTTGTGCTATAACTAGAAGGCACTTCAAATATGCAAAGATAAATGCAATGAGTTAATTTCAGATCATTGCACAAAATATTTAGCACTAATTTTTTATATATTACTATTATATTAATATTTAAAATCATCATTAACAATATTAAACATGAAAACATAGCATAAATGTCAAATATATATTTTACCCAGATTTAAAAATATTTAGAAATATATTTCTGATTGATTGAAAATTCATTGCTTCTAGCAAAAATATTGAGGCAATCATGTAAATGAAAGAATGAGAAAAAAGATAAAGAGATAGATAAATTTGGCTTTAAAATGCACCCCCATACATAGTAGCTAGATGATATTTTAATTATATATAGACAGTTGCAAAGAGTTAATGTCAAAAAACGTTATGTAAAGTATTTAGCACTGAAAATTCTTATATATATATATAAGTAAAACTTCAGGGTATGAAGATAATACACCTATCTACTGTGTTTATTATCTATTATCAGGAGTTTCTGTTTGTTTTATGAAGTATTATAACGTTATCTTTCTTCTTGTATTGCCAAATCCATATAATATTACTATCACCTATGTTCTTTATTAAATTTTACAATGCTTTTTTACAACCCACTAGACAGTTTCGACTGTCCCAGCAATCTTCTTCACAACTTTCACTTATACTTGGAAGTTCTGAAGAAGATTGTTGGGGCAATCAAAACTGTCTAGTGGGTTGTAAAAAAGCATTGCAAAAAGTAATAAAGAACATAGATGATATTAATATTATATAGTTGCTGTCTGTACTAAATGAAGTTTATTTAAAATAATTAAAATTATTTTTATATAGTTGGCTCATAACCAATCTAGATGATCAATCAACTTTGGTTGGTAAATGGATATCTACTTAATCTTAGCTGGATAATAAAACAAAAATGGGGGGGGGGGGGGATCTCAAATTGTCATTCTCCAATAATTGAAAAATCTGGTAAATACAGCACTTTTTTATTTTTTAGCCACTGAGAGTTTGTTGAAGATAATTTTCACTGCAATATTTATTAAAAAGGTAACAGATGTAGTTAAGCGTTGGTAGCCCAGAGGTCAGCGCAGCCGTCTTGCAAGCAATCAGTTGCTTGCAGACAGTTGTCGCGGATTATGCTTTGGCATATGAAAAAAAAAAAACATGTTAAATAAAATTAATATATTTAATTATTAAACTATTGCGAATAGATGTTAAAGTTGTTAAGTAAGGAAATTATAATGTTTGATAAATCAAAAATGGATTTCTTTTTTTTGTCCCGTTATATATTTTTATTTATAAATGATTTTTAAAATGTTTATATGTTATGAATATTTATTTCTTACCATCAGAACATGGAGGCCCAATTAGGACATCAATTTCATCTTGGTAAATAAACTGCATAATATCTCCGAGAGTTTTAATGTCTTCACATCCGCTTTGTTTCCAGAGAATTCTGTAATTATATATATATATTAAAAATAATAATAAAACAATATATATAGTACAATTTAATTTACAAATCGTTCAAATTGCCTGCATTAACAAATTAGAAATCGTCTTCAGGTAATTACGTTAATAATTATTACTAATGTTTTATTAGGCTAAAAACTATGATATAATCCTGCTATTTTAGTTTGAGATTAATATATCTTTTTTTATAAATTAAACACGATACTTAGAATAATTCTATTTTTTTTTTTAAAAATAAATTGTCTAGTCATGTGATTACTTTGTCGCCATATTGTTTTCCAAAATTATCGTTGAGTAACTTAATTTTAATTAAATTTTTGAATAAAAAATGTAACATAAAAGTATTAAACAATTATCAACTCATTGTAAATTGAAAAAAGTATATCAGGATAAGGTTTTTACCTTGCCAGATTTAAACTTTGAGTAACTTTGGAGCATAAAAAACTACAGCATGCTGACTTGGTTGTGAACAAATGGACCTTTGCTGCAGAATTCTATTTCATCATCTTTTTCTAATATAAATTACTTTTTAAAATATACTTCAAACTTCTATTCAATCCAGTCCCCACCACCATGCCCACACACAAACACACATCTAAATTAAAAACCACTTATTTGCTGAATGTTAAAAACATTATTGCATCAAAATATGGTACTTTATATTTAGAATCTCAGATATTATGGGTTTGATCAATATAATAACTTTATATTAATAGGCTAAATAGTTCACATCTGATTTAAACACTGCCTTTTTCAAGTCAGATAATGATAAAACTTAATAAGAAAAGGACTACTTTTGTTCCTTTTACTAACATTATTTTAATGTTTTAGACTGAACATGTCTATAAGAATTGAGATTGCAAGTGAAAATTAGTCATTTTACATTTGCATTAATATATAAACAATAGGGATAATATAAGAACATTGATAATATTAGGTGATCATTTATATATATATATCACTAGATGGAGCTTTACCAATAACTCCGTACAAGCTTTGTATGCGTAAATGCTGAGAGAGACAGAATTCAATATCTCTTTCGTTGTCTCCACCTTCAGATCAGCTGATTTCAAGCTAATTGGCTATCATCAGTGAAGGGTAGGGACTAGAAACTAGATCTAAACACTGACTCTAAAACTCAGCATTTATGAAAGATGTTTCTATCGGCTTGCAAGCGTGGATTTTTCAGATACATAAATATCTTCAAATCCAGTTAAACAAACTAGACAGCTATATGGGTCTGAAAACAGTTCAGTTTCACCCTATAGTAAAAGCCTCTGCAATATATATCATTGCAAAAACCTTCAAGGGTACATTTATGATAAACAAAACAGGTTATATATATATATAATTCTTCAAAAAACAATACAATAATTAATACAGTAAATAATATTTTAAAAACAAATATCTATTATAATTTAATAGAAGTACTTTCAACTATCTAAGTAGTCATTATCAACTATATTCAAATTCATTTACAAAAAAACGTTATAAATTTATACAAATACAATTACTTCATACATCAATTTTTCCACAATTCATTAATTTTTATATTAGCAGCTTGTCTATTTATCACATGCTGCTTTATGTTTCTTATTAATATAGCTTCTTGAATTCTATGTTTATTATTATTTCTTTCAATACATAAAATCTTAACTTTATTAAAATCAAAACCATATATACATGTAACATTATGATCAAAGAATACTGAAGGTAATATGTCATCATTTTTAACACTCTCTTGTCTTGAATTTTGCACTCGTTTATATAGCAATAAATGCTCCTTTGACCATTTCTCCAATGTACATTGAGATTCACCTATATATGCTTTTCCACAAACACACCACCATTTATATATTGCACAACATTTATTTAAAATATCACATCTATTTTTTGAATTATTTATCAATCTATTTAAATTAAGAGTAGTATAAAATGCGACTCTACATATATTTTTATATACTTGCCTTATAAATTTCACTTATTCATTACAAATAAATGGTACTTAATAAATAATTGGTATTTAATGAATTAAATAGTTTAGAAGATTTAAAATGGAGTAAATCTTTTGAAGAAAAAATGTCAATTCAATATTTGGATATTAAAGTTACTCGTAGTAAAAATAAATTAGATTATTGTAAGGTAATAAACGATATTGAAAAAAGAGGATATATTCCTTGGGACTCAAATGTGTCAATAGTAGATAAATTATCTGGTTTAAAATCGTTTTTATTTAGGAATAATAAGTTATGTAAATATAAATCAAATAAAATAAGTAATATAAATGTATTTACTATGGATTTATTAAATATTGGATATAATCATAAATTAATTTATAATATTGTTAGTAAGTTTAATAATAATTGTAATATGTTAAGTGCTATAGATATTGATAAAATGAAATATACTTGGATATCAATACCATCTATTTGTAATGAACATGTGAAATTTATAAGGCAAATATATAAAAATATATGTAGAGTCGCATTTTATACTCCTATTTTAAATAGATTGATAAATAATTCAAAAAATAGATGTAGTATCTTGAATCAAAGTTGTGCAATATATAAATGGTGGTGTGTTTGTGGAAAAGCATATATAGGTGAATCTCGATGTACATTGGAGAAAAGGTCAAAGGAGCATTTATTGCTATATAAACAAGTGGAAAAATCAAGACAAGAAAGTGTTAGAAATGATGACATATCACCTTCAGTATTTTTTGATCGTAATGTTACATGTATATATGGTTTTGATTTTAATAAAGTTAAGATTTTATGTATTGAAAGAAATAATAATAAATGTAAAATTAAAGAAGCTATGTTAATAAGAAATGGAAAGCAGCATTTGATAAATAGACAAGCTGCTAATATAAAAATTACTGAATTGTGGGAAAATTGATGTATGATGTAATTGTTTTTGTATACATTTATAACGATTTTTTGTAAATGAATTTGAATATAGTTGATAATGACTACTTAGATAGTCGAAAGTACTTCTATTAAATTATTAAAATAGGCAAAACTCACTATATATATATATATATGCCACACACAGCAAGCTAGAGTAATCAATGGATGCCAGAAGGCTTATGCATAAAATCCCTATCTAGTGCCTACTCATCCAATATCTCCAGACTAGTTTCTGGCTTATGGCTTTTATCAGTGAGGAGCCTTGGATCTGAGAGCACTGCATCTAGATCTTAGGAAATTATAGTAGATATTTGTTTTTAAAATATTATTTACTGTATTAATTATTGTATTGTTTTTTGAAGAATTATATATATTTTTTATAATTGGAATAGACATTGATTACTAATTTACATATATATACCTGGGTCTCATTTTACACAGATTTATTTAACGCGATTTTGAAGTTACGCGATTCATGTTTCTTCGGAAGTCGAAATCCAATAATGTGCTATTACTGTAAATAATAAATTTTGCACACTTACATCATATTGAAAGTGATAGCACATTATTGGAATTTGACTTTCATCTTAGTAATTTCAATATTTTCAGTGCTTTATAATAGTAAGATTTTATGCAATAATGAAATTAAAATCATGATTTCCACATTTTATGTATACACACATTAAATTTTACAAGATTATAATGTAAATTTATTCAAACATTGTGCGTGTTAATTTTGCATTTTAAATCACATTCTGTTTTTGCTTTTTAAAAAAGAACGTAATCAATTATTAATCATTTAGTGTCCACCAGTTTATTTTTAATTATTTTCTTATTAATGACACTAATCACGAACATGCTCTTAAATTCCAACGAGAGCTAAATGATTGTATGTCTGGATATCACGAGCTTCATAAACAATTAATAAAATCATCATCTCAAAGATTAATTACTAATTACGTTGTCACCAGAAAACCATTAGCACAACATGAGAGTGAAGTTGGCGCTAGTTGTATTTCTTCTTGTGAACAATCAGATTTTTTACCAGTTTGCAAACAAACCTGTTTATCTGCAAGTAGCGATAATAATTAAAATGTGTATAAAAAAATGTCAATTACTGTACTGTAAATTATGCATAAAAATATATTGTTTTTAATAAAATTAAATATTATAGTTAAAAAAAGTTTGTCTTGTATCAATTTTTTTCAAATTTGAAATTTTTTATTAGTCATATTTTATTTCCTTATTTTTTTTTTGCGTGAATTTTAAAATAATTTTACGTTGGTGCTTTGCTTTTATGCGATTTTTGAAAAATCACAGTCTGTATCCCTCCTTTTTCAAGGTAAGTTACGTCTATTTTTGTGCAATTTCTTTTGCACGTGTTTTCTGAGGAACCTATCTATCATGTAAAATGAGACCCAGGTGTATATATATATATCATTTGAAATTTTGCACTTATTAATATCACATATATATAAATTACATTAGCATGGCCCTCATGCTTAAACAAATCAATAGACTGTAAGAAATCTATTGCCAAGGCAACTCTACAATTAGGCAATAAATGGAAGCTATTTACTGATTAATTGTAATTTTGGCTTGGCAACAGATTCCTGCTATTTTAGTGCTGTGTTTGCTTGAACATGAAGAATGTGATTATATAATTCATGTATGATAACTAGTTAAGTGTTGGATATATATATATATATATATGTAAATGTTATCCAGGTATGTCTGTATATAATTAATTATAGTAAAAATATATATACCAATGTTTTGGCCAGGTCACCCTGATTATCAACTGGGTAATAAATGTTAAGAAAATAGTTGTAGAGACATTGTCAACATTGATATATAATAATAATGAATGTTCTACTAATAGAAAACATATAGAAGTAATCAGAAATTAATTAAATTAATAAATTTTTAAAAAATTCTTTCAAATAAAGAAATAATTAAAATTAATAATGTTATTAATTAATTGATATCAAATTGATGACCAGTGTGAACTGATTAAAATGGCATATATAGTTTCAGTACAATTAATTATACAAAGATGTACCTGGATAACATTCCATTTATATCTGTAGACTGCAAAAATCTTGTTAATATATTATAATGATCCGGACAATACTTAACGTAATCTGAACTACAGGGCGCCATCTAGGCATTTGAACCTAGAAAAATTTATAAAGTAGGCAGATACGTAAGTCAAAAAAAAATTTTTTTTTTTTAAATTTTGAGTCCGGTCGTTAGCCCAAGTCACTAGCTCAGGGAGTAGCAGAGATGTAATAATATAATATCTTATCTAATTATATTTCAATATTAAAAAATAAATAAAATAAGCCACTGCCAGTAATTAACATACAAAAATTTATTTACGCACATATATATATATATAATTTAACATTATTATTTTAATATGTTTACTTTAACATTTAACATTATTTTTACTTTTATTTTAGATTTTTAATTTACATTTTAAATTTTATACTATTATTAGTTCACACAGATTTGTTTAAAAATGTTGAGTATAGATCGGTTACATAGATTCCACGGTCAAAACATTTCAAATAAACATAAACGATCAAAATACAAAATCATTGATACCGTCAATTGCAGAGGGAAATTTATAAGTAACCCAATAGCATTCACCATAAGATGCTTGCATTAACATCAATAACTTAAAAGACATCCGAATAAATACATTTTAGATACTCACCATAAGGCATCAGTATTTACCGATGATCGAATATGAAAACCAAAAACATAATCAACCGGTAACGAACCCATGCAAGCGTCTATATCCAACTTAAATTTAATGCATCTTTATTTAGAGAGTCGAGTATGAATAGACTACATAGATTTGCATTTGAAAAGAAAATGTTCAATCCTTGTTTAACCTTAGGCCAAAGGTTCGCAGTCAAACCAAACTTCAATCCATCTGATATATCGATGTGTTCAATGTAATATGAATACAGCAGCACAATTAGGTTAAGAGAAGAAACTGCTTCTTGTCAGATAGGAATATTACATCTATCAGACAAGAAGAGCAATAAAAAAAACTCCATCGAAAGGAACAGCGTTCTATGTCTTGTAATCCCTTCCATAGGCAAAATAGAAGTGTGCGGCATATAATAGCGATTCTGCCCATAGCGAATCTCGTACTACATCTACTAATTACACCAATATATCCAATCCATTGACCTAATTCAACTACGAAATGAATAACCTAAGATTACCCTCCTCTAAAATAACTTTACAAATCTATATAGCCATTCACGCCCGACTTAAGTTTAATATTTATATAACTAGTTTAATGAAAAACAGAAATCATAATAAAACTTAAAGAACAAATAAATAAATAAATGGAAATGATTTTACAAAAAAAATACATTAAATAAAATTATAACTAATTAATAAATAACATTGGTCAGATAGGATTCTATTTCTTAATTATTTTAAATACGGAAAGTTTTTTATTTAATGTTCATAGTGTTTCAAAATGTTTTTAAAGTTCTTAAAATTTTTTTTCAACATTCCTCTTTATTCATTGCATGCTGTTTGGAATCCACATTAAATCCCCCGACAATCCTGTTGTCCTCAGTATAAGAAAAGCGATGTTTCATTTTTCCATTTTTATAACAACTGAAGGAATTGAAAGTGCATCTTTCAATCCCTTCACCTCCAACTCTCCGACGTAACACATCTCAGTCCTCTCTTAATAATCATAATATTTTCCAACTTTTCCTTTTATATTAATCTTAAGGATTGACTCAACATTACGTCATCAATGATGGTGGTCTTTTCGCTGAGATCCGATTCCATAGGGATTTCTTTTTATTTGCTAAAAGTTTCTATTGTTTTCTTATCTGACCGTTGTTTATACATTTAAATGCCCAAGGGCTTGTTCACTTGGACTAATTAAAATAATCATTTCCATAACATTAATTAACCTGTTTTCCAAATCCAAAGATATATTTAAAGATAAATTTAAAGATATAATTTTATCGCCAAATCTTTTTAAAATTTAGTTTTAAAATACTTTTTCTTTAATAAAGTTTTATTTTAATAATTTTTCTCATCTGTGTGATTTATATATATACGAGTTTAAGGTAGAATTTATTTTCAATTTTTCTGTCTTAAAAAAAAAAATTAAATGCGAAGTTTTTATTTTAATGTTTAATAAAAAAAAAAATAATGTAACGTCATCTATGCTCATTACAATATATATATATATATTGTACCAGATTGAACCGCTGAAATCACTTACTTATACGTATATATATACATTTTGGGCCGATTTCAAACTCCTTCATAATACATTTATAATCTTATAAAGGTTACGTGAACGAACCGGCACGTTCAAGCAAAATGGGAGATCTTATTGATAGCTTTAACTATCAACAATGGCCCATCTCGGCTGCTAGATTCAAACCCCTATTATCCAAATACTTTATTTGTTTCAGGGTAAACCCCCGGGGCACCAGCTAGTCTGAAGACTAACGTATTTGGGCAGTAGGCTCATAATCCAGCGCTCAAAACATTCCCTAAAACTAGCTCAGTCTAATTTTAATTCAATAACAAAATTATACAAAATTAGTAGTGGAAAGAATTAATAAAAAGTTGGTAAAAAGAATTGACCGACAAATAAAGTTTAAGTTTGAAGACATTTTATTTTAATTAACATTAATTAAGTTTAAAGATAATTTATTACCCAACATTTATTGGCTAAATTTAAACATTTTTATAAATCTAATATAATACACATTCTAAATTAACATTTCTAAACTAGTTTAAATATTCTTGTAGATTTTAATAGTAGAACATTGGTATTTATCTAATTTAACTAATAACACTGATATAATGATCACGCACATATTAACTCATCTAGCATTCACAAATATAATAATAAAGCATTAGTAGCATTTGAAACTTAAACACACATATCAATAGTTCATTTTATGTATGATAGAGTTCATATAATTTGAATCTTGAATATTTACAAATTACAGCGGTGGCTACTACATATAAATGATAATAAATAAATGTTTACCTAGGATTTTTGGAATATGGATATTGCTTGTTGTTGGCTGCTTCTGCTGCTTCTGATGGATTATATCTAACCGGTTAGATTTTGATGTTTCTTGAAGAGATTTTATGTGAATCCATTGGTCTTATTCTTGAAGACAGTTTAACATTTGATGGAGGATTTCTGAGTTGTTATGCAGACATTATTTTACAGGCAGGTTTTGATGATCTTGTTGGACAAAAAGGCTGAAGCACGAGCATATATTTCCAAAAGCTGCTCAACAATGCATTTTTGTTTCTGAATACATAATAGAAATGCACTGTTATCTCAACTGCAACAAGACTGTCACTGCAAACTAGACTGAAAAACTCTCTCAATAAAAATCTAGCTATTTATATCTGCAAATTTTTTTTGTTTTAATATCCTCTGGCAAATGAGTGTTGTCGAAATTTCATTGATAACTAATCCTATGGCCACGTGTTTTTTGATTGATTGTTAATTAGTAGTAGCTATTTCAAAACGTGTTGTTTTCATATCTTTAATTAGTAGCGCACCACTGTTTTTTTTTTTAAATATATTTTTCATTTATTTATACTATTTAATACTGATACATTTATTTCACATTCGCACGCACATATATAATTTTACTCTACACATCAAAACTAGTTTTAATACTATTTTTTTTATTCAATTCGAATGAAAAGAGATTTGTATTTTGAAGCTTTTAATTTATAATAATAACACTCTTTAACTTTTATGAATTCTTAGTTTTATCTTTTCTAAACAAAACTCCCCCTCTCCCCTTTTAATCAATTAATTTCTATTTTTTTTCCAAACTCTTTTACGAAAGATTTTAATAATAATTAATTTTTTTTTTAGACAAAATTATTTTATATACATGTGCTAATTTGGCCTTGGTATAATATATATATACATACACATTAATGTCTTAGTTCCTCGCTGAAGAGAGCTATAGCTCAAAACCAGTCTGGGGATGGGGATAGTCATAGATAAAGGCTTCAGGTTCTTTCTCTTGTTGCATTTATCATTAAAAAAACTTATTTAGAGTTAATAGCAGGTTCTTTATATATATATATATTATCTATTGATAATGCAAGCTATATCAGTCATGTGACATATGACTAGTTTTTACTAATACATATACGTATAATGTAATTATATTCCAAATTGGTAAATAGCAAAATGAATTCCAATTTAAACTTTAATCTATGTGCAGTACTCTCACATCCAAGGCTCCTCCCTGATAAAAGTCACAAACTGGAAACTAGTCTGGGGATATTGGATTTAGTCTCTAGATAGGGATTTTATGCATAAACCATTTTGCATCCATTGATTACTCTGGGTTACACTGGTGCTGCTATTGTATGGAGGGTTTAGCTTCTGTGTATATTTCAAATAGTCATAATCACAATAATTTGTCATTAACAATAGTGTTCTCACAGAAGGTTTTGTCCTGTGATCTGGTTGTTATCTTCAATTAGACTATGAACCATTGTGCATTTGTATACCTATAAATAAATATTGTCTCATTTGTCTATGGGATTGCCTTAATAAGAAATTGTAGATTGCATGATTTACTAAGCTTTGGTTGTTATCATGTGACACACACACACACACATATATATATAATACAAATAAAATGTCCAATAATTAAAAATTATTGTAATAACAATAAAAATAATAAATATAATGGTACTGGTCCCCAACCATTTTGCACTTAAGAGCACATTCTATAATACTCGCCAGGTGGCGGGCACCATTTATTTTTTTAATGTAAATTTATAGTTGGATATTTATTTCAAAAATAAAATTTTAACATTTGATTACAATATAATACAATAATTTATAAGAAATTTTAAAAATTAAATTTATTTGTATCGGATAAATAATTTTTTATCATTTTTGGATAGTTGTGGGCGCACGTAAAATGGTCTGCAGGCACCATGGTGCCCATGGGCATAGGGTTGGGGACCCCTGATGTACAGTCTTTCAATTTTCAGAAGTAAACTTTTACTTAATTCTTTAACCCCTCAACTACTGTTAAACTCAAAAAACAAAACATTAAAATTTGGTATTCATGGGATATGATTTGATGATATTTGCTTTTGATATGTTTTTAAAATTTAACTGCAGTTGAGGGGGATTAAGAAATTAACTGAAAGTACTCTTGCAGATAGTTAATTATTATCAGAGATTTCCAATAGAGATTTTGAATTCTTTCTCTTTCGGCACTTATAAAATAAAGCTTGATTAGAGCTATTGGTAATCTCCATCTAGTGATCATAAAATGCAAGCTTAAAAGCAAGTTACGAAATTTATGACTTGTTTTAATTTTATATATATATATATACAGCTCATTAAACTCACATAACAGTAACATTCCCACGTGAATGGCTAACTTTCCATAAATTGTGAATACTAACACAATTACACTGTTTATTCAACACATTATCTGGACTATTTATAAAATATGACTCCTTAATTTTTCATTTTTTTCAAATCAGTTTCTACATGCAAAACAAAACCACTAACAAAGCAGAATTCTGCACTACAAATCAGTGCATGTTATGCAAAAACAGATTTTTACCTTTCTGCAGAATAACACAACTTATATAATAATACATGCTCTCAAACTCTCTTTTTTAATGTACATTTAGTCTTTCCAATGTAACTATATCCACAATGACATACAAAAGCAAGTTTAAAGTTTTTCTTTTAGATATAATTATTAATCAAGTGTATAAAGTACTTCAGATTTGCTCATATATAAATATTTGAGTCGTAGTAATAAGAGGATTCCTTTTATTGCTGCATAAATTCTATATCTTATACGGGTCAGAGGGTATTTATTTATTATTTAACACTCGTAAAAAGCGTTTGCACAATTTGGTTTTAAGCCGATATGAATGTGATTACAATTGTATACAGATGCTATAAAAATAAATAAATAAATGCTGATTTACATTAGCTGGAATGTAAATTAAAGTAAAAAATGCTTTATACCTCATTCCTCCAGCATTTAATAAATTGGGTGAGGGTTATCATTTTTTCCCCGATTCTCTACAAAGGGATGTAGTTGAAGTTTTTATTTAATAGTGATTCTTTGAATGCAGAATATATTACACTTTCAATTTTGTCACCATCCACATCAGATACATAAATTAATTAATATTACTAATTATTTATAATGATAGAGATTATCATATCATTCCTAGACCAGAAACCTCTTTATTCACTTATTTTAAGAATACATGGTGGATTAAAATAAATAGTATTGGACAAAATTATGCATAATAAAACTAACACTATAATTAATTCTACAATTTTTTAATATACCAATAAATAAATTATTTAAATCTATAGCCAATTTACTGCATGTCTGCCATTTTGAGTAGAATTAATTCCAGTTGTGACAAAATAACTTCTGTTGAAGGTAGCGTAACTTATAATTGAAAAGCAGTTGATTTACGTAACTAAATCAATAGCAAGCGAATAAACTGATAGTAAATAAATACACACGTATAAAATATATAGACATTTATATATAACAAACGTTATTACCGAAATTGGGTTTCACAACTAGGATATATTTTTATATATGATGAGCAATTCATTTATTGTGTGTGTAATATATATAAATATGCTATGTTTATCTTACTCACGTGGTTGTATTTACAGGTATTAATCCGACTTTCTGCGCTTTTTCTAAGGCAATATTTACAGCCCCTCCGGACGTAATCCAGTTATATTCTGAATGATTATAAGGAATTAAAATTCCAATTTTATATCGATTTGGTTCTTTATATGGTCCAGGAGTTGTTTTCTGTGAGGATCTTTGACAGTAGATTCTTGTTAGCGTAGTACAAAGTAAACAGTAACATAGAAGGTATAACATTGTACCAATTGCAATCGAAAACTGATATTTCCTGTATTCATTTCTTTGTTAACAACCAAAATAATAATAAAATAAAAGTATTTAAAAATAGATTCATTTAAATAGAAACCACTTTTTAAGTTGATTTTTTTTCTTAAAGTTAAAATTTTAATAGCCCCTCTTAATTTAGACCGCTTATTATAAATAATTGAAATATTGCTTTTACCTTAAATAAATCAGCCAATGAACATCTACGTTAAAAATGAATTTATAAATAATTTTTTTTAATGTTCTGTGGTTTCATTAAAAATAACCGCAAGAGAATTAAATATAATTTAATGAATGTTTTGTAGAGGCTGATATAAACTT
Source organism: Epiperipatus broadwayi (assembly GCA_028023455.1). Lineage (NCBI taxonomy): Eukaryota > Metazoa > Onychophora > Udeonychophora > Euonychophora > Peripatidae > Epiperipatus > Epiperipatus broadwayi. The sequence goes on from JAQFVV010000006.1 coordinate 4,698,884, forward strand.
TCGATGACATGCACATAAGATGTCTGAAAAGATTTGGAAAAAATATATATAAATCAATAAAAAAAATAAAAATAATGCTAAGAAATAAAGGCATTTCTAAGGAACAAAGTAAAATATATTATTCTTTGTTCTTTATAATCGTCTTTGTCTTTAAACATCTTAATTTCTAAGTATCCTAATAAAATGGAACATAAAAAAGTAAAAATATTTATAAAGTTGCAGCAAAGGTTTATAATAATCCCCTCCCCCTTCCCCAAACATTGCATTTTAATTTCCGCTTTCTGATTATAGCAAAACTAAAGTACTGGTCAAGCATTGGTGGCTAGCGGTTAGCATAGCTACCTTCCAAGCAGCTGGCCCGGGTACGCTTCCCGGTCAACGATTTGACATATAAAAAATAAATAAGCTACTGGTTTAAAATATACTCTCTGCCATTTTAGTTTCTAAGGGGAGCCCCACATGATAGATAATACTCTATAGCATCAATATAGTATAAATAATTAAAACCAGCAGTTTTTCACTCTAGTGTTATTTGTAGTAATTTATTGAGTAACAAGATATTAACGGTTGATTAAATTCTCATGCAGGTATCCATCTAGTAAATAATTATTCAAGCTTGACGATTCATAATACTTAAGATTTTGAATCTGTGCCTATCTGCCTAAATAGGTATGCTGATCTGATTCTAAGTTAGGAGCTATATATTTTAGGTTAACTTGGGTTCAAAATCTTAAAGCATTTTGAATGTTCATGGCTTCTAGATTTATAGTAAACCATTAAAACATCATATAATCACTTTTGTATGTGTAGAATCTGTGACTATCTGCTGAATAGTTGTGCTGATATAATTCTAAGTTAGGAGCTATATATTTTAGGCTAACGTGGGTTCAAATTCTTAAAGCATTTTGAATGTTCATGACTTCTAGGTTGGTAATAAACCATTAAAACATCATATAATCATTTTTGTATGCTTATGCAGCTGTTACAATGATAGCAACTTTTTTCATGCAATAAAATGACTTAGTGTAAGCAGAAAGTTATGCATTATAATCGCCATCCAGTACCTACCTACTCAATATGCTCTGACTGTTTTTTACCTTATGGATTTCATCAGTGAGGAGTCTTAGATCTGGGAGCAGTAAACTTGGATTTTTATATCTAATGTGCAGATTCAGTACCCACTTTTTACCTTTTTAGTTAACTATAGACCTGATAGCACAAACTGAAAACACACTGTTTTCAATCCAAGTTAATTCACTTCTATAGTTATATAGCTTTGATTCAAGTTCAGTATCTACACATGTAAATTAGCTTGAATTGAAAACATTTGGATTTTCAGTTTGGGTAATAAATTTATAGTTAACCAAAAAGGTAAAAGGTGCATGCTGAAGGGATGAATTAGATCCAAAGATCAAGGTACGCTGTCCACTACCAAACTCATCTCATAAAAGCTACTAGCTAGAAACCACTCTTGGGGTATCAAATAGGGAGGCACTGGATAAGAATTGTGATGCATAACCTTATAGCATTTATTGATTATTAGATCTTGCACTAGGTGGCACTATTGTATGGAAGAATTTGCTACCACTTTTAGATAGAATAGCTATTAAAAGCATTAAGTTTGGAAAAGAATATTTTTAATTTTAAAATTCTAATGAAATATTTTTTCTTGCAGTTTGTCTAAAAATTAGACAAGCTCAAGCAAAATATCATGCATACCCATACATAATTCATGCATAAAAAGATGCTAATTAAGGCACTTGTTTATTCTACTTTTACAGTTTAAATTTAGATTGTTTCATTTGGAGTTTGCCACTTTTTGTGATTATTTAAATATATGTTGACTTGATATATCTATGTCGTTCTAAAGAGAGGTGGAACCACCTTTTTTAGCTGTGGCTATGAAATTATAAATAAGTAGCCTAATAGTAGAAATAGAATGAAGTAATTAATATGTGGGTGACAATAATCCTTTATATACGAAGTGAAGAAATTCCATGTGCAATATATAAATAACTGCAAACTCTTGTCAATCTCACTATCTAATTCTTAAACATAAGTTTAAATCTCAGATTCATAAGTACTGGTTAAATACATTTATTTGAAATCTTCATTTTTAAACACAGAGTCATCTTTTTGCTTTTAATGTTATTTTTTCTAATAACACTCCAATCAAGTTTAATTCTATGATTAATTTTATCCAGTATGCTTCTATTTATACAGGATCTGAACACAGTCTTTTGAGCTCCCTTCAGCTGTTCCACTCTATCTCATACAACCCTTATACAACACCAGACACGTGAAACTGATAAATAATCTTCAATTTATGTATTTCATCCTGAACCAGCACATCAATTGGTCTAGATCATTATTTCCCACATGTATATATAATCGGTGATGAAGAGTTGGAAGGTGGAATAGTTTGAAGACTGCCCATTAAAGTTTTAGATTTGCTATCTTAATATAAACTGAGCACTGATTATATATATATATATGGGACATAATAATCTGAACCAATTGATGAGTGCTGGTTTAGCATAAAATACGTATACATATATTGAAATGGTAAGCTCTGCTTTGCAGATCTTCATTTCACCTTTTCTCACCTCTTTCCTACCCGCATACCTTAGTTTAAACCCCAGTGTATTGTAGTGTGTCTTCAATGCACTTATATGCTGAAAATCCCACCCAATTTTATACCACGAGTACAATGCTCATGTTATATATATTTGTATAACTTATGCCCAGTCTAAATAAAATGTTATAAATTATGGGTAGGCTATATAGGTCATAATTGCACACACACTGTGATATATTAATTTTCAAAACCTCAAATAATAATCATTTATTATTTAAAATTATTTTGTTTGAATCTATTTACAAAACATATTACATTTATAATATTTGTTTTTAATTTAAAATAAAATTATATCCATCTCATAAATAGATTCAAATATTGAAAATTAAAAGTAAAATACTTTTCTTTTAGATTTTAAAATCATGCCACATATTTTCTGTTTTAAAATAAATAAGGGTTAGTGAGAACAATAGCTTTAATTAATATGTTCTAGGAGCTTATCAAGTAAGACAGCAGATGTCCACTTAAGGTAGTTTCTTTTTAATTAGCAAAAGTTTTTTTTATTAAAACAAAGTTTTAATCTGAATGTCAACAGTGAAATTGACAATAGAAATTAATTAAAATTTTGTTGAATTCCTTTGGACGTTCGTATTGATTTTGTTGCAGCTGATAAGTTAGCAAATTTTGGAATATTTTTGTAATGCTCCAAGGCAGTTTTATTGTGTAACTCCACTATATATAGAATGTTTTTCTTTTGTTTGTCATTCTAGCATTTTTTATTCTAAGATTTTCTATTCTAGCATTTTTTAATCTAAGATGTTTCTATTCTAAGAATTTTAGCATTCTGCCATTTTATTCTAAGATTTTATTCTAAGAATTCTATTTTTTTGAATTGTTGCTGAGCTTTGTGAGACTTTCTGATGATCTAATTGCTACTTACCTGCAAACTTAAGTATTTGAAGCTGAGTTTTCCTCTCCAAATAGATTTACCATGTTCTAAAATATTGTTTTAAATATCTATGAAGCACCCAGCCTTTTAAATTGTAATTTTCAAAATGATGGAGTAGAGCCGACAAGAAGGCTATTTTCCCCTTGGGAATGACTGGCCGCTGCTCCATACCACCAATGCCATCACATAGGAAACCCTGAGATTGCTACTGCTGCTAAAATATGAACTATAAGCAGAGTTTGCTGCCAAGTCATATGGACACTGCCGATAATTGATCTACCTGAAACTACCTGCAAATACTTCTAATGAGGTAACCCCAAAACTTAACCCAAGAGCTCTTGTGATTATTTCCTCTAATTAATAAGCTATAGCTATTTAAATTGTTTTCTATTTTACTTTACCTTACCATTGTTTCTTTCTTTAAAATATTATAATGTAATCAGTATTTTTCGCTTTCTATCTTTGGGTTAATATTTTATATTTATTAATCTGTCTCTTTTCTTTTATTATGATAATGTTTTAGAATAGTCTTTGACTGAGTGAATTATTCCCTTTTATTTAAAGCAAGATGCCATCATTAAGGCATTTTAAAATTATAAATTATTTCCCATTTTGTTATCTCATGAATCTCTTGTTTGAAGGCTATCCTACTCTCAGTCAATGTATATAATAATTTTCTAGCTTAAAATCCACATGTTATCGATTGTAACCTAATATTAGAATATGTGCGAGGTCAATGAATAAATGTTTAACCAATGCATGATTGCATAAATAAATTTATGCTTTCTTTTAAAATCCCACAAACATGCATTCTCCCATTTTAAAATGTATATTTGTTTTGCTTTAATTTCAAAGCTTGTAATTTGAGGTCGAGAATGGACAGACTTTCTTTAAATAATTATTTGGGGAATTGATGAGGCATTTTCTTAAGCTAAATAAATCCGTTTTTATACTTTATATACTTTAGTCGAGTGTTGCTGGTAGGTGTACTGGGTGTTGAGACCACTTTGCTTCTCCTAAAGGGCTTTAAACAGTGAAGACCACTTCCCCTTTCACTTTCTGCGGTTCCCAGTCAGAGTGTGTACTCAAATGTCACACCTGGGAATGCAACGCAGCTGTCACCTGGTCGCTAAGATTTGGACGAGTCCAGACTTCAGCTGCTTGTGACAGCATATTCCTACAGATCAATGGCGAGACGCCCTCCGTATTTATTTCATATCCATTATATAAATTTTTACTTATTTATTATTTGCAAAGCTACCGTGATTTAAACATATCATACCCTCCATCCTTTGCATAAATTCCTCACTAGCAACACTGACCTCCCAATCTAACTTAACTATATGTTTATAAATATAAATGCCTTGGTCATGTCCCCACCTTATAGCTTAACAAGCATTAGTCCATTCTATTCTCGAAGTCAAGAAATGTTATATTAAACTTTAATTTGCAAAATATCTTATTAAACTCTTTATAATTTACTCAAAGTGCCTCGCACATCTTCACAAGCTTTTTAGGCACATTATTGTAATATTATATTAGCCCGCAGTATAGATAATGTATTTAACAACAGCCAAATGTAAATTGTCTGGAATGTTGTTTTAACTACCATTTTAAGCATTACTGTCTAACATATTCAGACAGTGGGTGTTATATATATAATTTTGATATTAATAAATCTTTTAAAACCAATTTTGATCCTTTGTTTATTGATCCATATCACTTTCTCAGTCTATCTTTATAATTCCTTTTGTACCATCCATATACATTAGTTAGCAAACCCAAGCTTATCTCATAGTATAAAGTCTCTTTGTTTCTCCCTGACCACCAGGCACCAGTTAAAAGGTTATATTATTAGTAGCATCAGATGTGTCATCACGTAGGTGATATTGTGGAATTTAGACTTTAGATTCGAACTTAGTTTATCTAGAAGGCAACCCCTCCTAGAATGTTCAGTTTCATGTTTGGGGTTTGAATTCTGCCGTGTGTTAGCGAGATAGATGAATCTGACCATTACAATAAATATACTTACATATAAACTCCAAATATACTAATTATACTGTATTCAAATACACCTGGGTCTCTTTTTACGTGGGCTTATTTAACATGATTTTGAAGTTATGCGATTCATGTTTCACTGGAAGTCGAACTCCGATAATGCGCTATTACTTTAAATAATAAATTTCACGCACTTATGTTATATTGAAAGTAATAGCACATTATTGGAATTCGACTTTCATCTTAGTAATTTCAATATTTTCAGTGCTTTATAATAGTAAGATTTTATGCAATAATGAAATTAAAATCATGATTTCTACATTTTATGTATACACACATTAAATTTTACAAGATTATAATGTAAATTTGTTCAAACATTGTGCGTGTTAATTTTGCATTTTAAATCACATTCTGTTTTTGCTTTTTAAAAAAGAACGTAATCAATTATTAATCATTTAGTGTCCACAAGTTTATTTTTAAAAGGTGAGTAATAGCAGTGGGCACAATTAAATTTGACAATTAAAAATTAAAATCTGATTTTTAATTGTAATTAACAATTTAAAAATTACTTACGGCGACTTGAAATTAATGTGATGTGAAATTTGATTTTTAAACGGAATTGAAAATTAAAAAATTAAAGACAAAAATAAGAATTGAATTTTTAGTTGTTAGTTTCATAAACAATTAATAAAATCATTGTCTCAAAGATTAATTATTAATTATGTTGTCACCAGAAAACCATTGACACAACATGAGTGTGAAGTTGGCACTAGTTGTATTTCCTCTTGTGAAAAATTTGATTTTTTACCAGTTTGCAAACGAACGTGTTTTTCAGCAAATAGCGATAATAATTAAAATGTATATAAAAAAAATGTAAATTACTGTACTGTAAATTATGCATAAAAATATATTATTTTGAATAAAATTAAATATTATAGTTAAAAAAAGTTTGTCTTGTATCAATTTTTTTCAATTTTGAAATTTTTATTAGTCGTATTTTATTTCCTTATTTTTTTTTGCACGAATTTTGAAGTAATTTTACATTGGTGCTTTGCTTTTATGAAAATTTTGAAAAATCACATACTGCATCCCCCTTTTTCAATGTAAGTTACGTCTATTTTTGCACAATTTCGTTTGCGCATGTTTTTTGAGGAACCTATCTCGCGTAAAACGAGACCCAGGTGTACTATGCTTCTATTTGTATTAATAATCTCTAACTAATAATTATCAATATTTATTTCCTTCTAAATTATTATCAATATTTTAGCATTTATTGTTACTTCTTATTTTGACTTTCTTCTGATAACTCTTGCAAAATATTCTGCAACTCTATTTGCAAAAATAACCACGATATTTAAAAAATCTAAAACTGTTTGCATTTCTCTTTTGTTAAGTATTCAAATTTCAGATTCATGCTTAAGAACTGATTAAATACATTTACTTTACTTTCAAAAATCAAAACTTTAGTCACATTTTAGAGTAGATACAAGAGAAATCAATGACAGCATAAAATTAGGTGAATAATAAAGTCTCAATGATATCTATAAACATGGCTTACAAACAATGCATATAAAAACATTTAAACATTAGATTAGGGCCATGAAGCACAACATCGTATATTTAACATGATTGAAATATAAAGGATGTAAAATCTATATACAAAGTTGATGAATTTTTATAAGATAAAATAAGGTTTTTAAAAAAAATAATTAAAGTATTACATTAAATCAATAACATAATTTCAAGAGTTATATAAATAAAATATGATAGGTAAATTAATGCAAGTATAAAAAGAAAACCAAAATCAAAGGTTCCTCTAAGGCTGTAAGGCAGTGTGCCATATATATCATCTATTAGGGATACAGAGGAAGTCAAAACTATATATAAGGTTTCAAATTCCATTGATGAATGACTTGCTTGGCTTTAAGGCATATGAGGACCATAACAATATTTAAAAGTTGATATATAAAAGGAGCTTTTAGGAGTTTCTAATTAGGATACACGAGTAAATTAATTATAAAGCATAGAACCAAAGCAAATTATATGTAATAAATACATAGGGTACATGAAATATCTAGATGGTTCCAGTTTAAATCATTAGTAGGCGAAAGATGGGATACATTATTTATTCAGTAGATGGGAGAAGGTTGAGGAATTGGGACATGGTACAGCATGAGTCAAGTCTCTAGCCTTATCTGGCTCCAGGTCTGGTTAGTCAGCCAAGGTTGCCAAGCTCGTTTATCCTCATCTTTTATCTTGTAAAGGGACTTGAAAAATTGATTAACTATTGACTCATCACAGCTATGATTAAATATCATACTACATCTGGGAGCCCAAATTGAGAAGTTAATGAAAGTGGCCAGCCTAATTTTTCCGAATTGACCCTTTTTAATTTATTTAAAAATTTCCTTTTTAAACACAGAAGCGAATTTGCTTTTAATATTAGTGGTACTAAAAACACTGCAACTAAGTTTAATTCTATGATTAATTTCGTCCATTATATTCCTATCTACATTAATAATCTGTCAAGATTTTGTGGTTGGCAGCGTCTAATTTGTGATTATCAATATTTATTTTCTTCTTGAAAGAAAAACGATTGTAAATTATTATCGCTAGCATTTATCTTTAATCCTTATTTTAACTTTCTTTTGACAACTCTTGCAAATTTTTTTGCAATTCTGAAAGATTATTCTCAAAAACAATGCATCGTACAAAGATTCTAAATCAGTGTATTTTAGTTTCCTTAGCTTTTCTTTTTTATCTACAAAATTCTTCTTGCCAACTTTCTTAAGTTGACAAGAGGTATTTTTTTAGGCATGCAATCACTAAAATATTATATGCTTTTATCCATGCAATCTTTTTAGCATGACAATGTAATTAATCACTGACATTACATTATAATACATATTCTTCCGATTATGACAATTTTCTATGTCTATACAGCTGAAAGATTTAATCACTATAAAAATACTTCTTATTCCTTCTATAACATATTTTAATACTTGACTAAGATTCATAAAACCACTTCTATATCAAGTTTGTACTTTTGATTGATTTGAGCCCAAAGCTCATTATAGTTGTGTTCTAAAATTACTTCGGTGAAGATCTTGAATGGAGCTGACAGATGACAGATAGGTGTGTGTTTTTAACACTTCTTTATCACCAGTCTTAAATATCAATATTACTTTTGTAGTCTTCCTAATTATCTAATAGACCGTTTATATATTGTTTTTCCAACAATTTGTCTAGTTTTTCATTTGCTTTTTTTTTCCCATATGTCATAGCATCGGTCGGGAGGCGAACCCGCAACAACCGTCTGCAACCAACTGCTTGCTTGCAAGACGGCTGCACTGACCTCTCGGCTAACATGCTTTTTTAATTATATTATTAATAATTACATTAGTGTGTACCCGAAAGTTTATAATGAAGGCAATTTAATATAAATTATTTGTCGGGTTTTCATCATCTAATATTAAGAACAGCATGTCTTTAGAAAAATGTTAAACTTTATTTTTTTTTTATCTTTTCAACATGTGTGTGATCAGGTAGGTCAGCAATATGATATGGCACTGAGAGTAGTGGGTCGGATGAAAGTATGAGTTCGAATCCCACATATATTGCATATATAAATGCAGGAATGTACAATTAACATTTTTAAATACATTCAACTGCTAATAATACACACAAGGTGACATTTGACACAAATATCTTGAATGCTATTATTCTACTCTTTTCTTATGGTGTTGCTGGCCTGAACAGTGATAGTACTAGCATGGGATTCAAACCTGAAGCATTGGATTCTTGACTATTGAATATAAAAACAGGCAAAACTCTCTATACATATTGCCACTCAGTGCAAGCTAGAGTAATCAATGGATGTCAGAAGGCTTGTGCATAAAATCTCCATCTAGTGCCTACTCATTCAATATCCCCAGACTAGTTTCTGGCTTGTGGCCTTCATCAGTGAGGAGGCTTGGACCTGAGAGCACTGCACCTAGATCTTAGAATCTCATAAATGGTATTCATGGGATGTTTATTGACTATTGAATGGGAATGTAACACTTACTTGGTTAGAACATTACCTCAAAATTCAATTTTCAAAAATCTATAAGTTGTAGATTTGATTCCCATGTTACTATGGTCCATTGTCCAGGTCAAAAATAACTGAAGAGAAGAGAATAATACCACTTGAGATATTGTGTTAGATACCAACTTGTGTGCTATAGAAAGTTTAAATAACGTTTAAAATTTTGCTAAAGACATTTAGCTCTTAATATTAGATGATGGAAATAGTCCAGCAAGGTAATTAATAATAATTACATTATTTTCTGAAGCTTCCCCTTTATTCATACATTTCATTGCATAGCTCACCTCTTCATTTAAAATTCTTAATTACTCGGAAAACATTGCAACTGTAATAATTAATTTATAAATCTCTGTAGATCTTTTCACATATTTCATGATGTCATTCCTCTGTTAGTAACAGTTCACTCTTTTCTATTTATAGATGAAATAACTTTTCTGTCAATACCTCTATGTTTTTTTATAATTATGATTATTATTTTTAGTAGCATTCCTGATCCATTCACAGTTATATTTTTTGAATCGGTAAGAAATTGAGGGGTTGCCAAACTCTAGCATGCACCTACTGTTACTTCTCAGACAGCCAATCAGATGCTAAGACAGCAGTCTGAAGCACAATCAAGCTGCAACACATGACAGAGTTATATTTTTTGCATTATTATTATTATTAATTCTTTTATGTACCATAATACAAAACTGCAGATATTTAGTTTTTCGTAATTGAATATTTTAAATATTTTTGTATTTCTTCTTCTCTTAAGATAAAATTTGGTGATGAGATATTGCTTTTTATAATAGCTATCACAGTTACAATTATTAATACATTTTGAACTTTTGTTGTTAATCTTAGTCAAACGTGAACCATTATCAAAGTCTCTTAATATTTTGACCAAGTTTTAATTTATTTCATTGGACTATGTATGAAAATTAGAAATATCATCAGTTAATATTATCTTTCTTAATAGCTTGTCTTTCACTAATAGAAACACTTTCTCATGTATATTACACTTCTCTAATAGGATAATTTCCTATGTTGAATTTTGAAATATAAATTTTTTGTTAACCAAAAAATAATCTAATTCAGTTATACATTCATTTGGAAGTTCATTTTACTTTAACATTATTTCCAAAAATAAAAATCATAATACAGTTTTATTTTTTTTCTAACTCTAGAAGTCAATATCATATCTCTTTTCTTTCACCTTAATCAAATTTACTGAAGGCTATTTCATCTTCCAGTCATTTTCCAATTCTAACATTAAAGCATTTCATGATAATTTTAAAATTACTAGAGCAATTATAAGCATTTTCTTCAATCACAATAAAGAATTGTTGGGGCATAAATCTAAATCAACTGCATTTGATTTCTTTCATTAAGTTAAGTAATTAGTCTTGACACTGTGTCAGATATACTATTAATCTCTATATTGTTCCTTCACATCTATTTATAGTATAACCCATTCCACTTGTAATAAAGTATATGGCCACTTTTTAAATCAATATTTTGTTCACGATCTCTAACTTCATAAAATTCCATAATATCCCATTTATTGTTAGAAACTGCCTTCCAATTTATGGGATTTTCCTGTTAAGTGAATGGGGCCTGTATCAACAGTCATGGAATTTTAGCATCTTCACCTTCCCTTATCAACTACTGTCTATATCCTGGAGAGGGTGGACATCATTTAATTTTGTCTATCATATATGACATCATATGTAATTAATTTGACTTTCTAGTAGGTGCTGTGATAAAAAAAGCTTAGAAATAATGTTTTAAATTAGGTTTACCACTTTCAAAAACCTTCTTATGGTCTCATATTTATAACACTATGTGTTGAGTAGAAGGGTGGGTATATGTTGTATAATATATGATTTATTTAAATTTGTTCAAATGTATGTGGGGAATTAGATAGCCACTCTTTTTAAATCAATCACAAAATTTTTATGCTGCTTTCAAGAAAATTCAAGTCACTGATGAAAGCCACAAGCAAGAAACAAGTCTGGGGATATTAGATGAGTAAGCACTAGATAGGAATTTTATGCACAAACCTTGCATTTATTGATTACTATGTTTTGCACTGGGTGGTGCTATTATATGGAGAGATTTGCCTCTGTCTGCATTATCAACGTATATACGATGTTTGGTTTACTGAATTGAAAAATATAATTTATCTTCTCTTTAAAGACATAAAGGATACAAGCATGACAAATTCAACCGAACTTTTAGTTAAGAACAGCCAGGAATTTAATAACCAAAATCGTGGTCTTCCTTGGATTTTAAACTCAGGGTTAAAATGCCAATAAACTCACCACACTCATTGCTGTTAATGAGGAAGCCACTCGTCTGTGCTTGAATCCTCACATTATAGTAATACGAGCATATGGAAAATATAATAGGAATTTGTCCTGCGTATCATTTATATCTTTAAAGCGTAGTTAAAGTTTACTTTTTCAATTCAGTAAAGAGCAAACATCTTATATGTTAATAATGAAAAGCAACTTAAAGATAAACAGCATTTTGTTTTCTAAAGTACTGTACTTTAAGAAATCGATTATTAATCTATGATTTTTTCTTTAATGTAAGAAATTGTTTTGTCTTATTGTAAAAAAAAAAAAAAAAGCAATTAACTATACTTAAGCTAAATATATCTAAAATGGCCTTTCATAAGTAAAAACAAATAAATTAATTGCCCTTTAAAAGATTCCTGTATCAGTTCTATTTTTTATTTCAAGGTTGTTACGTTTTTTTTATTAGTTTATTTTATAATAGATACAATTATTCTTACATTAAATATGGATGTATTTCGGAGAATTAGAATGTGTAAACAAATTTACTATGTTTTTAGATAAATATCACATGATCATTAAATATCACATGATCACCATTCTTTGCCTCTGTGTTTTTAGATAAATGTTGATAAGATTGCATATATAGAGTACATTCTTTATATCTGCCTTAAAATATCATAGCTAATCACCAACATAGATATTGCCACATTCTTTATCACCAATCATCATCATCTTTTTCAATCATCATTCCACTACAGAATGAAAGTCTCTCCCAGTTTAATGCAGTTTTTTCAGTCTTTAGCTTCTCTTTTTCTCATCGGACTGACAAGCTTACTTGTGTCATCCATTCATCTCAACAATGTCTTGGGATACACTCTACAACTATATCTGTTTTTCTATTTATCATCTCCCCTACCAATATGTTCAGCCCAGCTCTATTGCAGTCTTTACTTCTTTCAATGACGTCAGTCATACCTGTTTGTTTTCTCACTCATGTATTTTGTTTTAGAGCTCCTCTTGTTTTTCCTAAAATGCATCTTTCCATACTTTATTGAATAGTCTGAAATCTCTGTATTGTTCTTCTCTTATGTGTCCAAATCTCAGATCCAGAAGTAAGACTAGTAAAACAGATATATTAAAAATATTTCTTTCTACCTGCCAGACTTGTGTTTTTTTAGTATTAATTTATTTCTATCAAAACACTTCATCCAAGTTTAATTTTATGATTAATTTTATCCATGGTATTTCCATATGTATTAAATAATATGATACTTGTATTTATAGTTAACTTCTAATTTATGATTTTCAGTGTTTCTTTGCTTGGGAGAAAATCCATAGAATATTATTTTAGTCTTTAGTTGCATTTATCTTTAGTTTTAGTTTCTTACTTTTATCTGATAGCTGTTGAAAATTTCTTAAACTCTGAAGGATGTGTTACAAGAACAACTTCATATGCAAAATTTAGATGACTTAAACAATCTCCATTTATTTTTACTTACTTAGTTGTCCATGTTAATCCATGAAATAGTTGTTGTTATCATGCCATATATTTTTCTCCATATTAATCTTTTTAGTATCATCATATAATCTAATCATTGATGTTGCATTTTGATATCTATTCTCTCATAGATATCAAACATTGGAAGCTTAATATTTTTTCATTATATCATTCATTCATAAGATAGGGGTTGGGTTCTATCCCCTTTTAACATCTTATGCATGAGTGCATAATTGTTTCATTGCAAAGATACTGTTGAGTGTTTTTGTTTTATGAACACATTTCATCACAACTCCATCACATTGGCTTTAACTATCAGAGCTGTTCTGACCATTAAGTGAAATTAAGGTATTGGAAAAGAATATTTAAATATTTTTATACTTTTATATTCTTTTCCATTGTGAATGTAATACTGTATTTATTATTATTTGTGGTGGTTGTATGACAGCCTTTTTGTGGGCTGTCTCTACATGAAAACCAGACTTAATCTCCAGGAACTTCAAGTAAAAGACATCAAACAATTAAATTACATATAAAAATAAATAAATTCTTTAAATGCATTGACAACAGTGATCATATTTTCCATTACAATTACATCTATAACACTCTCTAATTTTTTTATTGTTAATATATTTACCATTTACATTTTCTTCTATACAATTTATCACAATTGGAAACAATCTCACTATTGAAACAACCTTTCTTAACTTTCTTTACATCTTTCTTTATATATTCATATATATTAAACTCTTATATGCTCTCCTCATATGTACCTTATTGCAACTTTTATATATAATTACTCCTTTATTTTCCTTACAGTTTTGACTGTCCTGCAGACTTAATCAGAATAAGAAGAAAGATAAGAATAAAATAAAAATAAAATTATTAATAACAAGAATAAAGGATAAAAAAGAATGATTAAAGATATAGAAAATTAAAAAGAAATAATAGAAAGAGATATTAAGATAAAAGAAATAATAATAATAATAATAATAATAATAATAATAATAATAATAATAATAATAATAATAATAATAATAATAATAATAATAATAATAATAATAATAATAATAATAATAATAATAATAATAAAAAGAAATTATTTCACACTCAGCTGCCTACTATATATATACAATTTTAATGCACAAATCAGCGCATAACAGCAGAGCTTCTTCAAATTAAATCACAATTTATTATAAACTTAATATAAATTATAATACATAATAAATAATACCCGAGCACTTTCAAGAGAACTTAGCTCTCATAATCATGGGTAACAAAGAGTAAGCGTAACAAGGTTGCTATGTGTAAATATATGCAGATATATGTAAATTAATTGAACTATATGCGTAAATCTAATTAACCCATTTCTTAGAAATTTTATAACACGCATCTTTCCTATTCATAGCCTTATCATCCATGGCAATAAAACATGCCTCCTTCACCTTTCTCTTAACATCATTTCTTTCCCTACAAACTATTCTTGGATTTTCAGGTTCACATGAATGACCAGTTAATTTCTGATGCATTGTGAATATTGAGTTGTAAGCTGGGTCTGCTTGGGCCTTGTTGTAAGAATATCTGTGCTGGGACAATCTTGTTGAGAGAGTTGCTTTCGTTTCTCCATAGTATGATGCCATGCAGTTATTTTCTGGGCTTGAGATATTATAAACAGCCTGAGAAATGTTGTTGGGTGTTACAATATCTTTTGCATTGTTGATAATTCTATTGGTATTAGGGGGTGTGTGAAAACATAGTTGAAATTCTCTATTAAACACTGAGTAAAGTTTTCTATGGGCATTTGCAAAGTATGGCAACAATATTCTATTTTTTTGCTGCTTAATTGCATTGTTATTTAATTTACTGTAAAATTGTCTAATTTGCCTATCAATGGAAACAAAATACCATTGATAGGAAAATTAGACTATTTTATAGTAAATTAAATAACAATGCAATTAAGCAGCAAAAAAATAGAATATTGTTGCCATACTTTGCAAATGCCCATAGAAAACTTTACTCAGTGTTTAATAGAGAATTTCAACTATGTTTTCACACACACCCTAATACCAATAGAATTATCAACAATGCAAAAGATATTGTAACACCCAACAACATTTCTCAGGCTGTTTATAATATCTCAAGCCCAGAAAATAACTGCATGGCATCATACTATGGAGAAACGAAAGCAACTCTCTCAACAAGATTGTCCCAGCACAGATATTCTTACAACAAGGCCCAAGCAGACCCAGCTTACAACTCAATATTCACAATGCATCAGAAATTAACTGGTCATTCATGTGAACCTGAAAATCCAAGAATAGTTTGTAGGGAAAGAAATGATGTTAAGAGAAAGGTGAAGGAGGCATGTTTTATTGCCATGGATGATAAGGCTATGAATAGGAAAGATGCGTGTTATAAAATTTCTAAGAAATGGGTTAATTAGATTTACGCATATAGTTCAATTAATTTACATATATCTGCATATATTTACACATAGCAACCTTGTTACGCTTACTCTTTGTTACCCATGATTATGAGAGCTAAGTTCTCTTGAAAGCGCTCGGGCATTATTTATTATGTATTATAATTTATATTAAGTTTATAATAAATTGTGATTTAATTTGAAGAAGCTCTGCTGTTATGCGCTGATTTGTGCATTAAAATTGTATAATAATAATAATAATAATAATAATAATAATAATAATAATAATATTATTATTATTATTATTATTATTATTATTATTATTATTATTATTATTATTATGTACAATCTGTAAGTCTATTTTATCAGTGCACTTTTTCTGGTGATACCACATGTAACCTACTTATTGTCCAATAAAGTATATTGTTGAAATAATAATAATAATAATAATAATAATAATAATAATAATAATAATAATAATAATAATAATAATAATAATAATAATAATAATAATAATAATAATAATAATAATAATAATAATAATAATAATAATAATAATAATAATAATAATAATAATAATAATAATAATAATTAATAATAATAATAATAATAATAATAATAATAATAATAATAATAATAATAATAATAATAATAATAATAATAATAATAATAATAATAATAATAATAATAATAATAATAATAATAATAATAATAATAATAATAATAATAATAATAATAATAATAATAATAATAATAATAATAATAATAATAATAATAATAATAATAATAATAATAATAATAATAATAATAATAATAATAATAATAATAATAATAATAATAATAATAATAATAATAATAGGGGGAAAATAAAATAGAATGGGGTAATAATGACAATAAAAATAGGTATGAACTAAAAAATGTAATATTATATAGTTAAAATTAAATATGATTATGAATAATAATGTATAATATGTATAAAAATATTGACATACAAAATAATGGTTATAAGATTATGTGTTTAAATGTTGTAGCCCTGACGAAGACTTCAGGACAGTCAAAGGTGTAAAGAAAATAAAGGAGTAATTATATATAAAAATTGCAGTAATGTGTATATGAGGAGAGAATATAAGAGTTTAATATATATGAATATTGATACAACCTATATTAGCTTTTGCATTATATTCCAAAAATGATATATATGTTGAAAACACTTACCTGTTATAGGTATTCTTTCATGATTTTTTAAATATTTATTGTTTATTATTTAATATGTTAACATTTAGGGCATATTTTTTTATATTTGAGATTTACCTTGAATATGTGTATTTTTGCACCCACATTTTTCATTTGGCTATAGTATTTTTTATTCAAACAGGCAAAACTTTCCATACATTTAGTGCCACTCAGTGTCAACCAGAGTAATCAATGGATGCCAGAAGGCTTGTGCATAAAATCCCTATCTAGTGCCTATTCATCCAATATCACCAGACTAGTTTCTGGCTTGTGGCTTTTGTCAGTGAGGAGCTTTGGATCTGAGAGCACTGTACCTAGATCTTAGAATCTAATGCAACTCTCCAGCAGCCACCTTTTATCTCTACTTAATTACAAAACTATGACAATAAAATTGAAAACACAATAATATTTTCAATCTAAGCTCAATAGCTTATATAGCCATATGGATCTGAACCCAGTTCAGTACCCATACATTTTGGTCTTTTTGGCTCTTTAAAAACCATAGCCACCACTATCCTATTAGGCAGGATTGGTGTTAACCCACTAAACATCACATGATCACTATTTCCAAAGCTCCTCACTGACGAAGGCCACAAGCTAGAAACTAGTCTGGGGATATTGGATGAGTAGGCACCAAATAGGGATTTTATGCACAAGCCTTCTGGCATCCATTGATTACTCTGGTTGGCACTGAGTGGCAATACTGTATGGAGAGTTTTGCCTGTTTTAATAATCATAATGTGCTTGCATAAGAAATAGTGATCATGTGATATTTTTTATTCATATGTAATTTTTAATTAATTATTAAATTAATTAATTATTTAAAAGTTTTTGGAAATTTCTGATTAAAAACAAATTGATTCTTTTTTGAAATAAAATACAAAAGATATTTATTGCAATTAAGTTGCAATTGATTGACTGAACTCTTTGAAAGAATGTTAATCTATAGGGACTATTTGCTTTATCAGAAATTATAATCTTTGGGCAAAATAATTTAGCTATAGTATATGATGAAGGCTTGAAAGATTAAAACAGTTGTGCAAACAAGTAATTGTACTTTTTCTATTTATATAATTGTAAACGATTTGAACACAGACTTTCAAGCACCCTTTAATGATCGAATCTGTGCCATACAATCAATACACAGGACCACACACATGTGAAAAAGCTAAATGACCTCCAATATATGTAATTCATGCAAAATTGTTGACTACTGTGCTAGAAGCAAATACAATCAATTAAATCCATATAAGGAATGGCCTGACAAGTCTAGATATTTTATTGCATGTACATGTTACTGTTGCATAGGATATTCAAATTGATTTACAAAAAATTACCATTTCTAAAAAAATGGGCCATTTAAATACATTGCATAAATTTGCATACATTAAGTTTGTAAATAACATTTTACCAGCACTTCCACCATATGCTATGAATATAGGAACTAGATGTTCCTGAAAGTGCTTAGCCTTTATATTTTGTTTATTATTATAGCTTAATGTTTCTGTGTTTTATTGCAGTATAAACATTACATTATAGATTAAAACACTGTATATGTAGGCTTACTTATCAATAAAATGTGTGATGCAAAGTAGAGGAGATGAAAATTACTATATTTATAGAAATGCATCTATTACAACTGACATAGAGTTTCATGTTTTTTAAACATCTGATTCACCAGGAAACTAAAGGTTACTCTATAAAATAAGTGTATGGAGACAAATGGTAGTTTGAAAATTTTTATAGTGTTGGATAATCTTCTTACAACAGTCTTCAAAATATTAAAAATATGCTATTCAACCAAGACATGTGATCTTATATATTGTAACAGTTGTCACATGGTACAAAATAACATAGTGGGTGTGCATATTTTGTACATATTTTCTACATTTTCCTGCAATAAAATCACAGTAAAGGATTAAATAATTTTGAATTGAAAAAAAATATTTAATTATAAATTAACCAGCTAAAAAGGTCTAATTAATATTGAAATCTGATTTTGAAATCAAAAACAACCATGTTAAACTGACAGTAAAAATCTTTTTTAAAGTAAAAACATGTAGATCATATTTTTGACAAAATTTTGAAGTTGTTTTCAAAAGTAGCTTTTAATTAAAAGTGATTTGAAAAGATTAAAAAAAATAAAATGTTTTTGATTAATGTATTTTTGTCACTCCACTCTATTATAAAAGGAGTTGATAAAAAGATTAGCTGGATTGACTAATAATATTTAGGCTAGTTTTTTTGTTACAGTTTGGGATAGTTGGTAGTAATTAACTGGCAGAGTAGTCCAGATCCAGAAAAAAATTACCATGAAGATGTAAGATGGCAAAAAGGCAACTCCAGAGTTAGAAAATGGCCACAAAATAACTGAAAGCATGACAATGGATACATTGTTTGCTACTAGTGCATGATGGTGGAGTTTGAATTCACTTGGAGGGAAATGGCTCAACTTCCAATGACATAGCCACAAATAGGTTCTTGAAGATAATTCTAGACAGAAAAGAGATCACTGTAGACTAACAATTACCTGGACTATAACTTTCCTGATAAGACGATCCTGGACTGGCCCCAATCAAGAGAGGCCATCTGTTGATAAAGAATTACTTATATGTATGCTGTATCCACAAGAAAAAAAACCACAGATAAATGTATTGCATCATATTTATATAAAATGTGGCTGATGAGTTATTTTAGTAATTCTTTAAAATGTCATTCAAAAACATAACTTAAAGTGAAAGTAATAATTTTGCTTGGATTAAAAATAAAAAAGTAAAGAATTAATAGATGATTCTATGTTCTAAAGAAATAAGTTATAATTAAATAACATATGATAGTAATATATAGAATCATAATATTTTAAATCATTTATTGAAAAAAAAAGACATCATAAGTTTGCTTGGATTAAAAATGAAAAAGTCCAAAATCAATTTATTGACAATTATATTTTAAAAGAAAAAAAAATCAAACAAATCTTTTAGATTAATTTAAAGATATAATTGATTAATTGAGTGATCTGTCAAAATTGAATTTATCTTTTTTTTAGAAAAGAAAACTGTTTATGAAAGTGTTTAATAACTGGTTTAAATTATTATTTTTTATATATACATGTATATGTGAATTTTATGTTATTCAAAATGAAATTAGTTATTATAAAAATTAATGTCATTTATTATTTTAACAAATTTAAATTTGTTATGTTAATAAATTAATATATTGAATGTCTGTGTGATTATATATGTATATTTTAAGATATTTGTATCATTAAATTATAACTTAAAAATTTTAATAATGTATTTCTAATTTATGGCACATCAAACATGTTCAGAAATTATTATGTCACATGTCTGTGTGCTTATATATATATATCAATGTGTGTCAAGTACACACACATGTAAAATTTAATCATTTTGTTAGTTTTATTAGATGTCAATTGAAATATATTCATTGTGTATTATAAAACATGTTACAGTGCATATATATTGTACCAGTCGAAAAT
Organism: Epiperipatus broadwayi; assembly: GCA_028023455.1. NCBI lineage: Eukaryota > Metazoa > Onychophora > Udeonychophora > Euonychophora > Peripatidae > Epiperipatus > Epiperipatus broadwayi. The sequence goes on from JAQFVV010000006.1 coordinate 4,719,433, forward strand.
GTTTGTCAATCCAACAAGACTTAGAATCTGAGCAAAAGTACCCTGAATCCAATCATGCTCAAGATACACAGATCAGGAGCAATCATGAATTCTAACCTATTTGCCCATTCCCCAAATCTATAACACTACGGACAACATTCTAGAGTGATACTACCTAAATTAATTATTTCCGGGCCCGGTGCTACATTGTTTTGCATGAGACTCAGCTTATGATGATGATGAGAGGTTGAGTGAACCCAAGATATAATTTAAACATACATAAATATAAATATTAAGGAGATTCGAACAATTGGATTAAGTTTAAAAATATAAATATTTGTTTTAACAAAAATTCAAGATTTTATATATGTATACTCAACTTCACGCATTAAAAACTTTATTTTCATTACAAACATTAAAAAAAACTTGGTACAATTATTTTATTTAGATGAATATGAATTTAGTGTGGCGGTGACAATATTGACATATATTTCAAATAGGATTTTATTCAATGTCCAAACATAAATTTATCTGGGTGATTGGTAGACATTTATACATAAAAAAACATATAAAGATATGATACTAATAGAGTTTCACTGTTTGTACGTTTTATTTTCATTTATAGCATTTATTGACAACACTTAAATAAAAATACATTTTGATCAGAATATATTTAAAACATTTATTTATTAAACATTTTCGACATTTAAACTATCAGATATTGCAAAAATTCTATCAATATGGGAATTCCTTATTCAACAAAGGGGAGGGCAGCTTCATGAGAGGTTGGATTTAAACTCCAACTAAAAATATTACAAAGAGAAAATGTTTCATTATTACATATCATTACATTTTATTTTCTCAAACAGGTTAAAAGAAAAATGAACTATAGGGAAACTGCGGTGCTAGCATAATAGCCGAATATTTGCGATCCAATATTTTGAGGTGCTTTATCATAGTATGGAAGAAAACAGTCTAGCCGACTTGCCACCCCACATTTTGTGGAATCGGTTGACAAAAGGTCCTCAGATGGAGATGCACTGGCCCGAACTTTGCCAGAATTTTCCCATGTATTGCTCTCATTACATGAGTATATATATATAGATATGGTCTAGGGACATTCATTGCCCTGTTTACAACCTGAAACGAAGATGAGATGACTCGGGCATTCTGACACACGTCTCTAGATAAAGCTTAGTAATATAAAGAGTGGCCTATGCTAACAACGCTTTTATAAGAACATGAAATCATTCAGTTTAAATATTAACATAAAGCCTTAAATGGTTTAACAAATATGTAATGATATGTTAAAATAATGACCCATGTGAGATTAAGTCATTTATCAAAAGTTAAAATTATTAATAATGAAGCATGCATTTCTCCTCCTTCTTGAATCAATACTATTTTCTTGAAATATATATAAAAAAAACTAAAATTCATGCACTTAAAAGTGCAAACAATAAAATAGATTTGTTCACCAGTCTTTTTGGCAATGATGATGAATAAAGAAATTAATAACACTAATGTACACCAAAATCCATCCCAGATTGAAAAATATTTATACATTTTGTATAATTTTACTGTATAATATTTTAAATGAAAAAAAAACATATATTCATTTTACAGGAAAAACTCAGACTTACAAACTATTTAGAAATAAATAAATAAGACCTCATTAATTCCCCCCCTCTTCTAAATTCGTAGGACTGGGTTTGATTTGCATTTAAAAGTTTAGTGAAAAATATAAAAACATCAGTTAAAATAAATTATAACCACACTAATTTATAAAAGAAAGTAAGAAGCATGAGTTGAATGAAATGTTTTATAGTAGTATTAATTTATGTTATAGAGAATCGATATAAAAAAAATAAATTATTAGTTTTAACATACACGCTGATCAGTGAGTTAAAGAGATTAAATATACAGAAAACATTAATTTAAAGAGAGTTTACAAGTTATAATTTAGGTAATACGATTATAATGACTTTGAGCTGGTTAGCTCAGCATTCTAGGGAATACAGATGGCAGACGGCATTCTTTGACATGTCTTTTGGCCTCGGCAGTTCTTGGATGACATGGGAACACTTGAATGGTAGAAGCTACATCATGCATGGCAAAGATTGAAGCCAAAGACAGAGAGGAAGGCAGCTGAAACCCCTCAAAAATTACACAGACATGAAGTCGGTTAAAGACTATTGACCTAACTCTCTCTGTCACAATAGATTTTTGGCCCTATTTATACAAAACTCTAAGGTGTTCAAAGAATGTTTTTTTAATTAAATTTCTTATCTTTAATTTACAGAAACATTTTACCTATTGTTAGTGGAGATGGAATCATTAGATAACTGTCCAAAAATAATTTCAAATCAATTTCCAGATTGGAAATAGATTTGATAAAAAATGTTAATCTCTAATTAAAATCAATTAGCTTTGTTTTAAATTTTACTTTAATTTAAAAATTCCTTTTTAATCATGAAACAAAGTAATGTTCCCACCTCTTTAATTATTCTTGGACAGTCGTCTTCCATCTTGAAGATTTGTATACTTATATGAAGAAAATATTTATAAAATAAATAACACAGTTAAGAAAAAAAATACAAAATTATTTAAAGGATTTGCTTGTGCTTTTATATATATATATATATATATATAAAAGTTCCATTAATATATGTATATATCTGAGTCGCATCCATAAAAGTCAATGTTTAAAATTAAAGAAAATTTTTATTTGAGATTTATATTTATAAACTTTTATAGACACTTCTCAGAAATATACGTATAGCTTATATACATGTGACAAAAATACAGTGGGTTAAGTGGTAGAACAATGGAGCTCGATCTTGGGCTAAGATTGACTGCTATAATATATATATATATATGTATGTGTGTGTCATATGTAAACCCATTAACCCATTTCCAGGTCATTTTAAGTTAACTCATGCATGGCTTTAACTTGCTCTAAATCTGCCAGTTTTTACATTATCATGGTGAATTTAGGCTCATTTTAAAGCTTAAGAAGTACCATAAGATGCTGCCCTCTCTTAAATTATTTTACAAGTAAAAAATCAATAATCTCAGCATTCAAATCTACAACAAAAAAGAAGGTAAACTTTCCTAGATGCTGATTGGTCAGTTCTCATCACAAACAAAAAAAGAGCACAAGCCAATAATTTTCACCACTCCAACTTCTTTGTTTCTATTTTGAAAATGGAAATAAATGTTTTAGAGTATTTTTTAAGTATTTTTTTCCATATTATAATGTATTTTTATAAAATATGCTAAAAATATAATTATTTTAGAAAAATAGTAAGATTTTGGTAAAAAATTATTTACTTTTCACAAACATAAATTGAAAAAGAAACCAGCACTAACAACAATTTTGACACCTGTCAACAATTTTCATCACCCAAGCTCTTTAATTAATTTTCAAACAAAAATTAATTTTTTAGTGTATGTTTCTGGTATTTATTTACATATAATGTATTTTAGTAAAATATGCTGAAAATATAATTATTTAAAAAAAGTAGTAAGATTTTAGTAAAAATATTATTTACTTTTGCACTAACATAAATTGGGAAAAAAATCAATAATGTCTGCAGCATTTCTAATTTGTTATGAACTTTCTTTTTATGTCATCTGCTATCAAATATTTTTATAATTATAAATAGAAATTTATTTTTGAAAAAAACTTTCATTCACTTTCATAAACTGACAAATTATTAATATACTTTTTTTACAAACAAAACTGAAACAAATATAATATTAAAATATGGATAAACTGATTCTGTAATTGACCAATCAAAAGTTTAGAGTTTAACCTCACTTGGCCAAATGGAATATTTGACAAGAAAAAGGTTAAGACATCTATGTAAATTACACTCTAATATCTTGAATTTTGTATACTAATCAAAATCAGAAGGCTTATACATGTATAGCCAAATTCAACAGATCATAATATCATTTTTAATTGTTATTAATAAACTTGTATTTATTTGTCAGAATTATTCCAGTGAACTTAATTCTAAATGTTTTTAGAATATTATATGTTGCATCATCTCTTGATCACAGTAAGTTATAGAACTTATATTCTTTGAGCTAGATGTCTGATATATAAAAGGGGCTATATATTAATGTTTATGGGCATTCAGTGATGATGATTATATTTCCATCAGTCATCATCATCTCTTGTTGGCACAAAGAAAATACTCTTTAAAGCCCATGCATTACATTGGCCAGAACATTAATGATGATCAGCATGTTTTAATATCCCAGCATTATGATTTTTGCAACTGTGTATTTTATTGATTAGCACTTAAAATGATGGATCCAAATTAATGGCTAAATTATTTCCCAAGCTGGAAAAGGTTCAATAGTCAACCTTGGCTATAGTAGATCTAGTTCAAATCCAGTCACCAGAGTGACTGTTGATTTAATTTACTGTTAATCACCCATAAGGGTGAGTGCTACTGATATTTACTTATCCTTATTGATAATGCTGATAAATTTATTTAATTCTACTTATAGTTTGCTCTAGGGAGTTAACTGGGTGATCTCTCAGAAAGTTCTCAAAATCTCTCATGCTCTTTAATATATAACATCACTTGTATTTAAACAATACTTTGATATCTCTTAATTTAATATTATTTGAAATATCTTGTTAACTGAGGTTGATGATTTACCATCACCCCACCAAATTACCCCATTAACCCCATCTAATTATAATATATATGTATTCATGAATAAATGATGAAGATCTTAAATGTCATTTCTCATACTTATCATTTTAATAAAGAATTTAGAAAGAAATCAGAATTGATGAATAGTGTCATAATGTAAGTTAATTCATTAAATTCAACATAGATGGTGTTATTCAGACATGGTATAAGTCAGTTGAATATTCTTCCAAATGATGACATGTTAGTCCATTAAATTCAATATGGAGGGTGCTACTCATAAATGATATATCAGTAGAATTATGATAATGAGTTAGTTCATTAAATTCAGTATAGATAGCACTTGTCAAAAATTATATACATCAGTTGAATTATGATATAATGGGAATTTGTTCTTTATATTTAATATACATTGTGCTAATTGAAAATGGTAGGTCATTTGGATGAGGACATAATATAAATTACTTCATTAAATTTAATATAGATTGGCTAGATTTTTATTAGTTTCTAAATTTGTTCAATATTTAAAATATCACTATTTAATTATACTGTTACATGTATACACCAGGGTCTCGTTTTACGTGATAGATAGGTTCCTTAAAAACATGCGCAAACGAAATCGTGCAAAAATAGATGTAACTTACCTTGAAAAAGGGGGGACATGGACTGTGATTTTTCAAAAATCGTGTAAAAGCAAAGCACCAACGTAAAATTACTTTAAAATTCATGCAAAAAAATAAGAAAATAAAATATGACTAATAAAAATTTCAAATTTGAAAAAAATTGATACAAGACAAACTTTTTTTAACTATAATATTTAATTTTATTCAAAACAATATATTTTATGCATAATTTACAGTAATTTACATTTTTATACACGTTTTAATTATTATCACTATTTGTCGTTAAACAGGTTCGTTTGCAAACTGGTAAAAAATCAGATTCTTCACAAGAGGAAATACTGGTGACAATGTAATCAGTAATTAATCTAACAATTAAAAATTAAATTCTTATTTTTGTCTTTAATTTTTTAATTTTCAATTTTAATTGTGCCCACTGCTATTACTCACCTTTTAAAAATAAACTTGTGGACACTAAATGATTAATAATTGATTATGTTCTTTTTAAAAATCAAAAACAGAATGTGATTTAAAATGCAAAATTAACACGCACACTGTTTGAACAAATTTACATTATAATCTTGTAAAATTTAATGTGTGTATACATAAAAAGTGGAAATCATGATTTTAATTTCATTATTGCATAAAATCTTACTATTATAAATCACTGAAAATACTGAAATTACTAAGATAAAAGTCGAATTCCAATAATGTGCTATTACTTTCAATATGACGTGTGTGAAATTTATTATTTAAAGTAATAGTGCATTATCTGAGTTCGACTTCCGGAGAAACGTGAATCGCGTAACTTCAAAATCGCATTAAATAAATCCACATAAAAAGAGACCCAGGTGTACTTTAATCATTTTTACAACTCTATAAATAGACAACACCTATTGAATATGGAATTCCTAGAATATATATAATAATATTTATGCGGTAATACTTTTTCGATGCAGATGCCATAAGCATAATTTAGTCAGCCTTTCTAGATTAATTTTAACATGAAGGTTAAATAAAAGTGTTCCATTTTAAAATCTGACTCATGGATTAGCATTGTAATCTGATGTTATGAAGATTACCACTAATATAATCTTTAATCCTTCTAAGCAATGAATGGTGGTATACAATCTATAGAACAATATGTAAATTAAATAAAATCCTACATATTTGTCAATTAAATAATAGCAAACTCACTGTACAGTAGCACCACTTGATGCAAGCCCTAGTAATTAATGGATGCAAGAAGATAAGGCATGCATTGAGTGTCACTACTGTATAAACAGTTTGCTATTCTCCTAGGAAATGGTGATTATGTCATGCTTTAGTGGTTTTATAATTATCAATTAATATTGGTACAACAAGGGCATTATTTGCAAGTTTATTGAAATGATTCTAGAAAAGTTTAACTTGTAAATTATTGTTTTTGGTGGAAGTTAATTGTTTCATAAGTAGACTTCAATCTTTTTGGTTTTTATAAGTGCCTCTCATATCTTAATTTCACCACATCACAATTATCTATTAGTATAAAAATTTACATTATCCTGTCTTATTAAACAGGAAAAAACTCTCCATATAATAGTGCCACTCAGGGAAAACCAGAGTAATCAATGGATCATGTGATCCTGTCTTTTTATGCACAAATTTTCAGATAATCTTTAGGTGAATTAGAATGTCAAAGTTTTGAATTTTCACTTATCACTGCATCTTTATCCAAGTTAGGAATTGATGTCTAGCCATGTTTGAAACCTTGTAAAGGACAAACCTTTGCACTATATATATATATAATTACAATAAAAATAATAATAACGGTAACAAACTATTATAAACAATCCTTAAATTATTATTATTTTTATTGTAATTACACTTTTGTTTTAATTAATGGACACTTTATTTTTATATTACATATATATATAATCAATAGATGGCATTTTACAAAAAACCCCATCAAAGCATATGTTTGTTTACATAAACATCAGAGTAAGCATTCACTATCTCTTTTGTTAGTTCCACCCTCAGATCATGATTTCAAGCTGATTTGCTATCATCAATAAAGGATAGGAATAAGAAACTAGATCTAAACACTAAAATCCGAGCATTTATGAAACAATTTCTATTCAGCTTGCAAGTGTGAATCTTTTAGACACGTAATGTCTTCAAACTCAGCATAGCAAGCTAGATAGCTATATGGGTCTGATATCAGTTCAGATTCACCACATAGTAGAAGCCTCTGCAATATATATCATTGCAAGAAAACTTCAAAGGTACATTTATGAAAAACAAAAAACAAGTTAAACTTGCTAACACTTGTATTTATGATCAATAGATGGTGTTTTACCAAAAACACCATATATATATATATATGTTTTTTGCATCTTATCAGTGACCTCTTATTGTAATTTTACTATATTGTAATCATTACACTGTGAAGAAACAATTACCCTCTTTCAGTGTGTCCACATTCCATTACTCTTTTGACAGTTCAATATTTTTCATTACACCTAAATTAGTTTCTATCCTCTTTTAACACTTTGTGGAAGAGTGAAAAACAATTCCATTGATAATGCTTTTAAATTATATATATAATATAATAAAATGTCCGTTAATTAAAACAAAAATGGAATCGTAATAAAAATAATAAATTTAATGGTAATAAACTATTATAAACAGTCTTTCAATCTGCAAAAGTACTTTTAGTTAATTTTTTAAACCTGTCTCAACTGACATTAAGACTGTTTATAATAGGTTATTACCATTAAATTTATATATATATATATATGCACCTTTGTGTTGAATTAAATATTTATATGGATTTTATTATATAAAAATGAGGAGATAATATCCATTAAATAAACAAACACTTTATCTTTCTAATGTTACTAAGAAAGTATTAATTACTATTAATTAAAAATTCCTCAGTATTGAATTTTAAGGTAATGCTCTACCTAACTGAGCTATTACTAACAGCTGAAGGTATTTGTAATATTTAAATAAAGTTAAATTTTTCTAAAGACATTCAATACTCATATTAGGTGATAGAAATAGTCCAATATAGAAATACAACTAAAATGCCATCACCACAAACCTTCAGAAAAACACTAATATCTGCAATTTAGGATTAATTTTAGATGTGGTCCAACTGATGTGACCTGTTTGAGTTAAAATGCATATAAAAAGATCTTAGCATATTTAATGCCCTCTTATTATAATAAATATATATAAGACATAGTTCAACATTGTTACAATTATTTAAATTAAAATATATCATTTATTTAAAATTAGTACATAGTTTGTAGTCTTTGTTCTTTGATTACCTAAAAAAAAAGAAAATTCTATTATCTTTTATATAAATTATTTAATATTTTTTTAATTAAAATTATTTATAAACTGAAATATAATAAAGTATAAAAATGCATGTAAGAACATAAAAAATAAAAAAAATAAATATACATGGATAGAAATTTTTCTGAAAGTGCTTCATGACATGTGATTAATGCATTAACATGCATTGCTCATGGACTAAAATTAGAGTCAAGAACAGTCAAGGATATATATATATTGTAACATTATTAAAGTAGCTCAAAAGGTCCATTGTAACATATTAAAGAGAAATTAAATTGTATATTAAATTAAATTATGAGAAGAATACCTGAGTAGTGGCTATTAACCAAAAAGATCAGACTGAGTTATCAATCATATTAAGGGTCATTGGATTAAATGAAACATACTTCTATAATTAGATTCCTCAAGATATCACAATATCAATAATTATAAACAAATTATTAATAACAACTATTATAACTCAGGTATATGGAAATCACGTGAGGTGAGTACACTAGTAACTCAATAAAATATCTGCTCAGGTATACCGACAGTAGATTTTATCCACTTTCATTTCTTGGTTTGATGTTAAGTGCATATCCAAACAAATACCAAGTGAATATGGTCTAGCAGGGCGCCACTAGATTATTTGAATCTCGACACAGTTATATCTAATAACCTTTTCACCTGTACCAGGTTTGAATCCCTTTTGGTACTTTATTTCTTACAAAATGTATGATTTTGATTTTAGACCCATAACACTGTATGCACTAATATTTAAATAAACACCTAGGTAACATAAAACATCTTTAAACTGAAGTGGAATTCATTAGACATAAATCATTTTTTAGATCTTAGCATAACAAATGTGTTTCAATATTTTTTTATAAGTTTTACTAGCTCAGATTACTATTAGTTTAGGATGGCAATTCACTCATCCTTGCATGAAATAGATGATGGGACGGTGGTTATAATAATACTAAGAAATCACTAAATACTATGAAATCAATATTTATTTATGGCCTTTAAACATTTAAACAGCTCATTAATTTAAACATTGATGATGATGATGATAATGATAACGATAATGACAATGGTTTCAACCACAGCTTTAGGACTAAGCCTAAACATAAAACCTAATTTTTATAAAGAAATTCATAATTATAGTTAATCTTAGCATATTTAATCATATCTTAAACAACTAATATTCAACCATTGATGATGAATGATCACACTTGATAAAGACTACTCTTAATGAACTATATATGCCTTGTTTAATAACATAAACTAATATTTATTACTGCATTTCTAACATATACATAAAAATTTCTATATTTACATGAAAATTTATATTAACAATAACAACAATAATCATAATCGACTGTTTTAAAATCATAACATTAAATTTTAAATTCTTCCCCCTTTCTCGTAAATGTATTTCAAAAGTATATTGTATTAAATTGGGTAACCGATTTGTTAAAATGTTCCATCCACAAGAAAAGTATTTCATATATAAAAAAAAAATATTCACTCATTGGCACACATACCTTATAATCTAACATGTAAGCAGAATGTAAAAAAAAATGTTAGTAGAATTGAAAGAGCAAGTTTTACCGAACAAGTTTTAAATCATTTTCTCCCCCTCCCTTCTACCTCTGAAATGCTATACTTTCTTAAAACAAAATAATTTAATATTTTAATACTACTTATTACTTCACATTCACACACAATTATACACATGTAAAAATATTATTATGTAGGTGTGTGTTTTATCCCATAATAACAAAATATTATTTAAAACCAAAATAATAATACAAAAAATTATTTTACACATTAATATTTCATAACTGTAAATTAATAAACAAATAATTTTGATACATTCAAGATCATTTATGAAGCTCAAGGTTATTATTGGTAAGAAATTATTGGTTTTAATCGATCTGAATTGTCTTTAAAAGTTCTTTAAATAAACTATACCACTTTATAGCTAAAATTTTATTAAGACTCTGATATCATAAAGAAAATATATCAAAAAAAAATTTTATACTACCAGTTCTTTGTAGCGACTTCTAATGAGTCAAATTTCTCTGGTTTAATGTCTATCTTTGGCAGCAACAATTTCCATGTTTCTTTGGAACAATCTCTTTCTTAAAGTGTATAATTATTTGATGATGATCCTATTGAGGTTATTTGCTTTAGTGATCAATTTGGAAATCTTTATATTAATTTTTCTTCTCCTCCTGTCAAGCATGATTCTTTTAGTGGATGAAATACAGCAGTTGTTTTCATGTTTATAAATTTCCTGGGTTTTAAACTCAGTTGCTGGAACAATTAATTGGACTTGATGATTAATATTTATCAGTAGATTAATTCATCTTTCTGATCTCCTTCAAATGCAGGTGAATGTTTTCTTCTTTCTATTTAAAAACATCTTATTTCTCTGGTCAGTTGAAAGGTGTAGAATATTATTTTTCAGATGACATCTTTTCTTTCCTATATGATCTGCAGCTCCACGATGGTCAGGTCTTGATGGCACACATATATAATTTTTCTACCCTGTCATTTCTTATATTATCAACATTCAAAACTTCATAAAAAAATGATTTTCAAAAGAAAAAGGTTATCTAGCAGAATTAAAAATGTTTGTCTGCTTTAGTTTCAATAATTTTTTAAAAAGTCTCTATCATGAATATATTATAATAACAATAATCTAATAGCTCAACTGATTTTCCAGACTGCTTTTATATCTGATTTTTGAGTCAACTCACCCAATTAGAGTGATAGTATGAATTGCTATTTTTGACCAACCCAAAAAAATCACACACCTGGTTTTCAGACACTTGTCTTAAAAAAGACTTAATCCTTTTCCCTTTTTCATGTTTATCTGTAATATCTAAAATTGGATTTTCTTTTCTTTAATCTTAAGATGAGACAATTTCAAAATTAGAGTTCCCACCAAGCTTAAGCTCCCAAAATGACAAACAATCACTTACAAAAACAAAATTGCTACAAAAATAGATATCTGATTCAACAGATTTGTAAAAAAATAATTTGACAGATTTAACCCTTCTTTTCTTTCAATATTTAATAAATGTAAATTTCTGTATGTAATGTACACACATACTTTATCATTTCAAATCATTCATAAACTGTCATTACAATAATCTAATTGCCAGCTTAGTAATTACAACCCTAATATTTAAAATTAAATCCTTAGCTTTTAAATCCCAATTATAATTATAGAAAAGCAAAATAGAAGTATAGAATAAGATATTAGAATTGATCAAGCATAGGTTAGTTTTAAAGAAAGTTAAAATGTTTAATATTTGAAATATAAAACAATTAAATAGCTTTGCCTATATGTGTGTAACTTTGCTTTTTAACAGAAAAATTAAATATTGAATAATTTAAAAGTGTGTATTACCTTTCTATCAACACACAAACAAATAAAGAATATAATTGTTGACCCACTCTCTTTCTGTCTAAAGCTTTCAAAACTGGATCTTGTAGGGTTTAAACTTGGATGCCTTATAGCTTCCTTTATTGTTATATAAAAATGTGATGATGATTTTGGTTTTACATTTTCTTACATGCACATTACTATAAATTTAGCTAATGACTAAATTGTAATGGCACAATATATATATAAAATAAACAAAATGTGTTATATATATATAAACAAAATGTGTTATATATATATAAACAAAATGTGTTTTATATATATATATATAAACAAAATGTGCTATATATATATAATTTTCTTAATGGATTATATAAGTGAAATATATTTTACAAATAGGAACTCCATTTTTGGATTAATTAAATTCTATGGCCAAGGTACGTTAAAGAGAACCAGTCAATTAAACTGGATGTGCAGGTTGCAGCAATAGTATAAACACTGTTAGAGCTTTGCCTAATCTAAAGATGGCTGTCTTTTGATTAGACTTAGCTCTGATGGTGTACTATTTTTTTTTCAGACTTCATGAGCTTAATTGGTTAGTCTGCTTTAAAATGCCATACATTTTAAATTTTCATTTCATTTAAAAATGGAGTTCCCATTTGTAAAATATTTATACACACATGTATAAGATTTTATTTTTTATTTTTTTTATTTTTATCTGGTAAATGTTGCTCAGTATGGCATACATTATAGTACACTTGCTATAGATATTATTATTTTCAAAATATGAAAATAAAGATTGGTTATGATAAGTTAGAAGAAGTTAACAGCTACAAATATTTTGGGCAGATTATTAATACAGAAGGAAATATAATGTATGAAATTAATTATAGAATTAAACTTGGTTGGAGTGCTTTTGGCAGAAATAACATGATACTGAAAGGAAATATGCCTATGTGTTTGAAAAGGAAAGATTTTTAATAAATGTGTTTTAACAGCTCTTACTTATGCATCTAAGACTTGGACACTTAATAAAAGAGCAATACGGAGAATTCAGACCATTCAAAGAAGTATGGAGAGATGCATGTTGGGAGTAACAAAAAGAGTTCAAAAATGCAATATATGGGTAAGAGAAAAAACAGTTGTTACTGACTTCATTGAAAAAATTAAAAGATTGAAATAGAGTTGGGCTGTACATATTGCTAAAAGAGATGATAATATATGGACAATTGAAATCTTAAAGTGGATTCCAAGAGATTGTAAAAGACCTAGAAAGAGAGCACATGTGAGATAGATAGATGGAATAAGAAAGTTTGCAGGGGTGATGTGGTGAAGAGAAGCTAAAGATTGGAGAAGATGGATTGAACTTGAAGAGACTTTCATTCTGCAGTGGATTGATAATGGTTGATAATATTCATTAATTACCAGATATTACATTTGCACAGAAAAAAAAGAAAATTAGTAATAGTTTAGTCAAAAATAGTTGGTTTTATTTTGTAATACACCTGGGTCTCTTTTTGTGCAGATTTTTTTATAGCAATTTTGAAGTTATTCGATTCATGTTTCTTCTTAATATCTTTTTGTGCCGTTTTCTTTTATATAATAAAGAAGCTCATATTTCACTTAAAATCAGAATTTCCACCTTTTATATACACACATTAATTTTACATACTTTAAATGCCTGTTAAAAAAAGGTTTGGCAATAAATTTAGGTACCATAAAAGATTTAGAAAAAGATAATGAAACAGAAGTGGAACCTGTTTATTTTACAGCAAAAATGATTAGAGACAGTCTTTAACTTTCTAATCAATTGGAAAATAATTTTCTTGTTAATGACATGAATTATGAACTAAATTCTAATGACAGCTAAATAGTTGCATGTCTGTGTTATGTATGTGTATGTTTATATTTTCTTTTATACACATATATACATGGAGAAGCTTTTAGACAGAAAAAAGTTACATGTAAAAATATTTAAGAACTTTTAATTTCTCCTTAAAAAGAATGTACCTTTAAAGGTTTTTAAATATTTTTTCTTGTAACGTTTTTCTGTCTAAAAGTTTATCCATGTATATATGTGTGTTTAAAAGAAAATTTAACCATTAGTCATTATTAACACATTTGTGGAAATGTGTTATATATATCTATAGTTTCACTCCTTGAAGTGCATTCTCTAAGAGCTAGACATAGCAGTCTGGATATTGCCAAATAGTGGCAATGATTAAAATATGTATGAAAAAATGTAAAATAAATTACACATGAAAACATATTGTTTTGAATAAAATTAAATAGTTAATACAAAAAGTAAAAAAAGTTTGTCTTGTATCAATTTTTTTTAAATATTTGAAAGTTTTTATTAGTTATATTTTATTTCCTTATTTTTTTTAATGCAAATTTTAAAGTAATTTTTCCTTGTTGCTTTTATGGAATTTCTGAAAATTACAGAACGTATCTCCCATTTTTCAAGGTAAGTCTATTTTTGTGCGATTTTTTTAATGTGGGTTTTCTGTGGAACCTATCTACCACATAAATAGAAACCCAGGTGTATATAAAAATTTCAGAAGATTTATATAACTTATCAATCATACAATTAATTGTTTGAAACTTAATACCATGTTTAATCTCTCTAGTGGCAGATTAAGTAATTGACATGTTCATCTAATTAATCTGAACCAAGTAAAAAAAAAACATTTATCAAGTGAGATCGATAATAGAATTTTTGGCTCTGGATCCACCAATCAACCGCTGTGCTACAATGCACAAACAACATGCATATGGATAATAGTACTCACATGTTTCGTTATAAAAAGGTTATAAGAACACTGACCACCTGAAGCAATAGTGCTGGGACAAAATTCATGGACCTTGGTTCTAAAATCTGTCATTCTACTATCCATCTAAACCACAGGAGACACACTTATGTTAAGTTCTTATGGCAAATGGCTTATAAACAAATAGTTATGATCATATTTAAGGAAAAACATATATTACACAGGAATGTATATCTTATTAAAAAATAAAACATGAGGTACGAATCAGCAATATTGCGTTATAACATACTTTCTTTTGTTTTGTTTTTTGCAACTAGTGTACTGCCATTAGTCAGACCAATCCATATATACATACAGTCTTTTCCTTGCTAATTATTCATGTCTTAATATTCATTTACTGACCAATCCATAAGATAGCTAAATTTTAATCTTGCTTGGAATTTTTTTCATGTTGAGTTTTATTTGGTCCCATCTGAAACTGTGTATATGACAATGTCATTTGCAACTTATTTATACTGTTTGTACTTTATTTCTAGGACAAGTTTAATATCTCTAAATTATTGTTATTAGTACAAAAGATAAATGGTCTTTTTTAAATAAATAATCCACTTCAAAGCAAAAGCCTTTCTAATAGCATCTCCTACAAAATTAAGAAAAGACTTTCTAATAGCATCTCCTACAGAATTAAGGGAATCATCAGATTTTCTAATTGCCAAATAATGAAAATTTGAGCATGTTTTCAATCTTTTTTTTCATATGTCAAATGTGCTAACAGGGAAGCGAACCTGGACCAGTGGCTTGGAAGGCAGCTATGCTAACCACTAGGCCATCAACCCTTGACATGTTTCCAGTCTTGTTTTACCATTAAACTAAAATGTGCATCTATACATTTACTGATCAACATTGAATAATTAATTATAATCGGTGATACACCAGGTGTCTAAAAGAAAACTCTGAAGACCTTGGAAATAATTTCATTTAGTCTGGATTCAAACCCTTGGTCATAGGTACAGCAGGCAGATGCATTAATTCTGCATCACGAGACATTACATGTATTCACTGCTTTACTACTTTATTGCTAATTATTATTGTGGACTAAATTAATCTTTTTGGCTGGTTTGGAAAAAAAGTCACAAAGCTTGCTAATTTTTTTCACCCTGGAAGAAATTGACTCATAAACTCAGAAACTTCTTTGCTAACTCATATATAAATTTCTGGAATTATTTTATGAATCATGGATACTTCTTAGTTTTTAAAGTGACACAGAATAAATAAAAATTAATGTTTTTCCCTAGAATTATTTAAAGTCATTGATGTAATTAAATGGCATGTTACTCAAAGGGTTATAAGCACTAGAAATGAGAGGGTCTACCTGTATTTCATAAATCTTTAGTTTTTGAGTCAGTCTCTACATTCGTGAATCAAACAGGGCAACCATTCAATGTAATTTTGTAATAATAACTGCATGCTTATATACTCAAATCACATTACTTTCAATCATTCAAAAGTTATATTGAAGAGAATTATTTCATTCATTTGATCAATACTATATTTGTTGTATTTTACTGAGCCAATAGATAATTCACAAATCTTTAGCCCTTCACCCTTTTAAATTGCTACTGTACTAATTTGGACAGATAAGTAATCTTCTGATCTTTAATTACACCATAAACTTTAGCGTTTCCATAACAACTAAACCAGTCCATAAGTAACCTGCTTCAGTACCAAAATATCTTTTCAGTAGCCTTTAGCAGTAAAAATGAAAGCAGATATCACCAAGCTTGCCGATTTGTATGAAGGTGCAGATGGAAACATAATGGATGAAATTAATCATAGAATTAAACTTGGTTGGAGTGCTTTTGGTAGAAATAACTTGATACTAAAAGGAAATATGCCTATGTGTTTGAAAAGGAAAGTTTTTAATAAATGTGTTTTGCCAGTTCTTACTTATGGATCTGAGACTTGGACACTTAATAGAAGAGCAATACAGAGACTTCAAACCACTCAAAGAAGTATGGAGAGATGCATGTTGGGAGTAACAAGAAGAGATTGAAAACGCAATGTATGGGTAAGAGAACAAACAGGTGTTACTGATCTCCATGAAAAAAATTTAAAAGACTGAAGTGGAGTTGGGCTGGACATATTGCTAGAAGAGATGATAATAGATGGACAATTGAAATTTTAAACTGGATTCCAAGAGATTGTAAAAGACCCAGAAAGAGACCACATGTGAGATGGATGGATGAAATAAGGAAGTTTGCAGGGGTAATGTGGAGAAGAGAAGCTAAAAATCGGAAAAGATGGATTGAACTTGGAGAGACCTTCATCCTGCAGTGGATTGATAATGGTTGATGATGATGATGATAAATTAAGTAGTTATCCATTCTTATCTTATTTACTTAAAAAAATAAATAGTTACTCAATTTTTTTACTAATATGCAATGGTTAGCTGAGTAGTCTATATTATGAATATTTAAAAAGTGTATAGGTTGTTAAAAATTGTTTGCAAAGCCTAGATTCAAACCCAGTCACTAAATATAACAAGAGTATGTATTGTAGATGTTGTGTGAAATCTTATTAGCATTTTGCAATATTACAGGCATTTTGCATAAGCAAAAATGTGCCACTTAATTGGTGTTGTTTATTGAGATAAAGTAGTTTTGTGCCTAGATTTGAACTCAGGCCATAAATATAATAAGCATGTTATTTTTATCATTATTGCTTTGGGTTTATATAAAATTGTTAAAAACAGCTGTAGATTTAGTTGTTCAGGAAGTCATGTGACCAATGTATACTAGTGATAGGTTGAAGATGATATTTCCAATCAATTGTTAAATTGAACCTCCTCAAATCAATCCCGAAACTTTAGATTTTTAATCAGCTACATTGGCCACTGAGCTATATCACATAAAATTATCTAATTCATGTATGTCTTTTTACTTATTCCAATGATATATAAAATATAAAGTAAACAAAAAAAATTAAATACACAAAAGTTAAATAAATAATTTATCTGATTACCCAATAGACGCTCTTATTTTACATCATTTACTTCCTGTTTACCTTCTAACCAATAGGTTGTCTGAATTCCTTTACCCTGAAATATATATAAATGAAAATATACTACTAATGAAGGTAAAATAAAGTAAAATACTTCTAAATAATTGTAATTATGATTTATTCTCCCATGAAGAAAAAATTTAAAAAAATACTTGTAACCTATTTCACCAGATACAGCAAAGATTCCAAATACGACTATTACTTTAAATAAGTTTAATATTAGGATATGAGCACAGACTTTCACATGACCCACCACTCTCCACTCCATCTAATAACACTGATACACTTAAACATACATATGTTGAAAAGATAAATAATCACCAATATACGTATTTCATGCTAAACCAGCAATCATCAGTTGGTCCAGATTATCATCTCTACACATATATACTATAAGTGCTCAGATATATATTAAGATAGACAATCCTCATACTTTAATGGACAGACTTCAATCTACTCCACACTCCAACTCTTCAACCGTCCATCCAATTGAAAATCTGATGATGGAATGCTCAAAGGCCACCCTGAGGCCGAGATTACTGTCACACCCATGTTGACCTAAGGTCAATCTGAACCCCACATGTACAGGACATAATCCATTAAATACATATGCAAGGATGCGCATTTCTATTTTATGAAAAAGTCATTGCCCCCCCCCCTTCAAATTATATAAATATTAGAAAAATATAATCTAACCGTGGGTCTTAAAATTCTAAAAATATAATGGTGACATCATAAGAGTAATGCACATGTTTTTTTTTTAATTTGATGGCTACGTAAAAGTAGACTCTAGTATGATAAAATCACATTTTTTAAGACAAATAAAAAAAACAACTAGATGTATGAAACAAAAGAAGGCAACATTTATTTTATTAAGATTATCTAAACAATATTTTAAAGAAGGGCAATATAATTTGCTTTCTTTGAGAATAAACGGCTTAGACAAAATAATAGTCTTTCAGAAAAAAAAAAAAGAATAA
This sequence comes from Epiperipatus broadwayi, assembly GCA_028023455.1. Taxonomy (NCBI): domain Eukaryota; kingdom Metazoa; phylum Onychophora; class Udeonychophora; order Euonychophora; family Peripatidae; genus Epiperipatus; species Epiperipatus broadwayi. The sequence continues at coordinate 4,738,237 of JAQFVV010000006.1, forward strand.
CGGACCAACATCTTTTATATGTAGACATATTTAAAGCTTGGAATGACATACATAATTATCACAAAATTCATGTCTGGAATATTTTAAAATATTTGACTTATATATTTTTTTCTTTTGGGTTTACGATTGTCACCTAATGGCAATGAAAAAGAAATAACAATGTTTTAAATAAATGAAAGTATTATTTCATTATTGAGAGGACGATCGCAGAATATTACTATTATTTTGATAAATCTAGATTGGTTTGTTTTTTAACATTTTTAATTCAAGCTATAATACACTTAAAATTGTATTAGAAATATTTATGGTAGACTTCCTGATAGAATAACATTGTTTGATTATAAGTCATATGATCCGAATTCAAACTTTAGCTTATTAAACTAAACTTTTTCAACAACTTTGCTTTCAATTCAGTTACCCAAACAATTTTGGTCCGCCAATGGATATATATATGTTAGCTAGAGTTGTAAAACAAATTTAGGAAACTGCCCAGACTCTTATCACCAGGCAAATTGCAAGTGTAGTTAATCTTTCATTTTCTGTACTGTTTTTCTATAAGAGATTATAGGAAAACGGTTGTATTTATATATTGGATTATTTTCATCGTCTAATATGAATACTGAATGTCTTTACAAAAATGTATTCCAAATATATTCAACTGTTAGTAATAGCATTCAGTCGAACATATTTGGAATATTTAAATAAAGTTAATTTTTTCTAAAGATATTCTATAGTCATATTAGATGATGGAAATAGTCCAATATATAAATACAACTAAAACACCATTATCACAAACCTTCAGGAAAACACTATAGGAAAACACTTTTGCACTGAAGTGAGCTATCTAGAAGTTGTTTATTATTTATCTATACTTCAAATGTAAACAATTATTATCAATTAGGTTAATTCCGTAGTTGGTAGATATTGATTCCTTATAGAAATGAGAAAAGGACTCAATATTGGCATAACCATAAAGAGCATGAATAAAAATTTTGCTTAAGTCTGCTCCATAGAATTCTAAAAATATAATATCAAAGATCATAATATAAAACAATATGGTATTTAACTTACTGAATGTGATACTATAGAATTTACTACTGTATAATAATATCTTCACATGATCACCATTTCCTAGGCTTACAGAAGCTGTTAATACAATAATAACACTAACTGTTTATACTTCTATATAGCTATGGATAGGAGAACACCATAAGTTCTCATGTTCATCTTGCTATGAATATGATAATGCCATAAATTCATGAAAATCCTAAGCCCTATTTAATTTTTAGAAATAAGAAGCTTCTCTGTAGTTGTTTATAAGCAAACCTATGAAAATGAGAATGCTATAAGTTCTCAAAAGTGCTAAGCCTATTTAATTTATAGAAATAACAAGCTTCTTTATAGTTATGTATAAGTGTCCTTAATACATTGTTAATATAGTATGTGATGTGATGTAACGTGACTTCTCCTTAAATGGAGTCATGAATTTCTCCAGCAACTATGCCCAAAGAAACCTGTTAGCCACTTTACCTTCCCTTTCCATTCCCCACCTAAGCTTTCCCATAATTGCTCCATCCCATTTCCACAACAGAATCTTTGTCAACTCCATGGCCTTTATATCTAAATCCCCCTTATCTTTTCCCAAACCCAGCATAAAAACCAATAACCCACTTTCTGTATAATCACTTTGTTCATATTTATTCTCCCATAACTTCTTTATTTGTACCCTTTCTACTTTCAAGCATTTACCTTCAATCAACAGATGCCTAATATTTTCTATATCTTCCTTACACAATCACCCATATTTTTCCATTTACATGTATATTCTCTTGTTGCTAAAGATCCCATTCGAGCCTTAAACAATAAGCTACTTTCCTTACTATTATCATAAATTAACTCACAATCAATATTCCACTTACTTCTATATATATTTAAACTCTTTTTACTCTCCATACTAGTTCTCCATCTCTCCAACTCCCTATTCATTATTAATTCCTTTATTCATTTATCCCATTCCTTACCGCTATAATACTCAAAAATCCTCCTAACACAATCATCCCACCTTTTATACAAGTATACTGATATAAATTATTTATCCAAATCCTTTGCATACCACATTACCTTTCTCACCCATCTTGTTGCCTTCCCTTTACTCATAACCCAATTAAATTATATTTTGGCTATTCTTTTATCATCCATAAACTGCAACCTACCAAACATTTTCATTTTACTTTCTGCATCTCTCATATAAAAACTTGACTATCCCATTTCTCCTTGAATTGCCTCCTTAGCTGTCCATATATCTGCATCAATGCATGTCTCCCTACTTCCCTTTGTACTTTCTCTAAGTAATCTAATACCCTTTTACTAACACACAACACATCATTACCATATGTAACAAACTCTCTGTGCAGTACTGCCATCCTGTGGAAGCCTTAGTAATCAATGGATGCAAGAAGATTTGAGCATAAAATTCCTATCTACTGCCTCCTCATCCAATACTCTCAGGTTAGTTTCTAGCTTGTGGTTTTCATCAGTGAGGAGCCTTGGATCTGAGAGCACTGCACATTGATCCAAAGCTCTTCACTGATGAAAGCCACAAACTAGAAACTAATCTGTGGACATTAGATAAGTAGTGACTAAATGGGAATTTTATTCACAAACTAAGGCTTCTCACTGGTGAACGCCACAAGCTAAAAACTAATGTGGGAATATTGGATGAGGAGGCAGTAGATAGGAATTTTATGCTCAAACCTTCTTTCATCCATTGATTACTAAGGCTTGCACTGGGAGGCACTACTGCATTAAGGCTTTGCTACTGTATAGTAATATCTTCTCTAATAGGTCACGTGAAACAAATGACCACAGATTTTCTTCTAAAAACTATTTTATAATGAACTTGATTCTAGTTTACTGACAAGGAATCCCTAATTTACATCATAAAGATTACCTCAAACATACTCTAAATAAAAGCAATATTGATTGCTTTTTAAAGAAAGATGGAATAGATGATAGGATATAATGAAGAGTTACAATTACATGATATTGAATTTTTTCAGAAAAAAAGTTTATTGATGGAAAATATCAAATAAACAGAATAGTGAACCAATATGTTCGATATGTGGAAATATGTAAAGCTCACAGGGTGGGCTATATATTCATAATAAAATTCAAATCCAATACATTTAAATTATTTCTCTTCTTGGAATGAACTAATTTGCTAGTTGTTGTTGAATGTAATGATTAAAAGGTGTTGAAATGCAATCACTTAAATAATAAAAGTATTAATTGTCCAATTAGACACGATTGAGCCTATAAGAATAAAATGATCTGAAAAATATTAATTTTTTTATGGATATCTATATATTTAAGCGTATTTGATTCTACTGTGATTTAAATAAAAATATTACAAAATTTTCTGGTAGCATGGAATCATTTTTGACTAATATACTGTAACCTAGACATATATTAAGACCTATTAAATATGGTTTTTCAACAGATATGTAACCAGAACACTAACCATCTAATATCGGGCAATAAATGGATGTCTAGATATTTTTAGCTAGGGATCAAATAAAAATGCATATATACCTAAACCTCACTGCCTTGAAATTGCTCAATCTAGTAAGTACTACCTTCTCATTCATTATCTGAGCAGTTTCTGGAGAAGCTTTAACATTACAGAAAGCTATTTAGAGACCGTTTCATAGTTTACTCACATTACTAACGTGTATATTCATTACCAACTACAAAAATTCTATTAGGCGTAGTATCAATCTATATATAAATATCTGAATATAAACACATGTTACACAATTGAAACAATATATATATATAGAGAGAGAGAGAGTTCGTAAAACAAACTGTTAACAAGCTTTAAGAATACGAGCTTTATTAAAATTAGGTCATGTGACATCTGACTTGATTTTTTTATCACTTTAAATATATATATATTAACAACTATAGATATGCGTTCAAGCACAAAAATATGATCTATAGATTAATTCTATTAGTTTTAAAAGTGATATATATATATAAGTATTCATATTTAAAATCACAGCTGTACTAAATATACATTCGTTAACAACTATGTTAATTCTGTTAGTTTTAACAGGAAAACGTACAATATCATGTTAACAGATAAAGAAACATTTAATAAATGGGGAATTCCGTTTTTAAAATCTAATTAAAGTAAGAAGCACAATGCTTCTAAGGCAATAACAAATCAAAATTTATTATGAAGATTTAAATAATAATATATTGTTTAACTTACTTTTCAACCAAAAGATGGCATCACTTTTGGTTAGTATTCAAGTATACTAGTACAAAAGGTGGGATGATTGTGTTAGGATTGTTGAGTGTTATAGTGGTAAGGAATGGGATAAACAATAGATGCATTAATAAAGAATAGGGAGTTGGAGAGATGGAGAACTAATATGGAGAGTAAAAAGAGTTTAAATATATATAGAAGTAAACGGAACATTGGGTGCGAGTTATGATAATAGCAAGGAATTAGTTTATTGTTTAAGGCTCGAACGGGATCTTTAGCAACAAGAGAATATACAGGTAAATGGAAAAATATGGGTGATTTAGTCTGCAAATTGTGCAAGGAAGGTATAAAAAATATTAGGCATTTGTTAATTGAATATAAATGCTTGGAAGCAGATAAGGTACTCATTATAAAGTTATGGAAGAATAAATATGAACAAAGTGATTATACAGAAAGTGAGTTATTGGTTTTTATGCTGGGTTTGGGAAAATATAAGGGCAATTTAGATATAAAGGCCATAGAGTTGACAAAGTTTATATTGTGGAAATGGGATGGAGCAGATTATGGGAAAACTTAGGGTGGGGAATAGAAAGAAAAGATAAAGTGACCAGGTTTCTCTGAGCATAGTTGCTTAGAGATTCCTGACTCCATTTAAGAAGTCACCATGTGTCACATCACATCAGTTCTCTGGGCATAGAGACTGAGAGATTTCTCACTTTAAAAAAGAAGAAGCCATAGTGCATCACATCACACCACATCAGCTCTTAAAGGATTTTATAGCAAGAGAATGAACACCTATAAGTATGAGTATTTAAGATATTATAAGCTTCTCTTAATTCTCCTCTGAAAGCAAGACCATCCCCCAGTGAGTCATGTATATTAATTTAATACTTTTATTGGTTTAATAAATGGTGATACATATTATTAAGTTTGGAATTCCGTTTATTAAAATATACATACAAACACATGCACATACAATATATTTACAAACACACACATACAAATATATATATATAGTGTAACGGAATAGCGTTACATGGTATTCAAACCCAGGCGTATGGGGGTATATTTAACTATAATCAATGGACGAAATAACTGACAGGGACAAAACTTTTATAAAAGCGGTCTTGCTTTAATAATAAGCGAAGAACAGCCGTTTCTAAAAGCCGATCGCAGCTATATAAGAGTACCTGTCAGATTTATTGAAAAAAAGAGTAAAAATTGTTGTTATTTTATTATTTTGTGTGTGTGTGCTAAGAATAAATCTATAATCCGTCGTTGTAGTTTTTTTTTTTATTCATTTTTGATTAATTAAAGAAGAATGATCGAACGCAAGTTTAACTTTTATCAAATAATTTAAATTAATTAGCAATATGTTCTGAAATTCCAAGCAATCTCAGATTAATTTGTACAAACGTAATTAGTAAATGTAAAATTAGAAATTGAAACAATAGGCAGGATATGTGCTGGTACGCCGAGATAAAACAAGCCAAAATTAGAAACAGAGGTGTGAGAAAGTGTACACCGCTATTGTACGACTCAGATTTCTGTCCCCAGAGAAACAATACCTAAGAAAAACGGTTAAATTCCAAACTAATGTCAACAATCCCAGAAATCTCGGAGTTGAGCTGACACGCAATGGACTTATCAAATAAAGGGACTCACAGGTGCATGGGATTGATTGGAGGAGAAAAATTCAAGGTGTGAGGGCGTGAAGGCAAAGATCAAAAAGGCCGAACAGCGTTTTCAGAGGACAGTTGTGCTCTTCTTTAGAGAAATTATTAAGAGACTTGATTTTTATTAGACGTTATGAATCTAACTGCCATGCGTTGCTGAATATAGAATTCGCGGCTTGACCGCCGGACCTCCGCGTCCAGACCAGCTGATTGCCATCAAGATGCTCATACCACCGGAGAACCTCATATTAGGACCACGCTCGCTTGGAGACCGCGCAAATCGCCGGAATACCTCATTAAAGAATAAGCTTTGCTCAGGATCCCATTACAGTCGTTCTACATTTCACAGGTAGCTATCGTAAAATTTGTTATATTCAATTGTGCACTTAAAGAAATAACTTTAATATCCAGAACTATTAGAAAGACATTAATCTAAAACAGTATAATTAATATTAATCATTTATGAACAGTTCGAGAATTTTTTTACCTAATAAAGTTGCCGACTGATCAACAGTCTGAAATAATATGTGCAAAGTAATTTGAAGTTTACCGTTAATTGTCTCGGCTTGCCGATCACATACCTGCGTTAATCATTATTAAACAGATTAAATAAATATTTATGTAGCTAATTTTTTTTGTTATTTAATTGCTTGGAATTTCAACATAAATTTATATATATCGGAATGAATGCTTTAGCGTAAGTTTGTTTGTATGGAAATGAATGCAGTTGATATTTTGGGGGTGGGATTTTATTGATTTTATGCTTATGTCGTGATGCTTTTTAGACTAAAGTTAAGTTGGATTAATTTGTTCTGTGGGATGTAGGGCGGGCCCGATCTATGATTATAATAACGGAGGAAGTGTGAAGGGTAATTGTGGCTGTGTTCGTTTCATGTTTCCGACTGGAGCGAGGCACGGGCATGTTTTGTGATATAATTGAGTGGGCTTATGCACATACGTGGCGGACTCTTCTAAAAGTTCTCCTGGCGCCTATTACTGGGATTCGATTCGAATCTATGTATAAAATAAATAAAGCGTACGTGTATGGGTGTTAGAAATTATCATCGCAGAACATCATGTAATCCCCGGACGGAAGAACACAGCGGGTGCCAACAAAAAAAGGAATCGTCAAGCAAGGATTAGAGTAGGTAGTGTAGATGCCACGGTCGCGTGGGTGATTACAATAGTTTTTGTAGAAAAATATGTATTATATATATTGGAATGTATATGTAAAAACATATATTAAAATACACATTTCTTACCAACTATAAATTCTATAGTTTTTACAGGAAAATGTGGAATTTATATATTTTAAAATTATTTCTTACTTTTATTTCTATATTCCCACGGGGAGTGATTATATAACAGTCCTGCGATTTCAAAGCAGCATAAGTTGACTGACTGATATGAATTTTCAAACCTGCAATAAAATAAATACAACAAAATGATGAAATAAAATATACATTTTTTCCCAATGCAAAACGTTGCTTCATATAAAAGCACACAGATGCAAAGGCAAACAAGTGCTTATGTTAAATACAAGTTACACAATAGTGTCAAAATTTATTATGCTTTAGCTGATATTAGTAATTTTGTAATATTTTTTAATGTAAAAAAGGAAAGAGTAGAAGGGAGAGAAAATTGAGGGTAGAAAAAATAGGGAGGGAAAGAGGAAACGTAAGAAAGAGAGGGAAATGAGGCTAGAAGAAAAGGTAACTAGTAAGCAGAAAAGAATGAGTAAAAAAGAATTAGAGAGAGAAAGGAGCGCAAAAGAGAATGGTAGAAACAGAGAGTAGTATTGTTAAAAACAGTATAGTCAGCCAATTAACAAAGTTGTTTATAAAGTTTTATCAACAGTTCTCAAATTCAACAAATACTTCAGAAAAGATTAATACAATCTTGAAGATTCGCTAGGCGGTTTCAAAACATTCCGAGAAAAAATGTTCTGAAATCGATATCAGATCATTTTTTTAATTTATTTTTTCTGAGTTTTACATTTTCGGCATGCTCAATAAAGAGAACACTGGAGATACATTTATTTGTGTTGGCCATATTAGTAGTCTATTTTTCATTTTGACTTATGATAGATCATTCAAATAGCAATAGAATCTTGTTTCATTACTGGACTTTTGTTTAATTAAATAGAGGTTGGCCTGAATTCTGGAGTGATGGATGGTTATGATAGATTGAACTAAGGTGAAAGATGTATCGATAAAAACTTGCAAATATATTGTCCACATCCATAGTGTATTAAAGATATGTAATTTGATAAGTTAATAATTATTTATAATAATGTAAACATAGCATAATTCCATGGTTATGAAGTGAATAAACGAATACATAAGTCAATGGTAATCTGAACATAATATAACTTTTCCTACTCTAGAAACATGATACGGTTTATTGTGTAATCAGACATCTCTTGTTTATTTAGTATCAAAGTTTTTAAACTAAACCAGTGATATTTTTTTTCAGAAAAGATTAATAATTAAATATATATGGTGCCATTAAAGATACATGTTGCTTCAAATCAAATCTCACGCTTCAACAAGAATTTCTGTTCTGATAAAAATCTTTCTGGTTTCTTTTCTATTATTCAGGTTTAAATAGTTTGACATACTGTGATGGCAGACACTTCCATGTGATTGAAGTCATATCACAGTTTTAACTATCACCCAGAACAGTCATTCCAGTATGGTTGTAGAATAATGTTTACACTGTTTCTTTTACTTACACTAGTTTCAAAATTGACTTGTGGCTAGGTTAAATATATATGTATAATAATTTGGGTTTTCTCATTTAATGTTTTGAATAGATATTGATAGCAGAAGAAATAGACAAATTCTCAGATGTCCCCTCCTCTAACATTGGCAGTTCAACTGGATACTTTTTTAATGCAATGCAGGAAGTGGTCTGTGGAAGTACATTAGTGGAAATAATATTTTTGTGTATACATGAAATATCTGCTTTGTTTGATGTTTGCTTAAATGGCTGCAATCCATCTGTTTGAAGCAATATGATAAAAATGAGATACATTAATAAATTCTCCAAATTTATGAGAATTTTGAAACTTACGAATGTACATTTGTACCCATTATATACAAACATTTCTATGCATCCTCTTACCATACATTCAGAAATGGTGCATGTTCATTGTGACAAAACATTGATTGCAAGTAGAAAGGTACTTGCCATAATTCAAACCCACTTATGCTTACAAATATTAATATTTAATATTGCATTGTTCCAATCATCTGGTACATTTTCATTATTTGGTTATTTGGTATATAACTTTGTCAAAATATTTTTGACTTGCTCATCTGCTTCTTTTAAAATATCGACTATAATTCCATCGTTACAAGGAGCTTTACCCTTTTTTCATACATTTAATTGTGTGTCTTACTTCTTCATTTACAATCCTGGGCAATTCAGAAGATAAACAGTTTTAGGATATATATATATTACTGCTGCATAATTCTTGATATAAATCTTTTGCACTTTTCATCTCTTTAATAATAGTTTAATCTTCTTTTGTTACATCGGAAATAAGTTTATTGCCAATGTCAAGATGTGTTTTACACTTTTGAGATTTTTATTCTCTTTTATAGTTTTCCTTGCTAATTCACTATTATATTTTTTTATATCATTATTAACTCTTTATCATACCATTTTACAAAATTCTAAAAAAGGCAGATGGATTTATTTTTTGGGAGTTCGTGAGAAGATTGAACATCAAATCTGAGAGTTCCAGAATCGATCCTAAGATATTCCAATTTCAAATTGTAGCCTCTACCAACTGCATCAATATGATATTCACTCTTTCCTGATGCATCATTTTGTGTATTTTCATATTCCATACTTGCTACATAAACTGTTTTGTCCTAGTAGAAATTTTATTAGTAACTGCTACTTTGTTTACCAGCTATCTCTGTTGCTGTTTTTAAATGTATATCAGTTATCTTCCTATTGATTTCGTTCAAATCTGTATAATGTTCAAAATCTGTTAATATTTGAAAAACGATTTCTAATTTAAATTCATTGGAATATTTCTGACGGTCAGGAGTTATCAACTATCAATATTATTTATCTTAATAACTTTTAATATTTAGATACAGGTATACTTTATATCCCTGGGGTATAGATGTAATTATAGGGGATTTGAACTCAGAGTTTCAAACTCTCTTCAGCTATCCAATCTATCTCATTCAGCTAATGCACATGATCACACACATGTGAAAAAGACAAATTATCTCCAATATATGTATTTTATGCAGAACTAGCACTCATCAGTTGGGCCAGATCATCATCTCCCATACACACATATATAATCAGTGCTAAGCTTATATTAAGATAGCAAATCTTCAAATTTTAATGGATAGGCTTTAGTATATTCCACCATCCAACTCTTCAACTTTCCATACCTTTGAAAATCTGATGATGGAATAACATAATAATATTGGCATCATCAAGGGACTTGGGCATTCCATTATTAGATTTTCAATGGTATGGATAGTTGAAGAGTTGAAGGGAAGAGCGAATTGAAGCCTATTCATTAAAGTTTGAAAATTTGCTATCTTAATATAAACCAAGCACTGATTATATATATGTGTGTGTGGAAGATGATGATCTGGATCAACTGATGAGTGCTGATCCTACATGAAATATGTATATTGGAAATCATTTATCTTCTTCACATGCATGTGGACATGTGTGTTGACTGTATGAGATAGATTGGATAGCTGAAAAGAGCTTGAAAGTCTAGGTTCAAATCCTCTATAATTAATTTTTTTTTTCTAGTTTTGCATTAACATGTATCTTACATCTCAGTAATCTACAGATCTTTCCTGTGTTGAATTTATTAAGAATGTTACAATGTTGAAATGCATATTATGTAATATTATAAATAAAAATAATTAACATTAAACTACAAGTGTAGTATATATATATATATATATATATATATATGATAAACAAAACAAGTTATAAATTTCATACCTTGCTTCTAGCTTGCATTTTATGATCACTAGATGGAGCTTTACCAATAGCACACTATTACATATTACATATGGTAATGATGCATTATATGTTAGTAAAAAGATATTAGATTACTTAGAAAAAGCTCAAAGGGAAGTAGGAAGATATGCATTGAATGCAGAAGTATGGACAGCCAGGGAGGCAATTCAAGGAGAAATGCGATGGTCAAGTTTTCATATGAGAGATGCAAAAAGTAAAATGAAAATGTTTGGTAGATTGCAGTTTATGGATAATAAAAGAATAGCTAAAATAGTATTTAATTGGGTTTTGAGTAAAGGGCAGGTGACAAGATGGGTGAGAAAGATAATGCGGTATGCAAAAGATTTGGATAAAGAATTTATATCAGTATATTTGTACAAAAGGTGGGATGATTGTGTTAAGAGGATTATTGAGTGTTATAGTAGTAAGGAATGGAATAAGAGAATAAATTTATTAATAAAGACTAGGGAGTTAGAAAGATGGAGAAATAGTATGGAGAGTAAAAAGAGTTTAAATATATATAGAAATAAACAGAATATTAGGTGTGAGTTAATATATGATAATAGTAAGGAAAGTAGTTTATTGTTTAAGGCTCGAACGGGATCTTTAGCTACAAAAGAATATACATGTAAATGGAAAAATATGGGTGATTTATTATGTAAATTATGTAATGAAGGAATTGAAAATATTAGGCATTTGTTAATTGAATGTAAATGTTTGAAAACAGAAAGGGTACATATAATAAAGTTGTGGAAAAATAAATATGAAAAGAGTGATTATACAGAAAGTGAATTATTGGTTTTTATGCTGGATTTGGAAAAAGATAAGGAGGATTTAGATATAAAGGTTATAAAGTTGACAACTATTATGTTGTGGAAATGGGATAGAGCAGATTATGGGTAAATTTAGAGTGGTGAATGTAAAATAAAGTGGCTAACAGGTTTATCTGGGCATAATTGCTGAGATATTCTTGTCTTTGTTTAAGGAGAAGCCATAATACATCACATCACATCAAGCTTTTTTTACAAAAATGCTGAGAGAGATAGAATTCAATATCTCTTTCATTGCTCTCCAACCTTTAAACCATGTTTTTGAGCTAGTTGGCTCATGTCAGTAAAGAGTAGGAATACTAGAATCTATATCTTCTTACCCTTTACTGATGTGAGCCAACTAGCTCGAAACCCATCTAATGATCATATATATATATATGATCACTAGATAGAGCTTACCAATAGCTCTAAATAAGCTTTATTTGTATAAGTGCCAAGAGAGAACAAATTCAAAATCTCTATCATTAAGACCCTACCTCCAGACCAATTGGTTTAGAGCTTATGGCTCACCTCAATGGAGGGCTGGGTCTCTCTCTCTCTCTCTATATATATATATATATAGTTTCAACTGAAATTTGGTATTAGTATGTGGTAGAATGTCAAGTATTAAATTTTTCTTTGTTATTTTGCAATTAGTTTTACTAGCAATAATATATATATATATAATAATACACAAAAAAACCTTTTTTTGGCAAATATTAAATTTTCTGCAGCTTTCAATGCACTTCAACTAATTTAAGCCAATAAATATCACATGATCACTATTTAGAGATCCTAAGATCTAGATGCAATGCTCTCAGATCCGAGGCTACTCATTGATGAAGGCTACAAGCCAGAAACGAGTCTGGGGATATTGGATGAGTAGGCACTGGATGGGCATTTAATGCACAAGCTTTCTGGCATCCATTGATTACTCTGGCTTGTGCTGAGTGGCAATATGTATAGAGAGTTTTGCCTGTTTCTTCAACTAATTTACAATTATAATGTGCATTTCATACATAGCAACATCTATCTGTTTTATATAAAATTTAATGATAACCTATTAAAACCAGACAATATTTTTAAATCATTAAAAAAACTTTGTATAAATATATATTACAGAACATCATTAGCCAGTTATTAATCAAATTAATTAATATTTTATATATGTTCATACAAGTATTTTTGTTATAATTAATGTAATTGATTTCACATATCATTCTTCTAATAGGTTCTTTAATATAATTTATAAATCTTGTATTTTTGACACAATCTATTTTATGTTCATATTTTAAATATGAATATATAAGGCAGATCTATCGTCTTTTCTACTAATAGCATTGTTACGTTCTTTTGCTCTTTCATCTAATTGTATCCCTGTATGTCCATAGTAAACCATATAGCAAATTCCACAAGTAATTTTATATACAATTCCCTTTTTATATTTCATATCTCTTATTTTATAATTACCTATTAATTTGTCAAGCTTTTGACAAATTAATAGATAATTGTAAAATAAGAGATATGAAATATAAAAAGGGAATTGTATATAAAATTCCTTTTCAAAATTGCTGTATGGTTGAACATACAGGGAAGCAATTAGATGAAAGCTCAAAAGAACATAATAATGCTATTAATAGAAAAGATGATAGATCTGCATTATATCTTCATTACTTAAAACACAGACATAAAATGGAATGTGTCAAAAATATAAGATGTTTACAATATATTAAAGAACCTAATAGAAAGAAGATATATGAAACAATTACATTAATTAAAACAAAAATAATTGTATGAACATATATAAAACGTCAATTAATTAGACTAATAATTGGCTAATGATAAATGAATGGAAGGTTATATAATATATATTTATACAAAGGGTTTTTTTATGATGTAAAAATAGTCTATGGTTTTAATAGGTTATAGCTAATTTTTGTGAAAAACAGATAGATGTCAATATATATGCAATGTAGATCATAATTGTAAAATAATTGAAGCACAGTGAAAAGGACAAAATTTTAATATTGCCATAAAGAACTTTTGTGCATGATTATTATGACTAATATTATTGCTGTTATATAAAGATATTTTATATTATTTTATATCGTTGATTTATTTAAATATATGTAAAAGCAGCATAATGGATCATAAGTAAAGATTTGAATGCCATTCTCTTTATTATATATATATATTGAAATGAGGGTTGGTTCAGTACCATATATATATATATGTAATCCTCAAATATTTTATGCTAATATTTCACACAATTAGTTATAACACGCCAATAATTTTTAAATAAAATATTATATTTATTTATTTTTGCTTAGTAATTTCGAAGGGCAAAGCCTTCATTTTCAAAGCTTTGAAAGACACAGAATATTCTGCACCACAATCTTTGAAAATGAAGGCTTCGCCCTTCGAAAGTACTAAGCAAAAATATATAAATATAATATTTTATTTGAGAATTATTGGCATGTTATAACTAATTGTATAAATAAGCATTTATTTTTATAACGACTTGCGTGCGATTATAATTACGATAGAATGACAGCCTGTTAAGCTAATTGCGCAGATGCTGTGAGAATGTTATTAATAAATGAATACCTTCGAACAACCACATGATATAGTATTTATGTGTGGTTGTTCGAAGGTATTCATTTATTAATAACATTCTCACAGCGTCTGCACAATTAGCTTAACAGGCTGTCATTCTATCGTAACTAATTGTATAAAATATTAGCATAAAATATAGGATATTATTGCATTTGGCCATCTATATTTTATTAATTTATAAGGTTATTTTCAAACCTTAAGTCTATATATATAAACAAGATTTACATTTATAATGTATAACCTGTTAACAAAAATCCATAATAACAATAATAAAAACTCACTCAAATAAATTTGTAATATATTTTCTAAAGCCAAAATATTTGCCTGATCTTAATACATATCTTTTTTTGTGTGATATGGGGTAATGAGTGTGATATACAATGTAAAATTATTGAGTGAGGCATTATAGTAGGTGGAAATTTAAAACTTATTTAAATACTGTAAAAGACCTGTCACTATTTTTTGCTTACTATCCAACACCAACATGTTTTTCCACATGTAACAAATGAACACAATTATAATCATATTTTGAAATAATCATAATATTGAGTTATGGATTAATAAGTGCCTTAAACTGAACATTTTTGTGTACTAAAATGTTTTAAATATGATAAATACAAGAATTTTATTGTTATTGGGAATTCAAATTGATAATTACTTGAAGATTATCCAGGGAGAAGCATTTTTCAAACTATGTTTTAACATGTGACTAAGTCAGTTAGAACGCAATTTGCACATAAAAAAAATCTTATATTTTTAATAAAGGAATTTGACTTACCTTGACCATGTGATTCCATTCTTGATGCAGTATTAACAGTATCTCCAAATAAACAATACCTTGGCATAGTTGACCCAACAACTCCTGCTACACATGATCCAGAGTTTAGACCTATTCTTAACTTTAGCTGTTCCTGAGGTAAATGAGGAATTGTGAAGTTTAATATACTTTGTAAAAGATGAAGAGACATATTGGCAATTTCTGAAGCATGAAGATGACCATTTGGTTGAGGTAATCCACTAACAACCATATATGCATCTCCAATTGTTTCTACCTAAAATTTATTATATAAAAAATATTAGTTTATATAAATTTCATATGCATTATATAAAAAATATTAATTTAATTTTTAAATATATTGATTGGTAATAGATAAATAGATGGATGGATGGATAATTGGACTTTTATATAGATAAATAATCAAATAGATAGACAGTAGATAGTTAAATATATTGATTGCTAATAGATAAATAGATAGATGGATTAATAAACTTTTAGATAGATAGTAAAATATATGCAATACTAAACAAATTAAAGAATAATATTTTGGGAGATTTAATTCAAAGTAAAGTAAAAATAGGATTAAAATAAATTTCCCTTAATTTAAAATACTTTGTAAAAATATGTTTTTACAAGAAGAAATTAATTTATTTCATTTTATTATTTTAATTTTAATTATTTATTAAACAAACAATATATATATATATAATTGAAATAATAAATTTAACGGTTTACAAACTATTATATACAATCCTTAAATCCGTAGAAGTACTTTCAGTTAATTTCTTAAACCTGTCTCAACTGCCATTAAATTAAAAAAACAAAAAAAAACAAAGCGGAAGCAAACATCATCAATTCAAATCCCATGAATCTTGTATTTTAATGTTAGGAGCTTGTCTATTTATTAACTGCATTTTATTCCTATTTATAAAAATTGCCTCTTTAATTTTTCTTTTATTATGGTTTCTCTCTTCATGAAGAATTTTCACATTTTCAAAATGAAATTTAAATTTATATTTACATGTTTTTAAGAATTTACGGATTGTGTATAATAGTTTGTAAACCATTAAATTTATTATTTCAATTATAATTACAATTTTGTTTTAATTAACGGACATATTATATATATATATATATGTAACTCTATAAATAAATATTTGAAAATGCAGTAATTAAAAGTCAATAAAAATTATATGTATAACTATAACTTAGAAGTGCTTTCACTACATTGTAGCTTTGTCAACTATCACATTTAAAATGTCAACTTTCCCAAAATTCAATGTCAACTTTCCCATAATTCTGTTATCTTAACATTTGCTGCTTGCAAACGTTAATATAACAGAATTATGGGAAAGTTGACATTGAATTATGGGAAAGTTGACATTTTAAATGTGATAGTTGACAAAGCTACAATGTAGTGAAAGCGCTTCTAAGTTATAGTTATACATATAGTTTTTATTGACTTTTAATTACTGTATTTTTAAATATTTATTTATAGAGTTACGTATATTATTTTGAAGAAATACAGACTTCGATTTGTAATATTATTATAATATATATATATATGAATTCATAATATTATTTTTGGGAGCTTCTGTGTAATAAAATATAATAGCTAAATAGCTGACATTTCATTAAAATAACAAATACGTTCTTCAGAGCTTCTTCTTTCTCAAATCATAAGAATATGTGTGGTGAGATTTAAAATCGTTATTTTTCCCCTTTGTCATTTGCTCCTCATTCTCAAATTCTATTAGTTGAGAAGTTTTAAAAAATATTTTATCCTCCAATTGCTTTTTCAAATATTGTTAATTTTCTTCAATTCACACTTTTCATT
This sequence comes from Epiperipatus broadwayi, assembly GCA_028023455.1. NCBI lineage: Eukaryota > Metazoa > Onychophora > Udeonychophora > Euonychophora > Peripatidae > Epiperipatus > Epiperipatus broadwayi. The sequence continues at coordinate 4,755,236 of JAQFVV010000006.1, forward strand.
TATGTTTTTAGACCTTTTAAAAATCTTCATAGCTTCCCTTAGCAATATCTGGTCATATTGTTCAATTTTTCCCAAAATATGTGTTTTATTAAAATTGATGTCATGGTTACTTAATTTAATTTGTGAATAAATGACTGATGAATTAGATTTTTCTCTAACTGCCAAAATATGCTTTTCCTTTTTTATGTTTATTCTATGATAGATCTGTCTAATGTATGAATGTAAACAAATTCCACATGGAATTTCATATACACCATGACACTCCAAAGAAATTTTAAAACACATATTCTGACAAAAATTGAACAACATGACTAGAGACTGCTAAGGGAAGCTATAGAGATTTTTAAAAGGCCTAAGAGCATAAATGAAATGTGAGAATTTTAAAAAGTCAACAATATTTGGAAAAAGCTATTGGAGGATAAAATATTTTTTAAAACTTTTCAATCAATAGAATTTGAGAATGAGGAGAAAATAACTAAAGAAAAAAATAACAATTTTAAATCTCACCACACACATTCTTATGATTTGAGAATGAAGAAACTCTGATGAAAGTACTTGTTATTGTACTGAAACATAAGCTATTTAGCTTTATATTTTTATTACATGGAAGCCTATGGAATTAATACTATGAATTCATTATTTATTTGTGGAAATATTAGAATTAATATATATATATATTCTACACTGTAATCGCGTGCATCCTCACTTCAGAATAGTATATGATATAAAATAAAACAGGTTCTAGCTCAGTTAATAATTAATAAATAAAATATTCAGCATTAAAATTAAAATGTTTCACTAGCTCAAATTTAAAATACGAATAAGGTTCAGTTTATAAAACTAAATTAAATAAATATTTAATATTTTCATGAGACTTGAAGTGAAAATACAGGTGACAAGATAGATTACATTGAGCCAATATCCCACAGGATACTACCTCAATGGCATAAGAACACTATACCCCCTTTATTACTATTTCAAATAACAAACTCATAGTATTCTTACGACTTTAATAACTCCTACTCACTAAGATTAAACTAATAATTAAATCTTAATCTTTTATTTAATAATAATCTAGCTCAAATAAAATAATCTCAGGTTCATAAAGTTTATTCTAAGTTAATTTAAAATTACGGTAGTAAAATATGAGAAGGAATTTTATGTCATAATCTACTACACTGAAACTAATAATAATAAATAACAGTAATAATATTCTTCATTGTTTAACTACTACTGGATATCTTTTCTTTTATTATAATTTTATTACCATAATAAAATAATGAAATAATATAATATGATCTTATATCTTCATGTAATGATATAATAAATACGTGGTAGCATTTTAATAATCTGACAAACAAAATATGTGTGGCAACTGATAGCATATAATTTAATATAATATTGTAATAACTGATTTAGGACCAATAAAATAATGTAAGATTATGATTATTTAATTATAATGAATACCAATAAAATATTTAAAATTCTTAAAATAATTCTCTATTTATCTTTTGTGCAAAATTATATATTTGTTTCAATTATTATGCTTATATCGTGTTTTCATGCAGCGATGTGGAGAAATAAATAACTCGGACACAAAATTTTGAAATAACAAAATTTAACAAAGTTTATTACTAACAACAAATAAATAAACAATTTATTTACACTATTTACAGTGGATATCCTTAACTTTTTTACTTTACAGTTTGATCTACCGGGTTATAAAAAAAATAATTTATATTTCAATTATATCTTTATTTAGATTTAGGACAAAATTTAAAAAAAAAATGTTACTATTTGGTTTCTCATTATGATTAACTTATTACAAGTATATTTATCTACTTTATTAGCAACAGCATTTTATTCTTAATATTATTAAACTATCTTATTTTTTTTAAAAAAATTCATACTTAGAAAACATTCTATAGAAAACAAAATTTTATAATGAGTATGGATTTCTCAAAATATTAAAAAAAATTTCATCTTGCAAAGTCAAAGATGTTACACAAAATATTATCCAAAATTCAGTACTAGATTTTAGTATTTATCACACAATGTTTACTAATCATAATATATTCTTCTTTAAGCCTTACTTTAGTATGATATAAGTGTAATCATCAATATATTTCTGTTAATCAATAAACAAAAAATATACTATGCACATTGTTTACATAATCTACTTTGTACTATTGTATTCTAAAATATGCAATACTTATTTTCTCTTTAAAAAAAATAATACTAAAGCATTTTAAAATTATTATCACTTTAAAGAAAATATCTTTGTTTAGATACTTTATTTTAAAAAGTTTATATTTCATTTCCGAAATAAAATTCAAAATATATTCTATGATTCTTTTCTTTCCTTAGGATACTTTGGATCTTCAATTTTAAGTTATAACGTCCTATTCCTTCTAAGCAAATAAACCAATCTTATACAAAACGATAGCATAACCTAAGTTCTAAATTATTTATCATTTCTCTTAAACATATCTTACTGAACGATGCAGTTACATGAAATAAAGATAGCGAAAACAGATGCATAGGATTAAGGAAGAAAGCTAGAGTATTACTCTTAACATATCTCAAAATCATGGCACAGTGCAAAGAGGTATGACATTTACCTGCCTAATATCCTCTAGTACAGGGACGATGTTAAAGCTATTTCTTCAGCTTTATTAGAACATCAAATATTTAAAGAAATATAAACACTGTCCAAATAAAATGTGTATCAGTCATAGGGCTTTGTTAACTATGCTGATATTCACATAAAGACTAAATATTATTTCCATTCCTTATAACATCCTATTTCTTAAAACATCATCTTGGTTTCCTGTTCACTAAGTACTTCCAAGCCACTATCTCAACATTATTTCTCAAGATTTTCCACATCTTACATCGATAAATAACTATCTGCATTTACAAAACAATAAATAAAAGTCATTAATAGTTAAACAATCTAGCTGTTCCACAAGAAAAGTCTGCTTACTTCATTATTCTATATGTCTAATCATATACAATCTACTTAGACAATATTTGAATATCCAATAACATGAAAATTTTAAAAGAATCACATAATTATTTGTTATATTGGATTATATCACTAATAAAAAAAAATTGTCGTATGCATATTTTCAAATCAATCCTATCTCATAATGTTTTTTAAAATGTTGTATGAAATGCAGTACATATAAGTAAAAAACTTTTGCACTTCATTCTTCAAATTTATGGATGATCTAAAGAAAACAAAAAAAATATACACTATAAATTATCAATAGTTATTATTATTACCAATAACCTTTATCTAGTCATCGTGTTCAGTAGGCTTCCTTTATTCACTTGAGCATTGCAGATATAAAAAAAAATTCACACCCATACACTTTATATTAAAATATTTTTAGCTAAATTATTAGATTGTTATATTATAAAATTTTAGTATTAATAAATTAATGTTTTTATGTTTTTCCTAATCTTATATAAAAATTTAGATTTAAACTATGTTAACAAAATAAAAGGAATCAAAACTATAATTACATATTTTCTTGATGATAGTTCCTGATAAGTCCAAAATGTTTATTATTTTCTCTAGAATTTTTAAAAATGTTCTCCTCCAAGCGCGTTAAAGTTTAAAATAAAAATAATTATTAATCCATTTAATAAAATTTATAGAAAATAATCTTTGGTTTTAGTATTTAGGATGATAATTATTAAATCATAATATTAATTAATCCCGTGAAGTTTTTTTAAGTATTTTCTCTGCTGGCGTATCCATGCATATTCCATCTAATTTAGCTTTAGTTATTCGATAAACTTTTAAGTACTATTTGTATTTTTATGGATCCATCTTTTATTCAACTATATGTTCACTTTTTTATATAAGTTTCCTTCTTAATACATTTAAACTTTTGTTTGGTATTTTTATATATCACTTTAAAAAAAAAAAAAAAACTTCAAGTACTTTTGAACAAATCTTTTCTAAATACATTTTAAATAATTTGAAGAACGGATATTTTAATATCAAAAACGCTTCTGTAACATATTTTCCTGGGTTCTTTCTTTAATTCTTGTAAATATTTTTAAAATGTTACCTTCAGAAAGTATATAACATTTTACTCCTTTGAATATAATATTCTATAAAATAATTCATGAAATATAATTGTCTTATTACTATTTAAAAAAAATAAATCTTGGATAAATTTATAAATAATACGTTTCAATACATTTTTTTTAGACTCCGTATAATGTCCGAGCTGTGGTTTTTATGTACTAAAACAGTTCTCCGGTGAAGTATTAATAAAGCTATATCAATAAATATTCCAAACATTTTTATAGTATTACAATTTATATCCATTTTATTTCGTAGTATATCCATCTCTATTGCGTAGCCTAGGTTAAACTTCAGATAAAATACTACTGATAAAGGAATTTTAAAAAATTTAACAAAGCATGTTAAACGAAATTATTAAAATATTTTTTTAGTTTACACTCTCTTTTTTTCAAGTTACTTTTAAAATATTAATTAGTTTTTGCAAATAAATTATGAGAGAGCGCTAAAATTGACTAAAATAATAATTTTAAAATACTATCTCTTTGATAGCTATAATTTACCTTTCTCTAGTTTCAATACATTATTAATCTCCCCTGATAACCCCATGCAAATCATATTTATAGTCTGTAAGAATACCTATTCCTATTGGTTAATTCTTACTTTAGCTTGAGAACAAATTTACATATTTTCAGTTTATAGTAGAATTAAATTTCAAAATTAGAAATTATGACGTAATAAAATTTAAAAAATATTATTTAAAATATTACTTTTAAATCAATTATTATTTTATTAAAATTATTTAATCTTTTAAAATAACTTTTAAAATAACATTTAATAACTTATACCATTTATCTATTTTTATTTAAACAAAATATTTAATTTTTTTATTAACTGTATTCATCTTTATTACATCATTTAAGTATGTTATACGATAGTTAACTTAATATTTATTATTATTTGCTTTTATGATAGGCAATAATTCTATCCAATTCTATAATATAACTTTTAAAATATTTTAAACTTTGTTATTAATTCAAACAAGCGTGTGAGTGAATGTATGTAATATACAAGTCACATGATCAATAACTTTGACAGACGATTTTTAATCTATTTCTCTGCCTAGATTTATAAAATTGCTACACTTATTATATTTAATAATATAATTATAAAATTTGGAAGGACAATTTTAGAAAATATAGAATTAAATACAATTTTCACCATCACAAAGTTTATTTTAAAAATATATTATATTAATTTTGACTATTAAAGATGATTACAAATTCAAAATATAACATTTATTACTACAAGTTTTAAACTATTAAAATCGAACTTATTAAATATACTTTTAATTATTTATAGCTGTGTTATTTAATATGGCCAGCTTTTACAACCATATGAAACAATATTTTAAGCTTTATATAACTATTTTTAAATGATTTTATATAGTACGTATTCTGTTTAGCTTCAAATTGTACTTTAAAAATATAATTGACTTAATACAATTACCATATTAAAAGAACATATTTTAAATTTAAAATTTTTAGTAATTGACTGTTATAAACTATTACTGACCTATAGAAAAGGGCACAATATATATATATATATATATATATATATATATAAGAACTCCAAACAAGTGAAACTTGTGAGAGTAGTTATTTGTCTGTCATTACATTAATTACAAAAATAAAAGATGAGTATACATTAATGATCTAAAAAAATTGTATAGAGAATAACTTACAATAATTAATACAAAGGATAAATTATAAGTATAGGGAATAGATATAAAAATTAATTATATACAGAAAAAAACATATATAGCCCCATTAATCAAGTACAATACATACAAATGTTACAACAAACATCAACATCATAATAACAATAATAATAGCAACAATAATAATAATAACAGCAGCAGCAGTAACAACAACAATAACAAAAACAACATCAGCAACAACAACAACAGTAATAATATGATGGTAATACAATAACCAAATAATTAATCCACACTACTTTTATTAATTAAATTTACAAACATCAGATCTAAATTAATTAAGTTGATAATCCACTTTCAATGTTTACAACCATCCCATTGGCTGAAATATGCCAGAAAAAAGCAAACTGGAAAGTTATATAAATCGTAGCAGAAAGGGAAATACTTTCTTTTTCTCCATCTCCAAGTCCACCTTTGAGGCAGACAGCATGAATCATTGGAAGAAAATCAATGGAGAATATATTTTTCCCAGGATCTAGGTTCCTGAAAGTTATCAAGTCAACTAGGGAATTAAACTGGTTGCTGACTTTATTATGATTTTATAAACCTAAAGAGTTGCACAGTCTAAGGATAAGATCTGGAGGTAGCACAAAGTTACATCCTATCATATAAGTACATTAGATTATATACTGCAAGTAGTATAGAAAATAATAATAGTACAAAAATTAATTGTTGAACTATATGATTAAAAATAGAATGTCTATCTATATATATTTTAAAAATATTGTATATATTAAATTGATAGCATTAAAAGGCCTATAGGGTCATTAGTTTATTGTGTACTATATTTATATTATGCACTTTATTTGTTAATGTTCTAAATATTTGGAGTTTTCTTGACAGAAAATTAGGGGCTAAGACATGGTGGAGTTGACAGCATAGCAGATAGATAGATAAATGAATACATATATAGAATAATAGATAAATAGGCAGCTAGATAGTTAAATATAAAGTAAAAATATAAATAGGTAGGTAGCATTGATATACAGTAAGATTAAAGCGAGGCAAAACAATTCACTTACAATAGTCCATAAAAATATGAATCAAATCAAATATTGCAAGTAAAAACAATACTTTAAATGATTCAATGACACAGTGCAACCACAACTATGTTACATCTAACTCCACAACTTCAATTATATGTTATCCAAATAAAAATTCAAACAAACAAACAAAAGTATAAATAAATAAACAAAAAAGGTCATTAAAATTCACAAATTTTATGATATTCAAGAAGATTTGATATTCTCTTACTATTGTAGCTGATTATATATATGAATAAAAGTTGTATTTATATATTGGAGTATTTCCATTATCCATAATGAGTATTGAATGTCCTTAAAAATTAATTTCTTTAAATTTTCAAAGTACATTCTCCTGTTAGTAGTAGAAAACAGGTTAGTATATGCAATACTCAATACTAGATGGTGGAAACAGTGCAATATATAAATACAACTAAAATACCATCCTTGCAAACCAGGAAAACATTAATCAAAGTCATTCAGTTTATGTTGAAAGCACTTAAATTTTATTATTTCTTGATTATCTTTTCTGAATTTGATATGTAATATTTTATGTAATAAAATGTTTTCTGAGCATAATATTAAAAGTTTTACCAAATTTTAGAACATACTAATAGTTGATAACTTATTGACTAAAAAAGAACATCACAAGTTAGACATTTTGCTACTTATTTTATTTTAAAAATAAAAATACAGTATTTAGTTATTTAGATTTGAAATACGGGCATTCTTCATATACCTGAAAATTAATTGTAAATATAGGGGATTTGAACACAGACTTTCAAGCACCCTTCAACTATCCACACCATCTTATACTACTGATAACCATGACCACACACATGTAGAAAATATAAATAATCACCAATGTATGTATTCCATACTAAAGCAGCACTCATCAGTAGATTGAAGCCTATCCATTAAAGTATGAAGATTTTCTATCTTAATATAAACTGAGCACTGATTACATATATGTGTGAGAGATGATAATCTAGACCAACTGATGAGTGCTGGGTTTAGCACAAAATTTATATATTGGTGATTATTTATCTTTTCTATATACATGTAGTCATGTGTATCAGTAGTATGAGATAGTGTGAATAGTTAAAAAGTGTTTGAAAATTTGTATTCAAATTCCCTGTATTTACTTTTCTTATTCATATTGATTCAGTGAATGCATGAGTAAACACACACTCAGTAAAATACATGAAAATGTGTCACCTCATCTCAGTATTAATATCCATATTATTTGATCATTAAAATTTTTATTTATAGGATAATCTTAATTTATATATGCTTAGTATACATATAAAAGCCTCTGTGACATATATATGTGCATGTTGAAACATCTTGTACACTTGCAGTTCAATATACAAAACACATTATATTCTAATAAATGTTTATCAATCACATGACAAAAACAATCATCATATAATCACAAATCAATCCAAAAGTTTTTAAAACCCTTTCACTTTCTTAAACAATAATTTATATCTTAGTTACACTTTGAAAACTCAAGAAGGAATTATGCTCTCATAAAACATAAATATAATTACAAGTGAAAATGTGAATAATTCAATTGAAAGACTATTGTTTAAAAGTTAGCAGTGATCCATTATTTTTAAAATTTAAAATTAAAAAAGGCTTCAAAACTTTTAAGTTAAAGCCATATATCACCCATCTATAAATAAAGAATACACCTGGGTGTCATTTTATGTAGATTTTTTAAATGCGATTTTGAAGTTATGTGATTCATGTTTCTTCTTAATATCTTTTTATGCAGGTTTATTTTATGCAATAAGGAAGTTCATATTTCACTATATTTATTATATATCAAGAAATTAAAATTATTAATAACTTATTTTGACTTGGAATACTTTTTTTTCAAAAATATAATGTTATATTAGCAGCTAATGTGAATATGGCCTGAAGCTATTTAGAAGCTTACTTATGAGTAAATAATAATAATAGATTTATACTTATGAATATAAAAATATCGCAATAAATATTCAAAAATTTTAAACTTTTAAAACATATCTTGTTAGATATAACAGAAATAAATATTCTTTTAGATTTTTAAAATAAAAAACCAAGATTTTATAAACTGAAAATAATCTTTCTAATGATGATGTATAATCTTTTTGTTTTGATTGCAATCTCATTTTTTAAATATAGAAACAAATGTGAACATTTAAAATTTATTTCAGTAATAAATAAAAATATCTATCAAATGAAGACAAATTTATTATTTTCTGATAAGTAAAAATCATTTAATAATAGATTTTACATTGCTGTGTGAGACAAAGACAAACATCAGAAAATGCTGAAATCTGAGTGTTTGCTGCAATCAACCTCTTAAATTCCAACAAGAACTAAATAGTAATTGTATGTCTGTGTTATGTATGTTTATATTTTCTTTTATACCATATATACATGGAGACACTTTTAGACAGAAAAAAGTTATAACTTTTATTTTCTACTTAAAAAAATGTATGTTTAAAATGTGTTTATATTTTTTCTATACACTTATGTACATGGAGAAACTTTTAAACAGAAAAAGTTAGAAATAAAAGTATTTAAGAACTTTTAATTTCTACTTAAAAAGAATGTATCTTTAAACATTTTTAAATATTTTTATTTGTAACTTTTTTTGTGTGTATATACATGCATAAAAGAAAATTTAACCATTAGTCACTATTAACCTTTTAACTGCTAATTATATTATTGGTTGTATGAGGTAAAAATCAAATCTTTTAATTGGCCAACTCACAAACTGAAGACAAAGCCTATTGTTAAAACATATCCGCCTATAATATTAAATTCAACTCAGATACGTTTATAAAAAGTATATTATTAATTTTTCAGGTTATGAAGAGAACGAAAGTTCTTTCAAAAATAAATTGCTATTTATTTATTCTAAAATATTCAATTTCGGCAACATAAAAGCTATAATATAAACAAAAAGATCGACTTTTACGTTATAGAAAAGTAAATATTTCTTTTTACTACATCTTCAATATTTGTACTAAAATCTTCAATATTTTTCGAAAATAATTTTGTTTTTTTATTATTCTCTCTGAGAATAATTTTTAATTTCCATAAATATAATTTTATAATACTTAAAATTGGATTCGAAATGAAAATCTCAGCGTTTTTCTTTATTTTCTTTGATCAGGCGGTTTCTTTGTTCTTTCCAGCCAATCAGAATGTCTTTTTCGGCTGAGAGCTTGCTAAGAACCAATCACAAATAATGTTCTTTCTTTGTTTAGGTTTAAATGCGTTTTTTTTTATTTTTTACTTGTAAAATAAGTCGGAAGAGGTCACCATCGTACAGAACTTTTAAAAACCTCTTCAAAACGTATCGAACAAATTTTTTAGCATAAGAATCGGCTGAGTTAGAGTGACGTCAGATGTCTACGAGGAGCCTCGTAAAAAACAGTCTTTTGGTTAACACACTCATAGAAGCATGTTAAATATATAGAATTGCATTAGTGGAAGTGCATTCTTTAACAGCTAGGCATAACAGTCTGAATATTGCAAGCTTCATAAACAATTACTAAAATCATCATCTCGAAGTTTAACCCTTTTCCCACCTCCTACAAGGCTCCTCATAGACATCTGACATCACTCTAACTCTGCCAGTTCTTATGCTAAAAAATTTGTTTGATAGGTTTTGAATAGGTTTTTAAAAGTTCTGTAAGATGGTGCCCTCTTCTGATATATTTTACAAGTAAAAAATAAAAAAAATGCATTTAAACCTAAACAAAGAAAGAACATTAGTTGTGATTGGTTCTTAGCATGCTCTCAGCCGAAAAAGACATTCTGATTGGCTGGAAAGAACAAAGAAACCGCCTGATCAAAGAAAATAAAGAAAAACGCTGTGATTTTCATTTCGAATTTAATTTTAAGTATTAAAAAAATATAATTTCAGAAATTAAACTGGTTTTTTAAAAAATATACTAAAAAAACAAAATTATTTTCGAAAAATATTGAAGATTTTAGTAAAAATATTAAAGAAATATTTAAAAGAAATATTTACTTTTCTATAACGTAAAAGTCGACCTTTTTGTTTATATTATAGCTTTTATGTTGCCGAAATTGAATATTTTAGAATAAATAAATAGCAATTTATTTTTGAAAGAACTTTCGTTCTCTTCATAACCTGAAAAATTAGTAATATACTTTTTATAAATGTATCTGAGTTGAATTTAATATTATAGGCGAATATGTTTTAACAATAGGCTTTGTCTTCAGTTTGTGAGTTGGCCAATTAAAAGATTTGATTTTTACCTCATACAACCAATAATATAATTAGCGGTATAAAAGGTTAATCACCAATTACATTATCGCCAAAAAACCATTAACACAGCACAAGACTGACAATGGTGTTAGTTGTACTTCCTCTTGTGATTAATCTGATTTCTTTCCAGTTCACAAATGAACCACATATTGTCAAATAGCGATAATGATTAAAATATGTATAAAAAATATAAAATTAAATACTGTAATTAATAAAAAAAGTTAGTCTTGTATCAATTTTTTTCAAATATTTGAAATTTTTTATTAGTCATACTTTATTTCCTTATTTTTTTAATGCAATTTTTAAAGTAATTTATTCTTGTTGCTTTGCTTTTATGGAATTTCTGAAAATTACAGAACGTATCTCCCATTTTTCAAGGTAAGTCTATTTTTGTGTGATTTTTTAATGTGGGTTTTTTGTGGAACCTATCTACCACATAAAACAAGACCCAAGTGTCTATAAAAAGGCAATTTGCACCTTCGATTATATATATTATCTTCATGCCATTTTACAGCCATCTATTGAAAACTTGAGTAATCAATAGACACAATGCATTGTGTCACAAAATTTCCTACCTCTAGATCAATCATTTTCTGGCCTTTCTCTTCATCAAAGAAAACTTTAATTAAAAACTGGAATACATTTATGCATTTAGCAGACATCTTCTGCTCCTTTATACTATTCAAGATAATTATCATCATCATTTTAACCATTGTCAGTATACTGCAGGATGAAGAGCTCTCCAATTAAGTCAAATTTCATTGATCTTTCCATCTCACATGTGGTCTCTTCCTGGATCTTTTATAATATCTTGGAATCCAGTTTAAAATTTCAACAGTTCATCTGTTATCATCTCTTCTAGCAATATGTCCAGCTCAATTCCACTTCAGTCCATGAATTCTTTCAATGATGTCAGTAATAACCATTTCCTCTTTCACTCATATATTTCATTTTCGATATCTTGTTATTCCCAACATATATCTCTCCACACACCATTAAGTGGTATAATATTGCTCTTCTGTTAAGTGTCCAAGTCTCAGTTACATAAAAAACTGATAAAACACAATTATTTTAAAAAAATCTTCCTTTTCAAACATATTGGAATATTTCTTTTTAATATCAAGTTATTTCTACTATAACGCTCTATCCATGTTTAATTCTATAATTATTTCCATCTATGATGTTTGTATCTGTTGTAATAATCTGTCCAATGTGTTTGTAGTTGTTAACTTCTTTTAAATTATCATTATCAATCTTTATTTTCTTTTTTTGAAAAAAATCATTGAACATTACCTTATGCTTTTTAGCATTTACCTTCAGTCCAACCTTTCTTACTCTCATCTGATAACCCTTGCAACATTTTCCCGAAACTCTGAAAACAATTATATCATTGACAAAATTGAGATGAATTAGGTAATCTTCAGCTGCTCATGTTATTTCCACAGTTTAACTAAATTATTTAAAGGTAGTTATATACATGTGATGAGTGCTATAAATATCTATGGTTTACATTAAATCAGCAACCAGAAGCAATAAGAAAAAGGAGTATGACATTTTAATAGAAGGATTTAAACAGTCTTTAAATATGTTTTTTCAACAAAGAAAACAACACATGTAATAGTAAATTTTTACTCTATTCCAAAAAAAATAGATAACACCCTTTTAGTTCTAACATCAGTTGTATTTTACCTTGATAATAAAAATGCACCTAAATAATTAATTTCAATTCATTTACATATAAATTGTACTGGTTTGAGCATTATCCATGTTTTACAACCGTACAATATTTTAATTGATGGAAAAATTAACATTATAAAACCAGTTTGATTTGACATGCCAACCTACATCAGGCAAATATCTGATTTCTTTATTTCATTACTTTGAAAGAGTCCAAAATGTGTCATGATCATTCGATCATGATGTGAACTCACAATTCTGTCATTACATTTGATTCATGACCTTTTGGAAGAACATATAGATGAAATGCACCAGCATCTCTCTGCATGTCACAACATGTAATACATTTATAATCAATTAAAGTGTCTAAAGTGGGATTGTCTAGATTTATGCTCCAAAATATAATTTGCAGTAGTTTAAATTGTATGCTGAGGGCATTTTTAATGTTATGAATATCATAATTCAAAAAGTTCTGTTTTAAACATTTTTTCTTATGAAAGAGTTCAAATATAGACCTGTAATTATGACATTTGTACTAAGTAAGGGATGTGTAGTGCATTGAATTTATCTAATCAAGCATAGTGAAAGCTATCTTGCCTAGATGACCCTTTAGCTGCCCAAGAGAAGAATTAGACTTCATGTTAACAATTTATAATTATTATAAATAGGTTCAAGCTTTTAACAATTATGCCAGTGGAAGCATTTTATTATTGAAAATAGTTGCATGCATTAATAACTAGAAGACATTCTTTTTATTAAGTGTACTATCTGGGAAAAGAAACATCATTTAAGGAGGTACAATGTATATTTTGATTCCTGATCAAGAAGTGATATGACTAGTAAAATAATTCTTCTGATAATAACTAGAAAAGTAAAGTCATTTTATAAATGTCCACATATGGCAAAATCAAAAACATAATAAATGCAACTAACCTTATAAACATCATATTTACTAATAATATCGTCAAATAACGTATAAAGTTTGTTCAGCAGCGTTACTACTTGCAACGGAGTACTAGTAGCTGAAAGGACAGTAAATCCAACAATATCCGAAAAAAAAATTGTCACAGCATCAAATGAAGTTGGTTCTACATGTTCTCCATTTTTCAATTTTTCTGCAATAAGTCTAAAACAAAACAAAACAAAAACATAACAACATTATATATATATAATTACAAATTTTATTATTATTCTTCATAGTGTGGAATGCATACAATGACAGAACAAAAATGAAGATTGTTTTTGTAACTATCATTTTATTGGTATAACATTTCTATAAGTTTACAAATATTTATAAGGCGCGGCTATAACGTTATTTGCAACTTAAACGTCACTTCCGATCTTGACCAATGAATGATAAGCTATTGACAAACAATTCAGTACCTCCACTTTGCTAGATTGCTCAGCTGGACGTAAAATGAGGAAGTGTTCATATGTGGATTGTAATAATTTCGTTCTTGTTTAAAAAGTTATGAGGGTTTCTAATCCTTGTGTACATTCAGGGCCATTAATGCAAATAATTATTTTGTATTAGCAGAACGATGTTGCAAAATGGGATTGCATATATATATTAAAATAAATGTATTCTTAGGCAAAAAAGATAAATATTTGTTCAGAACATCATTCATGAAATTAAAACATTAGTAAACGGATGATTGAAAATAAAAATTCTAATTACTATTTTGGCCATATGGTATTGAACATTAATTTCTAAACTTATCAAAAAGAATCTGGGTTTGAATACCTATTTCAAATGTCAAAGATTGTCATAAGTATTTTCATAGCTAGAACAAACCTTGGAAGGCATTCCTAATTATACTAATAACCTGAATTCTTTTCAGAATAGTCAGTTTTTTTATGCATAAATCACCTCTTCCATGTCATGGCAAAAATGAAAATAACATTTAACAATTACACACACACATACAGACATATATATTTAATGAATAATATTTCCGTAGATTCATTTTCACTACATCACTCATACACAAGGTAAGGAATGGTTTACATTCACTTTTAACACCTTGTGGAGGAGTATAATCTTAAATATACGACCAAAGACATGAACAAGATATATGATCTCCAAGATGCATATTTCATGCTGAACCAGCACTCTTCAGTTGACCCAGACATTCTCTTATATATATATATCTTTATCATTGCTCAGTATATATAGATAAGGAATTACTACAATTAAATTGATACATTGTACAGGCTTAAATCTACATTTATATATATAATATATGCGAGAGCTGAACTCAGACTTTCACACGACCCACTACACTCAATGCCATCTCATATTGCTGACCCACCTGATCACACACACGTTGAAAAGATAAATAATCACCAATATATGTCTTTCATGCTAAACCAGCAATGGATTATTCTCCTGTACATGAGGGGTCAGAATGACTAATATGTCAATATGGGTAGGATGACAACTTTGGCACTAACAAGGGCTTTGAATGTTCCATCATCAGATTTTCAATGAAATGGAAGGCTGAAGAGTTGTGAGTTGGAATAATTTGAAGTCTGTCCATTAAAGTATGAAGATTTGGCTATCTTAATATAAAGCTGAGCACTGATTATATATATATGAGGATAGTAATCTAGACCAACTGATGATTGCTGGTTTAGCATTAAATATGTATATTGGTGATTATTTATCTTTTCAACATGTGTGTGATCAGGTAGGTCAGCAACATGAGATGGCATGTAGTGGGCCGTGCGAAAGTCGGAATTCGAATCCCGCATATATTACAATTAAATTGATAACTGTCAAACTTACAACCTAACTACTTTCATAAAAACCACATATTAATAAATTTTTATTATTTTTTCATTAGACTAAAGATTAGCTATATAATGAGGAATATTTCTGCAGTTTAATTTTCACTACACCACTGTTGTAATTCCCTAGCTATATATACTGAATAATGATAAATATATGTGTAAGAGAATATGATCTGGGTCTACTGATGAGGTCTATTTCAGCGTAAAATGTATATCTTGGAAATCATATATCCATTTCACATGTCCTGGGTCATATGTTTATAATTACATCCGACCACAAAGTGTTAAAAGTGGACAAAAACGAATTCTTACCTTGCATGAGATTAGTATAGTGAAAGTTAAACTACAAACATATTATTCATTAAATGGTTAATGTCTACTTTTAAATATTTGCTTAATTACAAACTTGTTAGTTCTGGATTTAAACCAATCGAAAGAACAAGTTGGATTTAAAAGTGGTTTTAGCACAGTAGACCACATCCATATATTAAGAGAAATAATAAAAAATACCAATAAATATGAATTGGCATTATAATTTAGATTGTGGGGAAAACATTTAATTTTATAAGCATTTCCACAGTAATTGAAGCTTTGAATGCTCAGGATATAGATCCAAGATACTGCTATAATGCAACAAAATGATTAAATTATATGATAATTCTTTGAAGGTTCATATAAATAAGGGTATATCCAATAGTCATTCTGCCTTATCAGGCACTGAGAAGAAAGACCATGGTGTTTCTTGATCTTAAACTCAGAGGTAAAAAGCCAATAAACTCACCACACTGGCTAATGCGTGTTGGTGAGCAGCCCATCCATGTTCATATACTATATGAATATTCACATAGTAATAACAGCTGCAATGAAAAGAACGTATGGAGTGGACATTAGGAATTTGCCCTGCTCGGTTCCTTTAAGGCCTCCAAGAGGAATCAAAGGGTCTCCTTTCAGTTAATAGCAAACTCCTTTCTATGAAATAGCAAGGAAATCTGTAGAAGAAAGTAAAAGTCTCAAGAATGTTAAACAACATTTTGGTATTGGTAGGAAATTTATATCTGTAATAAAAAAAAAAGATGGGAATTATTACTAAAAAGAGAAATGACATCATGAAATTGGTAGAAGATTTTTATCAAGAATTATATAGTAATAAAGAACAAGTACCTCCTATATCTATTACATCTTCGGAATTTTCCAGAAATTTTAAATGAAGAAGTGAGACATGCAATTAAATGTATGAAGAAAGGAAAGACTCCAGGAAATGATGGAATTATAATTGATATATTAAAAGAAGCAGGTGAGGAAATAGAAACAATTTTAGCAAAGTTATATACCAAATGTCTAAATGATAAAGATGTATCGGAAGATTGGAAGAATGCAGTAATAATATTAATATTTAAAAAAGGTGATAAAGAAGATATTAGAAATTACAGACCTATCAGCTTTTTATCAGTTTTATATAAAAATTTTACCAAGATAATTACAACTCGTCTACAGAGAACTTTGGATTTCCACCAACCAAGAGAACAAGCTGGATTTAAAAGTGGTTTTAGTACAATAGATCGTATCCAGGTATTGAGAGAAGTCATAGAAAGGACAAATGAATATGAGTTGTCATTATGTTTTGGATTTGTAGATTATGAAAAGGCATTCGATTCTATATACATTTCTTCAGTGATTAAAGCATTGGATCATCAAGGTATAGATCCAGGATATTGTCATATTTTAAAGAATATTTATAAAAATGCAACAGCAACAATTAGATTACATAATGATACTGGAAAAATCAACATTGAGAATGGTGTAAGACAAGGTGACTCCACATCTTCAAAACTTTTTACAGCAGTGCTGCAAGAAGTATTTTGTGGATTAAAATGGGAAACTAAAGGAGTGAAAGTAAATGGAGAGTATTTAAGTCATTTAGATTTCGCAGATGATGTAGTTGTTTTTGCAAATAATGCTTCAGAGCGGCAGGATATGTTGCAGGAATTATCAGATGAATGTAGAAAAGTAGGAGAAAAGATAAATGTTAAAAAGACTAAAGTAATGTTTAATCGATTTCCTCAAAATATGAAAATAAAGATTGAATATGAAGAATTAGAAGAAGTTAACAGTTACAAATACCTTGGTCAGATTATTAATACAGATGGTAATATAATGGAGGAAATTAATTATAGAATTCAACTTGGTTGGAGTGCTTTTGGTAGAAATAACTTGATATTAAAAGGAAATATGCCTATGTGTTTGAAAAGGATGGTTTTTAACAAATGTGTTTTACCAGTTCTGACTTATGGATCTGAGACTTGGACACTTAATAGAAGAGCAATACAGAGACTTCAGACCACTCAAAGGAGTATGGAGAGATGTATGTTGGGAGTAACAAGAAGAGATCGAAAACGCAATGTATGGGTAAGACAAAAACAGGTGTTACTGACCTTATTGAAAAAATTAAAAGATTGAAATGGAGTTGGGCTGGATATATTGTTGGAAGAGATGATAATCTATGGACAATTGAAATTTTAAACTGGATTCCAAGAGATTGTAAAAGACCCAGAAAGAGACCACATGTGAGATGGATGAATGAAATAAGAAAATGTGCAGGGGTGTTGTGAAGAAGAGAAGCTAAAGATCAGAGAAGATGGATTAAACTTGGAGAGACCTTCATCCTACAGTGGATTGATAATGGTTGATGATGATATCCAATAGAGCAATTTTATTGATTAAAACAAGATGTGGATAAAAATGCATTGATGATTATTTAAATCATCTCTATTTTTCAGGAAATGTGTTTAATTTTGTAAATAGTGCTTCAGAGGGTCAGAAAATGTATAAATTATCAGATAAAGATAAAAAAGTTGATATAAAAATATTAAAAAGATTAAACTAATACTGAATGATTTTTTTTAGAAAAAAAAAACATTGGTAATCATAAATTATATGAAGTTAACAACTATAAATATCTTGGCTAGATTATTTATGCTTATGGAGACATAATGGATGAAGTTAATATTAAAATTAAATTTGGATGGAGTGCTTTTGGTAAAGGCAACATAATGTTTAAAATAAATGTATCTAAATATTTGAAAAAGGTTGTTAATAGATGTTTTTATCAGTTCTGACTGATAGGTGTAAGACTTGGACACTTAACAAAAGACCAATGCTGAGATTAGAGATGAATCATTAAAGTATGGAAAGATGTCTGATGAAGGATAGAAGTTAAAATAGTAGCAACTCTTTCCATACAATCCCACCTATTGCAAGCTTGTACTATGGTGGCATCAGTGTGCAAGGAAAAGAAATAGTGGTCATGCGATGTAGTAATGGTTCAGGGATGGAAGTTAACTAAAAGTGAGTCATTTTTATTTAGTAAATTTACATTGATTTAAAAGATTTATGTTAAAATGTCTCTAGTAACTTTGACTTAGAATTGTTATTATTATTATAGTGCATGCATTCAGAGTTTTTTTTCAATACCTGCTGAGCACTGATTATATATATATATATATATATATATTATAACACCACCCAATATCTTTTAAACCGCCATTGTAGGCTTTAACCCGTAGCTTCGAATGAAGATATTTGTGAGCATGGTTTGATTCCATCTCACGTGCCAATCTTATACGTGGATAAGAATTATCTCATCGAAAACGTAAATAAGGGTTCTGGTATGCATATCTATTTATGGTAGCACACCGAACCAGCTCAATCTCGGGGTTTGGGGACGATAGTCTAACTAGAGAACAACGCTAAAACAATACCAAACTAAGTCTTATATGTCTATTATTATGTACGATAGTTTACTTGTTATAAATCCATTAATCGAACCCGGATCTTATCATAAAATCTATTCTATCTATGGCTATACCCATTACCAATAAATCCCATTTATACATGCATATAAATATATCAATATTCAAGCGCACAGCCCATTTATTCTGATACACACATATATAATTCATACACGCATCAAAATAGTGCAATTATACATCAGAGCTGTTTATTTAATGTTGTTATTTTATTTAATTTTAAAAGAGACCTATTATAGTAATTAATATTGAGGTAACACTAGTTTCTTTATTAAGACACATTCACTGAACATATATTTTTGTGCCACGTCAATTTACCTTAGTTCACGTGATCAAAGACAAGTCCGCATTTTTAACTCTCCAAGAATACTGGTCTGGTAGAGATAACAGATGGTAAACAGTTCCCAATAGGGTATATCAAATAGCTTATCCCAGAGGTGGAGTAGGTGATTCACTCGCTTTATGACAGGGTCCAATTTTCAAAGATCTTTAATCACCATTACACTTGATGAAACAAAATTTCTTTATTTTTAATAACGCAGTTCGTAAGTCCGCTTCAGGTGAGTTCCACGACAAGTGTCCACTGGGCCGATTAATGAAACTCGCACTATAGAATTACCCCGACATTTTGGGTGGGAAAATAAAAAAAATTACATGTCCACACAATCTGTAGTTCAAGCCACGTCTCTTTTTTTTCTATCTATATCTCTCCTTTCGAGCACAACAAAAAGTTCTTTTGTTTTTCACTTTTAACTTTGTAAAATTTTCTCTGTGTATCCGTATGCCACTGACCAGTTCTTCCATTGTTCTTCAAAAATACCCACTTGACCAGTTTTCAGACTTCTCAACGCCAGTTATTGACTAAACTGCCTACAGCAATTGATTCATTTCTATTTCTGTCCTCATACGTTCAAGAGATTAATTAACAAAAGAAAAACACGTGTTACCGACAATATTATTAAAACTTTAAAAAAAAAACTTAACGGATAAAATATATACGAATAATCAATTACAATTTATACAACTCTATATATAATTGATTGTAACCATCACCGTTAATACATACACATATTGTACACTCACACATACAACTATATTTACATATGCATACACACATAACTTTCGCACTCCTTGTAACAGGGTTCGAATGACTATTTACATATATATATTTTCGCATATAATCGCTCCATATCAACACTCTCACTTAGCACTATTGCCTTATCTCTTGTATTCGAACCCCGTCTGTTACATACCCCTCTGGTGCAATAGCTTTCAAATACCTTCTGTGTATTTGAACGGCTTCTTAAATGACTCTTTTCTATCCTTTATCCCTCTCTGGGTTTGCGAAGGGCTTGAGTGACCGAGCATTGTATGAGGCCTTTACTTGATCGTAATTTGGTTTGTCTGGTGGACGCCGCACTTCTGGTTCATACTTCCATCTCTGTCCGTAACTATCATCGCCTCCTTTTCTGTACGTTGCATCGCCATCAAATCGTCCTTCTATCCCAACCTTAGCACTTTGCTGATCTTGGACTTCCTTTCCTCGTTCCAACAGCACGCTATGGTCATATGCGCTCAGGTCTGGCGCATTAAGTAGTTCTGCCTCACCGGCCTTCCGCTTCTGTTTCACACTCCCCTCTCGTACATCTAAACTCTCTTCTACTTCTTTATTGTTCGACTTCTCAGTCTTTTCCATACTTTCACTTTCATTTCCCTCATATTCCTTTTCCCCTTGAGTACTTTCACTTTCCTTCCCTAGTCTCTGTTCAAACTTCTGGAATCTCATCCCGAACCTCTCCTCCATTTTCTGAAATCGGAGTTCTATGCTTTCTAATTTATCTAAAATTTTCTGCATCAAGCTTAGTTTCTTCTCACTCGCCTTCTGCTGTTCCCCTTTCTGCTTATTTTTTTGCTTCATTTTTTTTATATCACTATTAAGGTTAAACGTGCCAGGTTCATCACCCCGGCTTCCAGTGGTCCACTGCATGACCCACCTGATAGACCTTTGTCCCTCCTTCTTATCATATCGAACGATATTGTTTTATAATATCTCAATGTTAGATAAATTCTTAAACCTCTATTTTATAACCCATGACTTTATATATATATCACAGGACATACATCAACACTATTTTCCCCCTTGACCACTCGAGAACTTTTCTATCCGTACATTCACCACGCAAAATATGCCCATCTACTATCTTTCCAATATGTGTTCAAACTCTTTCCGATTTACAACAAAACTATCACTTTTATTTTTCCCTTTTTTTTTTTTTTTAAAAAAAAAAAAATCCACTCTCGTTTGTGAGCTCTTTTACGTTACGTTAGGATGCCCTTCTAATGCCCGTTCTCTAACATTCGCAGCCCCATTAGTTGGGATGCCATTATAACACCACCCGATATCTTTTAAACCGCCATTGTAGGCTTTAACCCGTAGCTTCGAATGAAGATATTTGTGAGCATGGTTTGATTCCATCTCACGCGCCAATCTTACACGTGGATAAGAATTATCTCATCGAAAATGTAAATAAGGGTTCTGGTATGTATATCTATTTATGGTAGCGCACCGAACCAGCTCAATCTCGGGGTTTGGAGACGATAGTCTAACTAGAGAACAAGCTAAAACAATACCTAACTAAGTCTTATATGTCTATTATTATGTACGATAGTTTACTTGTTATAAATCCATTAATCTAACCCGGATCTTATCATAAAATCTATTCTATCTATGGCTATACCCATTACCAATAAATCCCATTTATACACACATATAAATATATCAATATTCAAGCGCACAGCCCATTTATTCTGATACACACATATATAATTCATACATGCATCAAAATAGTGCAATTATACATCAGAGCTGTTTATTTAATGTTGTTATTTTATTTAATTTTAAAAGAGACCTATTATAGTAATTAATATTGAGGTAACACTAGTTTCTTTATTAAGACACATTCACTGAACATATATTTTTGTGCCACGTCAATTTACCTTAGTTCACGCGATCAAAGACAAGTCCACATTTATAACTCTCCAAGAATACTGGTCTGGTAGAGATAACGGATGGTAAACAGTTCCAATAGGGTATATCGAATAGCTTATCCCAGAGGTGGAGTAGGTGATTCACTCGCTTTATGACAGGGTCCAATTTTCAAAGATCTTTCATCACCATTACACTTGATGAAACAAAATTTCTTTATTTTTAATAACGCAGTTCGTAAGTCCGCTTCAGGTGAGTTCCACGACAAGTGTCCACTGGGTTGATTAACGAAACTTGCACTATAGAATTACCCCGACATTTTGGGTGGGAAAATATTAATGACTTCTTAAGAAAAAAATTATACGTCCACACAATCTGTAGTTCAAGCCGCGTTTCTTTTTTTTCTATCTATATCTCTCCTTTCGAGCACAACAAAAAGTTCTTTTGTTTTTCACTTTTAACTTTGTAAAATTTTCTCTGTGTATCCGTACGCCACTGACCAGTTCTTCCATTGTTCTTCAAAAATACCCACTTGACCAGTTTTCAGACTTCTCGATGCCAGTTATTGACTAAACTGCCTACAGCAATTGATTCATTTCTATTTCTGTCCTCATATGTTCAAGAGATTAATTAACAAAAGAAAAACACGTGTTACCGACAATATTATTAAAACTTTAAAAAAAAAAAACTTAACGGATAAAATATATACGAATAATCAATTACAATTTATACAGCTCTATATATAATTGATTGTAACCATCACTGTTAATACATATGCATATTGTACACTCGCACATACAACTATATTTACATATGCATACACACATAACTTTCGCACTCCTTGTAACAGGGTTCGAATGACTATTTACATATATATCTTTTTGCATATAATCACTCCATATCAACACTCTCACTTAGCACTATTGCCTTATCTCTTGTATTCGAACCCCATCTGTTACAATATATATATATATATATATATATATATTGTAACCCCTCTCACCTATCACCAACACTAACAATTACCCGGGGGCGCCAATTCTATGGATCATAGAATAAAATATTTATTTAACTTTACCTAAATCTATTCACGAGGCTCTTAATTAAAGCTTTCACCTAAAACTAACTCAGTTAAGGGATACAGAGGTGTATGAGGGGTACAATGTACATAAGATGTGGGAGAAAATATTATTACTAATAGGAATAAACATCTATTAAGTTCTATGCTAGACAAAATTAAATTGGTAAAATTCTACCAGCTAAAATTAACTAATAATACTCTATATTTCACCTCCTCCCATCATCCATATGCACTGAACAACCTCTACTATATTATACAATTAAACTAATAACTAAAATAAAATAAAAATAATATTTTAGAAATTGTAATGTATAATTCACTAGATCTAAACTCAAACTAAACTTATCATTACTAAATTTTAATTACTCACTAATCTAATCTGGATAAATGAATTTCTTATCTAATCTAAATTATATATTGAAGATCTCAGGGAATTAACTTATGGTATGGCTTGATCTAACATTTCTATACCTCAAATTATTATTTAACACTATGAAAATAATATTATAAACCAAACAATACCCTAATTAGATACTTGCAGTTAGATAATGAAAGAAATCAGGCACATTTTGATTTCCATTCATCATCTAAACAAAAATTAAATAACAAAACCCTTTTAAAAATGATCAGTAGGTAATTGGCATCTCATATAGTGTTTGAATCAAGGAAATCAATATCATAATATCTAGAGATTTATTATAATTAAATAAAATACAATTATGTTACATTAAATAAAATAAAGGTATAAGCATGTGTGGAGGTGTGAAACACGAATGAATGCTAGAGAAGAAACTCCAAATACAAATTTAAATAACAAAATATTTATTAATCAAATAGAAAATAGTTAAATCAACATTTACTTTTTTTTTATTGTTATGAACACAAATTCCAAAGGTATTTAATATCATTGATTACATATTATACAAGAAGATATAATACAATATGATTCGTTAACTTTTTACATCTACTATATTTCATTCATCAGAACATTTTGATACATTGGTAAAACATTTTTATTTTAAACATTAAATGAACTAAATAAGTCCATATCATTTGCTATAAAGAAATGGCTTTTTAGCTATCAGTGATTTCTGATAGACTTATACAAAAATAAAAAAATAAATATGACCTTACACTTTTAGTAACTGATTACTAAATTATCTTATACTCAGCATTTTGCTGGATAACATTCATTTACCAATGACAACAACATAGATTAATATTCTAATTACACTGAACAAATTAAGATTTTGCATTGTTATTTTAAAAGTATCTTAAATAAAATTAAAATAAGGGGATTTAAACTAGGAATAATTTGGACTATCTTACCAAAGAAAATAAATACTTCTATTAATTAAATGTATTTTTCTTTGTAATTTTGAAGTACAGTATTATATTGAATAACTAGGTTCTGCTTTGCCAAAATAAAGTAAATCCTTGTATTCACTAACTATGTCCTATTTTTGCCTGGTTATTCGTGCAAATTATGATTAAATGAGAAAAATCAATGAGATGAAGCTTAAATGATTACTACAAATGTTTTTAAATGATAAGTAAAGTTATACATTAATAATGAATTTTTTATATCTCAAAATTAACAATTTGTTCATGAATCTGTATTATGTTGTGTGTCAAAGAAAATAAATAAATAATGTTAATCACTCTAATCGGTTTGCTTATGATATTTCAATATAATCATAATACGGATGAAAGCGAAGATCAATCTTTATTTATTAACTACAATACAGCAGTTTTATAAGACACTATACTTTCCTTTTATTCTTCTTTTTTATCCATAAACTATCAAACACTAGGCTATAGCATAAGCTGGAAAACATCCAATACACACATGGGATAAAATATTTCTATAATTCAAATCAGGTAAATACAACAATAACTTCCAAGTCTATCTTTAAGACTAAATAACTGGTGGAATAACTCATCACCAAATGAAAATTAGGGAGATAACATCTCTAGCTTCATACACATTTAATTTAATATATCAAATATAAAAGGAGGACTCAGTCCACTCCTATCAAAATACTCCAATACATGGATAAAAAAAGGAATATTCAATTCCATACACTACACTACACGGCATTGGGCAAACTACCCATATTACATATTCAACTAACAAATACACTGACTCAATCCCATAAAATATTATAAACATTGTAAACTTTATAGCATATAGGCATAAAAATACTTTTCATTCAGTCATAACAAAGAAATAATAATTCTCTCTTAAATAACTTTCTCATTCTTCAAAATGATTGATCATCTTTTCCCTCCAAATCCGATTGATTTAAAATCATTTTTACTTGCAATTACATATAATTATAAATAAGTTTAATAATAGACACACACATGTACAAGCATATGATATACAGCCCATTTAAAATCACAGTAAGCAAAGAATTACTGTTAAAATATTATTTATTACTGCTAGAATTAATAAAGAATAAATATCTCATATCTGACAATATTTAGGACTTGGTAATGTTCAAAGAACAGTTGGAGAATAAAATACTAATTACTATGGACAAAGCAAGACAAATATTTTTTTTATAATATAATGCATTGATATTGGCATGAACCTGTAGTTAAATTGAACCTAAATAAATAATAAAGTTGTATGTTATAGATGAAATAATTATTGAAAATAATGGTATTCCAATTTATAAAAAAGAAATATATACGGTAAGATTTAATATAATGAACTCTTTTTTTAAAAAAATACTTATTCATCCTATTGAGCTATAAATGGATTCTTCCATTCATTATAACACGCTTAACACACGACCAAATTTATCTTAAAATAATAACAATAATATAAAATTACCAGTATAATGTATTCTTTCACTATGCTATTTGAGACATTCTTGAAGAACAAATATAATAATAATACATATAATAAACATATTTAACTAATAGTAACTGTCTAAACACTATTAAATAAAATAAAGTTCTCTTCTTTTTTTCTTTCCTTCCAAATGAAACGAAAAGTTTATAAATAGTTTTACATGACTTTCCTTGTCATGTCTCCAAAAGAATAAGAATGATAATTATAATGCACAAGACAAATATTAACACAAAACAGCACATTCCTGCAGGAGAAAAGAAACAATATTATTTTTAATTTATAATAACAGGTTCAATGTTCTAGCAGTTTGCTATGAATTCCTGTTAACGCTATGTATTAGAAAACATTAATTAGGCAATGCACACTTTAAGACGTATAAGGTAATATTTCCTATTCATTCATGAAATTTTAAAATGCCTTCAATAAGTGGAAACATATAAGTTTATCCATTTTATAATTTATTTCACATATTATTTTTAGGACACATGTAAATATCAATTGTTCATTTCTTTTGTACACTTAATTTTTATCTCCTTCAATAAGTAAAAGTGGAAATAAATGTCTACTATTCCAATAAATGTATCAATAAAATTATATAATTCTTGTGTATATTTTTGAATTTTCTTTATATTTAGCATGAAATCTATTTATTAAACTTCTGAAAATGTTCAATGACAGTTCACATCTTTCCCACATATAAATGACACACATTGCAGTTATTCCCTTCATAGTATAATTAAAACTTAAAAAATTAATTGTTATAAAATAAACAAACATTCTTTTATCCTTTCCTGTTAATTTTAAATTTAAATAAAACAATTTTACAGTCCTATCAAGCATTCCCATTTCTTAAATAATAATAATTTATCTTGAATAATAGAATATAACACTTACATGTACTTTAGCATAACGTTGGGAAAATCTAAATGATCAGCTGGGAGCAAAATTGACATATCTTTTAGTGGTTTTTAAGTACACATTTCACAAACAAATAATATATTTAAATTTTCAACTTGAACTCTGGAAGAGGAAAAATAATTTCACTATTAAACTTTGCCAAATAAAACTTAGTTATAGCTGTCCTTGGTTAGTTATAATTGCCCTTGTAAAAGTTTTAATAATTGACTGACCTCTTCAAAAGTAATAATAATTGACTCTGCCCTTTTAAAAATAACAAGTATTCCTTTTTATAGATTTTTTAAAATAATCATTACATCACTTTGTTCTCTTCCAATTGTTTACGATAATATTGACATCACCAGAAAAAGATTGTCAATCGCCCCTCCCACTGCAACTTACTTAATTATGCAAAAACTTGTGAAAGTAAAAAAAAAAACAGAGATAAAAAAATAATTATTTCGTCTTTTAAATAAATGAAAAAAAAATATTGACTAATAATTAAATATTTTTAAAGCAGTAGAATAAAATTGATGACAATTGTTTTAATAAATAAAATATTTTACAATATTTGTCATATCCACCAGTCCATAATTCATTAATTTATTTAAAATGTAATTAAGTTACTTTTTTAATACTATTATTGATATAATTAAATATTTGAATGTAATGTGGGATATTTAATGGTTTAATGAAACATATGAATGAAAAATGAAGTTGGATAATGCATGAATATTCAGTAGTAATATGCTATAGGTATTACACTGATATGACTGAAATGACAATGTGAATGATGATGAGTGAAATATATTTTACTGTTTCTGCTATAAATTAACATGTATAAAACAAATGGACTAGAAAATTATTCTAACAAAAATGAATACTGCTTTATGAACAAATAAAACAAGTAAGCAACAACTTAAACTACTGATTGTGCATATAACAAGCCACCCCCTATTCTATCACCGATTATACCACAAAACAAGACACTTAACAATTAAGAAATCTTTTTAATTACACCTACACTTGCTTTTAATTACAGTTTTAAGTCAATATAAAAAATTTTAAAAATTTCACATTATTTCATTTTTTTAAGAGGATTATATCAGATATTACTGATATACTACTACACTACTACAATGACTATTTCTGGTGCCAAACCAGAAGGTCACACTATATATATATAAAAACAAAAAAAGACTTATAAATCCAATAAATAATATTATATTTCAACCAGAGGACTGGTTTTCATCAGAAAGAAAAAAAATACTCAGTAAAATGGCAATAATCAAAAATTACAGATTTGGTAAAAGATTAAAAATTTAACAAAAACCCCCTGATTGGTCACAAAATCTAACATAGAATATCTACCCAATCAATGACAAAATTCAAACAAAAAAAAACTACATTCCCTCCTAATCAAGCTTAAATTCTATTTAAATTAAAATAAATATAAAAATAAAAAATCCAAAATTAAAAATTAAAAAAATACATATGTGCATACATAGAAAAAGTAGACTATGCTCACATACAAAAAATAGCTGTGCTCACATTAATATTCATTAAAAACTAAAATACTTATACATTTTAATCAAAAATTATAGTTAGTGCAAAGTACAATAATTTATAATAACTAATTATTTATCTATAAACCAATTAAACACAGATATTAAACATCCATATAACCAATCTTTACATAAAAAATCTCATATAAGAAAATTTTCACATAAAAAACTCACATATAGAAATCATTTAGGAGACCAGGTAACCCAGAGATGTAATAGTTCCAGTGTTTAAATTCAATCCATGTGGTTCTAAGGTCTTGAATTTAAAAATAAAAAAACTCTCCTTTTGTTTCCTCTCCCTTGTAGAAGAAAAACCTTCCTGAAGAATCACTACTTTTAAATCATCAATTGAATGATTCGGTAAGTTAAAATGTTTTGAAACCGGTCTATCTTTATTTTTATGCAAAATGTCAAATCTATGATTAGTCATTCTGACATGTAAACTATTTGCTGACTCACCTATATACTGGCTTAAACATCTACTACACTCTATCAAATATATCAAATTAACACTTTTACATGTAACATAATTAGGAATATACCATTTAAAATTACAATTCTTAGTACTAAAGACCACTTTTGTCACAACAATATGTTTACATGTAAAACATCTTTTATCCTCACATGGAGAACACCCTTTTACCTGTACAGAACTACTAATAAAATTTGTTTTGACAAGTATATCTCTAAGTGATCTATGTTTTCGATATACAACCTTAGGTGGATCAGAAAAAATAGATTTTAAATAATCTGTGGACTGTAATATGTTAAAATGTTTCACCAATATCCGGTTAATATTAGGTAAATCTCTATTAAAAGTAAGAACCAATGGTGGAACATCTAATTGTTTTTTACTCTTTTCAGATAGAAGAAGTTTCTTTGTATCAATTAAAGAAAATCTCCTTACTGCATTATCCAACAATGTCTTAGGATACCTCATATTGAGCAATCTATTATATAAAATACTATTATTTTGTTGAAGAAATTTCTCATCATTACAAATCCTCTTCATCCTTAAAAATTGACTATAAGGAATATTAGCCTTTAAATGTTTAGGATGGTTACTATAAAAATGTAGATAGCGATTATTATCAGTTGGTTTCCTATATGCTGTAGTAGTAAGAACTCTATTAGTGTAAATAACTTCAACATCAAAAAAATGAGCAATTGATTTTGAAAAATTCATTGTGAAATTAATATTTTTATTAAAATTATTTAAATAACTTAAAAAATTATGAAGTTCAACTTCACTATGTGGCCATATCATGAAAATGTCATCTATATATCTAAGCCAAGTGTGAGGTTTCAGCTTAGCATTATCAAGTATAAAGGACTCTAGTTTTGACATAAAAATATTCGCATAACTTGGTGCCATCTTTGTACCCATTGCAGTACCTTATTTCTGTAAATAGTATCTAGAATCAAAAGTAAAAAAAATATTTCTTAAAACCAAATATATTAATTCAACCATAGTAGTAATAAGACCATGATCATACTCTATCTTGTAAAGCATATTTAATAGCTTCAACTCCATCATCATGAGATATATTTGTGTATAATGATACAATATCCAAAGTAACCAAAAAACAATCAACTGGTAATTCAGATTTAATATTTTCTAACACACAAAGAAAATGAGTAGTATCTTTAACATAAGAATTAAATGATGGTGGAATAAATTTAATAATATTATCAACATATGCTGAAATATTTTCTGTAGGACTACCAATACTAGCTACAATAGGTCTGCCTGGACAACCAGGTTTATGAATCTTTTGCAAAATATAAAAACTACTAGGATGAATTTTGGTTGGTACTAAAACGTTATATACATTATTATTTATAAGACCCCTAGCTCTCATATCTTTTAAACTAAAAAGTATACCCTTGAATAGTAAATTAATAGTGGTTAGTGAAATAAGCTCATAAAAAATTTTATCATCTAAAAGCTCCAGAGCTTTTTTAACATAATCATCTTTATTCATAATTACTATTGATCCACCTTTGTCAGCTGGTTTTATAATAATATCCTGTCTTTTCACTAAATTGCTTAATGCATTCATCTCTCTCAACGTTAAATTACTCTTATACTTACTATGTTGTTTAAGTCTAATTTCATTAATAATATCCTGATATACATTATCAATGTACGTATCTAATAACACATTCCTTTGATGTGGTGGTGTCCAATCAGATCGTAATTTCCCAATAGTATCACATTCTTGATTTCCAAAAAATTCTCTTAATCTAAGTCTTCTTGAAAAATTATCTAAATCCTGATGAATTTTAAATTCATTTTTTTGATAAAATGACTGAACTGTAGGGCAAAAAGATAAACCTTTATTTAACAGTGACCATTCTGCCTCACTAAGATTAATGTTAGATTAATCACATTGTGTGTGTGTGTGTGGATAATAATCTAGACCAACTGATGATTGCTGGTTTAGCATGAAATACGTCTATTGGAGATTATTTATCTTTTCAACATGTGTGCGATCAGGGGGGTCAGCAATATGAGATTGCACTGAGGGTAGTGGGTCGTGTGAAGGTCTGAGTTCGAATCCCGCATATATTACATATATAAATGCAGGGTTAAGCCTGTACAATGTATTAATAACTGATTTAGTAATCTTTTTTAATTTGCAAAATAAATAAACTCTTATTTTATATTATTCTTCTCGTATAAATCGTGATAAACAAAGCAGCCAAATATTCAAAACATATTAATCGCAATGAACAATTTACCAAGCACTTTCAGTACAGTATAACATAATCATGGTGACATATTGGGACTGAACATGTCACCATGTATCTGGTATACTGTACCGAAAGTGCTTGGCAAATTATTCATTGTGATTAATATTTTTTGAATTTTTGGCTGCTCTGTTTATCACAATTTATCCGTGAAGAATAATTTTCATTATCGGACAGAGTTTTTTGTATTATTTATTTCTTATTTTATATATAAAAATATTCAATTTAATTTATTTATTTTACATCATGTAAGGTCAATATAATTCAAAGTATAACTAAAGTTTAATTTCCATTAAGAAAGTAAATATGTTTCATATTTATTACATTTCTATTCAGGGTGTTTTCTAACATTATGCAATGCTTATAATAATTATTAATGTTAAGTATGACTACAAAACATTTGCATGTCGTACATGATAATTATGTGACAATATATTGGACTATTTCTATCACCTAACATTAAATGTTGAATGTCTTGAAAATTTCTAAACTTCATTCAGACTTTTCCAAATACAAACCACTACTAGTAATAACAAAGATGAAACAGGTTAGTAATTATAAAACGTTTCAAGTGGTATTATCCTCCATTCTTTTTCAGGTATTGCTGATCTGACTAGAGTGCCCATATTTCCACAGGGCCTAACTGGGACACATATTAAAAAAATAAACTTTATTGTTGATTAATGTTTCAGTATAAAATAAAACAATCACAAAACATATACTCACATTCACATGATTAACTATACACTCACTTCATAATATAAACAAAAGCAAAAGATAATTAATCTACTAAACAACATAGTGGTTTAATACCAATCCTGACTAATACGATAGTGGTAGCTAGGGTTATTAAAGAACCAAAGAGACCAAAATGGATAGATAGTGAACTGAGTTCAGACCTATAGCACTGTATAAGCAAATGAGCTTGGACTGAAAATATTATTGTTTTCAATTTTATTCTCATAGTTTTGTAGTTAAGTAGAGATAAAAGGCGGCTGCTAAAGGGTTGCATTAGATCCTAAGATCTAAGTGCAGTGCTCTCAGATCCAAGGTTTCTCACTGATGAAAGCCACAAGTTAGAAACTAGTCTGGGAATATTGGTTGAATAGGCACTAGATAAGGATTTTGTGCATAGCCTTCTTGCATCCATTGATTACACTACTGTATGGAGAGTTTTGCCTCATTCAAAAGATAATTACTTTCAGCGCTTTATAATAATAGGTTTCTATATGAGTTTACAAAAATTTGCTGTTATTGTTTACTGCTCTAAAAGACTTTGCTAAAAATAATGGTTAGATTGCCAATTCTTTTTTTTTAAAATAATAATGATGATGATAATAATAATAATAGTAATAATAACAACAACAACAACAACAATAATAATAATAATAATAATAATGATGATGATGATGATGATGATGTCCAAATGTTATTGCTTGCTTATATTCTGTTGAATAGACCATCAACTATTTTCTCTTATATATGTCTTATTACGTAAAATAAAGATAGAGAAAGATATAAAATTTAATTATAAATACTAAAAATATAATTGTATAAATGCACTAAAAACTTACGGTGGAAGCATTCGGAAAAGCAAAGAGTCGGTCTTCTTTTTTTCTTCTAATAATTGATTGGTTCTTTCTTCTACCATATCTTCCATCATATTTAGCATGGAATCAATAATATTAACACGCCTAAAGTAAACAAAACATTGTTTGACAAAAAAATTATTGATTATTATAGTCATAATAAAATGATAAGTAACTAATAAAATTAAGTAACTAAATTCGTATATTTACATTTTAAAAGCAACTGTTTTTTTTTTTTTAAAAAAAAAACTTATTTGAATGGTGTAATGAATAAATATCATGGTGTCAATACTGGAGAGCAAATTCAAGTGTGATATATATATAGCTGATTAATGAAAAAAGTTATTTGCAAAACATATGCATAGTGGTAAGTGTGATATGTGCCTCTGCAGTAGTGGATAATTGTACTGCAGGAGAGTTGAGAAGATAAATGCACTGATATGAACAAAAAAATTAAATCAACATTGTTGACCAATGGTTAGTCACCTTCCTTGATAGTGGCAAAATGTATAAAGTGTCTGATACTTCTAGTTTACTTAATAAACAAAGTCTGTCCAATTCATCCATTATGAGAGGTGGTATGAGTTTCTGCACTGGTGGATGGTTGCAGTGCTTGGTTTATATTGAGATAGCAACTCTACACACTTTAATAGACAGACTTCAATCCTCTCCACTCTACAACTCCTCAGCAATACATATCACTGAAAATCTGATGATGGAATGCTCAATGTCCTTCGTGATGCCAATATTATAGTAATACCCATGTTGACCTTATGTCAATCTGACTCTTAATATGTAGGACCTTAATATGTCCATTTAAATACCCAGAAGAGGGAATGGGAAGAATACAGGGCTGAATAAGAAATATTGAAATATATGTATAATGTATATACTTTAACCTAGAGGTAATTAAAGAGGATATAAACCCAGACTTTCAAGCTCCCTACAGACATCCACTTTATCCAATATAACCACATGGCCACATACATTTGAAAAAGATAAATAATCTTCAATATATGTATTAAAGAAATACATAAATATGTTACTAGTTTAACATGTTGTAACGTTAAATTCTAAATAAAATGAAGAAGCCTGATTTCAATTAATACAAAACAGGCATTCTCAACTATATATAATATTAAAATAAATAAACTGCCTCACATAAGGAACATTGTCACTGGATTGTTGATGGTTAAATAAATTATTTATTTTATTCATAAAAATAGATCATTAATTTAACTGACAAGGAACTTATATGAAACTTCAATTAAACGTACATATATCACATGATTACCATTTCTTATGCTTTCTTATAACTGTTATTAAAACAAGCAAAACTGTCTATACATATTGCCACTCAGTGCAAGCAAGAGTAATCAATGAATTCCAGAAGGCTTGTGCATAAAATCCCCATCTAGTGCCTACTCATCCAATATCCCCAGACTAGTTTCTGGCTTGTGGCCTTCATCAGTGAGGAGCCTTGAATCTGAGAGCACTGCACCTAGATCAATGAGCTTGAATTGAAAATATTATAGTGTTTTCAATATAAAACTTATAGTTTTGTAGTTAAGAAGACATAAAAGATGACTGCTGGAATTTGCATTAGATCCTAAGATCTAGGTGCAGTGCTCTCAAATCCAAGGCTCTTCAGTGACGAAAGCTACAAGCCAGAAACTAGTCTTGAGATATTGATCACTAGATGGGGATTTTATGCACAAGCCTTCTGGCATCCATTGATTACTTTGGCTTACATTAAGTGGCAATATGTATAGAGAATTTTGCCTCTTTTAATAAGAATATTTATAATAAGAATTAGAGCATGTAGGAGACAGTTTATTTAATATTATATGCAGTTGAGAATAATTACATCAAATTATTTAAAAACTAGCACCTGAAGGTTTCTTCAGCATTTAATGTTACAACATATTTAATTAGTAATTTGATTTATTACATTTATGTATGCTGCAGGTCTATTTGGTATAGTGTAAAAAAATACAGGTTTCTATCTTGATGAGAATTAGAATTCAATCCTTAAATTTTGATAATTGCTTTTAAGATTTATGAGTTTATTGGACAGATACTTCTAAACTTAACCAGATTACTATCCAATCATCATCATCCCAATAATTTTTAACTATTATTGATCCAATGCAAGATGAGAGTCTCTCAAAGTTTAATCCATTTCCTCCAATCTGTAGCCTATCTTCTCCACATCATGCCAGTATTTTCTAGAAAATAAATATTTATATAGTATAATTAGAGTCCAAAGCAAGAATGGAAAAGAAAAACCTGCATCTATAAAATATCATGTTAATGTGGAAGAATGTATATTGGTGAGACCAGTCATCCCATTGAAAAGTGCTTGCAAAAACACAAACTGATGATTAGAAGAGAGAAGACAGATGTGTCTAAGGTAGAAATCCATGTATATATTAATGAACATATGTTCAATTGGAAAATACAACAACAACAACAATAATAATAATAATAATAATAATAATAATAATAATAATAATAATAATGATAATAATAATAATGATGATGATGATAATAATAATAATAATGATAATGATGATGATAATTCAATTCAATTTATTTACCATACAAAACTACAGCAATAAGCCAATTACAGAATTGCACCATATATACAATACATAAATGAGTACAAATGACGAATTATTAATATGATTATATGCTATATTTTTTATAAGGTAAGTAACAAATTTTTTTAAAATTTAATAATATTAGGGTATGAGCACAGACTTTCACATGACCCTCCACTCCATCTAATAACACTGATACACTTAAACATACATATGTTGAAAAGATAAATAATCACCAATATACGTATTTCATGCTAAACCAGCAATCATCAGTTGGTCCAGATTATCATCTCTACACATATATATTATAAGTGCTCAGATATATATTAAGATAGACAATCCTCATACTTTAATGGACAGGCTTCAATCTACTCCACACTCCAACTCTTCAACCATCCATCCAATTGAAAATCTGATGATGGAATGCTCAAAGGCCACCCTGAGGCTGAGATTATTGTCACACCCATGTTGACCTAAAGTCAATCTAAACCCCACATGTACAGGACATAATCCATTAAATACATATGCAAGGATGGGCAGACATCTCTATAATGTAATAACTGAAACATGTAAAAATATTTTCATTAGTAAAATCATAATTTACCTGTATTAGGCAAATGAACAAGGTGAAAATTTTAATATGTTAGAGTGACAAACCTTAATATAAAATAAAATAAATATACATGTTTTATGTAAACAATTATTAATAGTAATATTTGAAATTTGGTTAGTTAATATAATTTTATCATTGACAAGGTTATATAAAAATTTTAAGATCTCATTTTTTCTTCTAACAGATAAGGATAGATAATGGTCATTTAGCTTAATATACTTGGAAAATTTATCATAATCCAATTTAATTTTTATACCTCATTTGGAACTGGGATTCAAAACAACAGATCCCTATTCTAAAATAGGCAAAACCAAAGTGAGAAATAATTTTATTTTGTAGAACTAGTATATTGTCTACCATGCCTTAAAATGCACCCATAATTTTAAAAGCTTTATTAACAACATTTTCAATATGATGATGAAATGATCCATTGCTTGCAAAAATAATACTAAGGTTTTTCTGAATATCAGCAAAATTTTATATTATGATTTCATTTCAGATTTTTTGGAATAAAAAACTGTTGAACATTTATCCATATTAATATCCATGTTATTCTCTCTACACCATTTCACAAAATAATAATAAAAATAATAACAACAATAATAGTAATAAATACACTTTTTTTAAATATTAAATGTTTTTATTGACCATGCACTAAAAAAAATTGTTTCTTCAACTACAATTGGAGTTTTTAGATTTAACTTGAAATAGAAGCATGCGGAGACGGGGGAAGAAATTAATTAACTTAATCCATTGTTATAAAATTAGGAATTGACTTAATTCATTTCTGGATACCCCCATTAATAAAAGTTCATCTATTTAAAAAATTAATGTGTCGTATCACAAATGTACAAAATTTCAACAAGTTATATTGAACTATCAAATATCAGTCAAGTGTTGGTGGCCGAGAGGTCAGCACAGTCGCCTTACAAGCAGTTGTCCCGGCTTAGCGGGTTCGCTTCCTGGCTGATGCTATGACACATGAAAAAAAAAACCTATTAAATATCAATTTTAAAAATGTTAAAATGTTTAAATTGAATTTATGTGATAACTGTGACTTCTCCTTAAACGAAGTCAGCAATCTCTCAGAAACTATGCCCAGAGAAATCTTTTAGCCATTTTACCTTCCCTTTCCATTCCCCACCCTAAGTTTTCCCATAATCTGCTCCATCCCATTTCCACAACATAATCTTTGTCAACTCTGTGGCCTTTATATCTAAATCCCCCTTATCTTTTCCCAAACCCAGCATAAAAACCAATAACCCACTTTCTGTATAATCACTTTGTTCATATTTATTCCCCCATAACTTCATTATTTGTACCTTTTATGCTTTCAAGCATTTACACGAAAGAAAAAAAATGCCGCCCTCTAGTGAGTTAACAAATAAATAAAAAAGATTCTTCAACTTCAATAAAAGCACTTAAAATTATCACTGAAACACATCATTAGACTGTAGCAAGAATGAAAGAAATTAGTGAGAATTATTGACATTTATAACATTAAAATTAAAACTTTATTACTGTTATTTTATACTATTATTTAGTATCAGTTTTTTAAAATAATTTTTCTGCTATGGCATCATTTCTACATCGCACACACAAAAAAAACTATTAACAAAATCCTGTTCATGTGGTGTCAATTGAACATAAACATTTCCCTGTTAGAGCTTTTTTCCAGTAATGAGCAAATTAAATGCTTAAGAAGTGTGTTTTCTAAATAAGTCGAAAGATAAATAATTTGTGCTTTATTAAATTAATTTATTCATAATTAATAGTAAAAATAATAAAATATAGAAACAAATATTAACATCACATAACCTCTCATGTGATTACTCAACATGATTTCAAGAGTAGTTATTTTCATTCTAGAATCAGTCTCTTTGAATGTGAATAATAAAGCTACCCCAGTTAGAATAGTTTTGTAATGCCTCAATTTTTAAATTGACCAATTTATGGTTTTTACCTTCACCAGTGAGGATTAAGATTCAAAGCTAGAATTAGTGCACTTATGTCTCCAGAAACCATCTTTTACTCTTTTATAATATTCAACTCATTAATTTAAATGTAAAAAAGTAAGTTTTTAAACCCAGTCTAATTCATTTGCATAATATAGATCTAATATCAGGTCAGTTTCTATATATCTTTGAGACTCAGTTTTATAACATCTATAGTCCATTCTACTTCTTGCATAGGAAGTTTAATAAAAATGTTATAACTTCCTTTTTAGTTTCAGGTTATATTGAACAGAATAAAGTAGTCACTGGAAGCATAAATGCATTAATACCAACTTTGAATCCTAGACATTATGGATGAATGCAAAATCCAGACACTTTGTCATTTGAAGATGCAAAATTTTATAGCTCTATACCATTTGCCCCCACTTATTACTCACACTTAAAGTAAATACCTCTAGAGCATGATACACATAATTCCTCTTAGAAATAAATATTACAATTATTTTTTCCAAAATACTTTTTACCTTCCTTTATTCATGGAATTTAGTTGTTTTTTAATTAACTTAATATCTGGCCTTAGTTCCGGATTTTCTTCCCAACAGGCAGTCATAATATCTATTATTTTGGGATTAAAACTGTTCTCAGTACATGAAAGCAATATTTTTGGCCGGAATGGTGGGTTTTCTGTAGCCTTCACTCGTTTAATAACTTCTGAAAAGTATATAAGAGGAATACATTAGTCACTAGTCTAATATGCCCAAAAACAGATATATGTAAATAGAAAGTAAAAAACTACAATAAAAAATAATGCTCGTATATCATTAGTGTGAGTCATTTATTAATAATATATATTAACACCATCTATATTCTTTATTACTTTTACCATGTTTTTTTATAACCTAATATAACAGTTTTGATTGCCCCAAGTTCATCTATACTCTTTACTTTTACAATGCTTTTTTACAATCTAATATAACAGTTTCGATTGCCTAAGCGGGCAATCGAAACTGTTATATTAGGTTGTAAAAAAAGCACTTGGGGCAATCAGAACTGTTATATTAGGTTGGAAAAAAGCATTGTAAAAGTAATAAAGAATATATAGGATATTAATATTATATGAATTTGGTAATGCAATAGGAAAGATAGAGTTATTTATTATTATTTATTTAGCTATCAATTTAGACAACTTAATTATTAATAAGATATCATAAGGAAATTTAAAGAGATTCTAACTAGGACATAGAATCATTACTAGATTTATTAAGTCCTTCAATTTTGCTATTGTAGCCACAAATACAATAGTCATTAATGGTATGATTTGTAGTTTATATTTCCTCATATTTACAAAGATCAATGGTTGATACAGTCTATTTGTGAAGCAAATGAGTGCAATGACATCGGATTGCCTGGTATCTATTGAAGGGCCTCCAGTTACATTTAGAAAGATCAAATATAGTTGACTTTATTATTGGATCTGGAAAAAAAATGTTTGGAATCTCACAAGCATTCCATTTTTATGCCACAACTCTTTGATTGTAGGTTCTTGATAGAATACCCAAAACCTGATCTTGGATTGAGTCCAGTCATAAATGGTAGAATGATATCTTGAATTATTGATAAACCCAAATGCTGATCAATAATTTTTCATCATCTTAATATTTGAAAGCTACTCTAAAATCTATAGTGAAATCTTTACATTACTAAGTGCATACTATTAAATATAAACTTAAATTATTTTCAACATTTGATTTGTTCCAGTTAATTATTATATTTATAACTTTGTCTTTCTTATCGCATTGCGAAATTCGTATAATATTAATATCATCTATGTTCTTTATTAATTTTTACAATGCTTTTTTACAACCCACGACTGTTTCGATCGCCCCAGCAATCTTGTTCAGAACTTCCACCGTCAATAGTGGGTTGTAAAAAAGCATTGTAAAAAGTAATAAGAACATATATGATATTAATTATTAT
The DNA here is from genome assembly GCA_028023455.1 of Epiperipatus broadwayi. NCBI lineage: Eukaryota > Metazoa > Onychophora > Udeonychophora > Euonychophora > Peripatidae > Epiperipatus > Epiperipatus broadwayi. Next base: position 4,795,533 of record JAQFVV010000006.1, read on the forward strand.
ATTTATTAGCAAAACAAATACTTCATTTATATATTTAAAATACTGAAATTACCTTCTGGAAGCACGTCTGGGATATGAAAAGGACTTGATCTAAAAGCTGTTTCTTGTAAGATAATACCAAAACTGTAAATATCTCCCTTTTGACTACCTTTCATCTGCTTGTCTAAATGAGCTTGTAACAGTTCAGGAGCAGTCCATAACATTGCTATATATAGTAAAATTAACATTATAAAATAAATATTGTAATAAAAAGTAATAAATTTTAACACTAATAATATATTTTATAAATTGTTATAATAAACCACGGAAGTAGTATCATTTAATTTCTTAATAGTCTTCAACTGAAAACCATTTACATCCAAATTTAGTGGAAGTATATGCCATGATGTCCTTTATCAAAGCCATAACTTTTACTGTTAGCACTGTTGTTTATTAATTAAAATGTCTTATTTATATTTATCAAAATTAGCGTTTTCATTTTTGTTTTATTACGCTTTCTCTCCTCATAAAATTACCGTTGTAAATAACATAGTCTTACAAAACTTTTACATCACCCAAGACATCTTACGGAATTAAACACTGCAAACAATTAAAATAGTTAAATGACATAATAGTGTATCTCATATACTTTCAAATTCCAATATGCATACCCTGTGTCATATCAAATCAGATTACAAATAAAGATTTATACCAATATTTTCCAGAATGAAATCGAAAGTAAACACGTTTTTTCACAAGAGGAAAATCATAATAAAAGAAAAATTAAGATGGCAATTTTGATAAATAGAGGCAGGATATCTTTGATTAATAGATGATGTGCTAACGTTAAAATTCACGAGTCTTGGAATATGATATGAAAACATTTAGTTTTGTTAAATTTGAATTTAAATGATTTTCAGTCGAAGAAGATTAAGTAATTATCTGAATGCTTCTGTGCTTATTATAATTATTTATAAAATAGATTATTGCCATTATAATTAATGATATATATATATATATAATGATATTAAAATCAGTGTTTTCCAATATTATACAGTATATGTATTTCCAGTAAAAACTTAACAGAACAGCGTTAAATCACGTTTACCACTTATGTCCTTGCTAGATTCCAGTATAAAAAAATTATGGTCCTAAATGTATATAGAGAAGGAAAATCTTGCTTAAAATACTTCATATATTTGCTATATTTATATGAATAATCAATTTTAGGTGTTTATTTGTATTGCCATCATGCAGATAGTGGTGATGAAAGTCCTTTAACAATAATCTGTTAAATTGTCATAATCATATATAGAAACATTAAAAGCCTAAATTAAACTAATCAATAAAATAATCAAAATTACTCCAAATTCGAAACTACACCAGACTAGCAGACTTCTCAAGTAAAAGGACTAAAATATAACAAATTTATAATAAATATTATTTACCTTTTCCAATAACATACCACACATTCCTAATATTAATAAAACAACTTTTAAACAAGCTACTTTATCAGAATTATAAATTTTTAATAATAAAGCTTCTTTAAAAAAATTAGTTTTTATTATTAAAAATTGTATGATTCTGAAGCAATTAACTTATTTAAAAGTTCTTTCAATAATAAACAGACGTGAGAATGTAAGTGGAATTATGGGTAATATTTAATATAAATTAAATACGTTTTAATCCTTTATACTTGAGTAGCAGTGAAACTATTGGTTGTGTTTTAGAATTTATTTTTTTTGATTAGTCTGCTTGAGTTGTGAATTTGGAGTAATTTTGCTTATATATATATATGAAACAAAATTGTGCAAATGTATGTGGGTATGCTTTATAAAGTATATGAAGTTTAAAATAACGTTTCCGGTTTTTAGTAGTTTTGGTGCCAAACAGTATAATCATAGTTATTCTTACTAAACCTGGAGATAGCTCTATTACGATAAGTATTGTAATCACACACACACACATATATATATATATATATTTGTTATGTATATGTGCATAAAGAATCGAAATATAATGAGATTTTTCATATAATAATTTAGATAAAATACTATTATATTCAATGTCTACATCTAGTGTCTAGATCTAGTGTCTGAATCTACCTTAACACCACTCTGAGGAATGCCAGAGCACGAAACTATGGTCAGAGGTTTGGGAGGTCCTGACAGAGGTATTTCAAATGCTTTCTCTAGCTAAGCATTTATCACAAAAGTTGTTGAGGAATTGGCAATCCTCATTGTTTATAACTTACAAGCTTAAGAGTATAGGGTCAAGTGATCTATGACTCTTATTTTGACTATCTACATCTATAAATTTCTTTTAGTAAATAATATTTTATTTAGAAGGGATTTGAACTCAGACTTTCAAGCTCCCTACAGCCATTTATTTCATCTTACATAACTAGTACACATGACCACTACATGTGAAAATTATTTTTTTCACATGCATGTATTCATGTGTATCAGTTGTATAAGATGGAATGAATGAATATAGGGGGCTTGAAAGTTTGAGTTCAAATTCTTTTTAATTACATTAAGTTCAGTATAGACAATATCATCATTATCATCATCAACCATTATAAATCCACTGAAGGATGAAGGTCTATCCAAGTTCAATCTCTCTTCTCTGATCTGGAGCTTCTCTTCTCTACATCACCCCTGCACCCTTTCCAATTTCATCCATCCATCTCACATGTGGTCTCCTTCAGGTCTTTAAATTAATGTACGTATTAAATCAATTGTTTATAATGCTAAACTGGTAATACTATATAAATTAATTAAACCTTAACAAAGTTTAAATACACCTACCAATCGATCTACTGGTAACAAAGTCATCAAATTTTAATATTATTTTAAAATAATATGCCAATCAACTCTCCCAAGCCAAAATGTTTTATGGCTTATAACTCACTTCTCAGCTGAAACAATGACCTCGTAATATTCCAATGAACGGATTGGGTTGTGTTTTAAAACTTAGCATAAAAATAATTGATTCATATATATATATATATAATTAAAATTACCCCAAATTCACCGCTCAAACAGAATAGCTAAGAAAATAAACTATTATTAAAATGGGCAAAACTCTCCATACAATAATCCCACTCAGTGTAAACCAAAGTAATCAGTGGATGCCAGAAGACTTGTGCATAAAATCCCTATCTAGTGCATACTCGTCCAATATTCCCAGACTAGTTTATAGCTCCTGGTTTTCATCAGTGAGAAGCCTTGGATCTGAGAGCATTGCACCTAGATAAGAAATGATGATGATGATGTGATGTTAAATGGTAAAATAAACTCTAAAACCCTACCAATAGTTTCACTGCTACAAACAGACCTTTCAAGTATAAAGAACTATAAAATAACATATTTAAACTAAACATTATCCACAATTCCACGTACCTCCCATCCACCCTTAATTTTAAAAGACTTTAATTTCTTGGCTAGTCTGGTTGAGTTGTGAATTTGGAGTAACTTTCATTACTTATTGTCTAGTTTAGCTTTATACTTTTAATGCATTTAATATATAAGTAATCGAATTATTTACGTGATTCCACTTCTTAATAGAGCAAGAAAATAATAAAAACAATTATTGCAGAATTGTATTGAAGCAAGTTTAAAAGTTAATAGAATTTTATAACGATGAAGTTATAACTTTTTATAAAACTTTGTCTTATAAAAAAATCAACATTTACTGAGATTTTTTCCTGTGATACATTGGATACCAAACATTTTATATCAGTTTCATATATCTTTTACTAATACAAACTTCAAACTAGATTTGTCAATCATCTATTTCTTAATATATATATATATATTGATACAAAGATTTTCACGGGTTGGATATATAAAAGACATATTTTGGCGTTTCATCCGTGCTAAAATATTTGAAACATTGATATACCGACGTTTCGACTTGATCACACAAGTCAAAATATGTCTTATATATATATCACTTGAGAAAATAATGTATAACAAGCTTATGTAAATGATAACACTGATAATATAGCCACCTCTGCATTTTTAGCCAACAAGTTTTGGGAAACGACATTCCATATTCTCATAATTTCCTCTCGCGTTTTTAATTACTTCAAGAATTTATCAGTTTCACTTACTTACAAATTAATTTTTAAATCGAAAAACGTTGAAATGAATTGAAAGTCGATTAATTGCATTTCTATATTTTTCAAATTCGGGTCACTAAAAATAGGATTGAAAATTGATTAATTGCATTTCTATATCTTCCAAATTCGGTCACTAAAATAGGATGGATAATCAATTAATTGCACTTCGATATCTTTCAAATTTAGTCATTAAAAAAATCGGATTGAAAAGCGATTAATTACATTACTGTATCTTTCAAATTCGGTCAAAAATCGGATTGAAAAGCGATTAATTGCATTTCTATATTTTCAAATTCGGTCACTAAAATTCGGATTGAAAATAATTATATATTTTTATTCATATTCTATATATATGTTCTATGCACCACTACTCATATGATCAAGTATGATAAATATGGTACCTTTGTATTTCAGCTATTAAGAATGAGTCATCCATTTATTGACCTATGCAGAAAATCAACCTGGATTAGCTATGAATTTTGAACTTTTTTAAAACACAGAAGTAAAATATAATCATAGTCAAGTGAATGTGACTATTGTTTTTTTTTCTTTTGGCCTTCCTCTTTAGAGGTTGTAAGTTTCTTGATTTTTTGATATTATTATTTATCTGATAAATAAATTCTTTACCCACTGTACATATAAAAAGTAATATGACTAAAAATAAAATATTATTTATAAAAAAACTTACATTTGCATTCATCATAGGTTATAACTTTGATGTCTTTTTTCTGAGATGCCCAAGAGTTGTATCCATAATCTGTAATTTTGAGAGTCCAGCGACTGTCAATGACACAGTTACTAGACTTTAACCTGGCATGGATCTGTAGTTGACTATTGTGAATATATGATACTCCCTGCAATATTATTTTAAAATCAAAACATATATATATATGTAAATTATTAATCAATGTCTGTATTCCAATTATAATAAAATATATATAATTATTCAAAACAATACAATAATTAATACAGTAACAATATTTTAAACAAATATATACCAATTTAATAGAAGTACTTTCAACTATCTATGTAGTCGTTGTCAACTAGACTCAAATTGTATTAGAAAAAACCGTTACAAATGTAAACAAAAGTAATACGTCATACATCAATTTTCCCACAATTCATTAATTTTTATATTGGCTGCCTGTCTATTTATCAACTGTTGCTTTTCACTTTTTATTAACATAGCTTCTTTAATTTTGTGTTTATTATTATTTCTTTCAATACACAGAATTTTAACTTTATTAAAATCAAAATCAAAACCATAATTACATGTTACATTATGATCAAAAAATACTGATGGTGATACATCATCATTTCTAACATTCTCTTGTCTTGATTTTTGCACTCGTTTATATAATAACAAATGCTCCCTTGATCTTTTCTCCAATGTACATAGAGATTCCCCAATATATGCCTTTCCACAAACACATAGCCATTTATATATTGCACAACTTTGATTTAAAATACTACACCTATTTTTTGAATTATTTATTAATCTATTTAAATTAGGAGTAGTATAAAATGCAACTTGACATATATTTTTATATATCTGTTTTATAAATTTAACCTGTTCATTACAAATAAATAGTATTGATATCCAAGTATATTTTATTTTATCAATATCTATAGCATCTAAAATATTTCTATTATTATTAAACTTAGTAACAATATTATAAATTAATTTATGATCATATCCAACATTTAACAAATCCATAATAAATACATTTATGTTACTTATTTTATCAGAACTATATTTACATAATTTATTATTCCTAAATAAAAATGATTTTAAACCGGATAATTTATGTGCTATTAGCACATTTGAATACCAAGGAATATATCCTCTTTTTTCAATATCTTTTATTACCATACAATAATCTAATTTATTTTTATTACGTGTAACTTTAATATCTAAATACTGAATTGACTTTTTTTCTTCAAAAGATTTACTCCATTTTAAACCTTCTAAACTATTTAATTCATTGAATAATACATTTATAATATCTAAACTTCCACAAACGAAAACATCATCAACATACCTGTAATAAATTTTAATACTTTGGCAATATATATTAGTATTAAGAATTATATCTTCATATCTTGATACCACAAAACTACATATTTGTGAAACTACAGGAAGTCCCATAGGCCATCCGTAATCCATTTTATAATAATTTTCATTAAATATAGCATATATATTTTTATCAATAAAATATAATACATCATTTACAAATTTTACTTTTTTAACATCAACTTTTTTTAACATTAAAGCATCTAATATAATTTTTATAGATTTTAATCTATCTATTGAACCGTACATCTCACATATATCAAATGTACAAATACTATCATTATTATTAATATTAATATTTTGAATTTTCTTTACAAAATCAAACGATGAATTAATAGTATATTTTCCAAATCCAAGAACATCTTTTAATAATGTTTCTATAAATCTACAAGTTTCATAGTAAAATGATCCGCCAAAGTCAATCATTAATCTTAAAGGTTTATCTTGTTTATGTAGTTTAATATTCGAAAAAATTCTAGGACAAATTGCAGACGATAATACTATGAGCATCTATATATTTATTCTTTTTAGCTTTTTTTAAAATATCATCAATAAACTTTACACGTAAATTTTCAATGTTTATTTTTCCAACTTGTTTAAATTTAAGCTTTTCCATTTGAATTAAAACTTTATCGTAGTAATCAAGTTTTGACATAAGACATAACCTTAACCCCTTATCTTCTTTTAAACAAACAAGATCGTTATCATGAATAAAGTTTTTAAATCTAAATATATGCGAATTGATAGTTGAAAGTACTTCTATTAAATTGGTATATATTTGTTTAAAATATTGTTACTGTATTAATTATTGTATTGTTTTGTATAATTATATATATATAATATTTAATGTTTTCATGGTTGTATGGTGTAGATAAATTATTATTTTTGGGGTTAAATTATTATTTTTGGGGTTAAACTATGTATTATTTTCCATTACATACCGATATTTTGACAAACTAGCATCTGGCATTGTCAAGGTTGTCTTTTGAAAGAAAAATCATTAGATCTCAAACAGTAACATGATTGAGTGTGAGATGAAAAATGAGATTCAACTTGAAGTAGTTCAGCATTCGAAATATGAGGCTTATCAAAATGGTTATTTCCCTCAGTTTTTTTACATATTAATTTTTAAGTTAATATTAGAAGACAGAGATAAAATGAGAGGATTCCACATAGCTGGAATATGTTGTGCTTCATCAGTCCAATTTAAACCAGTAAATACTTGTTAATTTGGAAAGGTATGATTTAAGAACCATGAGAGAGTCAATTGAAATATTAAAGAGACCTACTGGTTTAAATAGGGCTAATGAAACACAACTTATTCCAGCTATGTGGAAATCTCTCATTTTATCTCTGTCTTCTAATATTAACTTAAAATTAATAGGTGAAAAAACTGAGGGAAATAAACATTTTGATAAGCCTCATATTTTGAATGCTGAACTATTTCAAATTGAACCTCATTTCTCATCTCACCCTCAGTCAGGTTACTGTTTGAGATCTAACAATTTTTCTTTCAAAAGTTAACCTTAACAATTGTGAATGCTAGTTTGTTGAAATATCAGTATGTAATGGAAAATAATACAGGGTTTAACCCATAATTTATATATATATATATATATATATCGTAATAACAATAAAATAATAAATATAACTTAAGTATTATATACCAGTCTTTTGAAAGACTGTATATAATAGTTAATTACTATTATATTTATTATTTTTATTGTTATTACAATAGTTTTTAATTAACAAACATTTTATTTGTATTACATATGTATATATTCAAGTTTTAATAATGGTTCCAACACAATTCAAGTTTTCTTGATTTTTAGCAGTGCATTTCATATCTCAATTCTACCTAATTGCAACCATTCATTGAAACACAAACTCATACTATCTATTCTTTCATTATGCATGAAATTCACACACACACAAATACTAGCTAATCAAATGAGGTAAAGGTATTAATAATTACACAAACCAAATATTTTTAAGTTTATATATATATGTGTGTGTGTGTGTTACTAGATGGAGCTTTACCAATAGCCCACTATCAAGCTTAGTTTACATAATCACTGAGAGAGATAGAATTAAATATCTCTTTCAAAATGCTGCTTGCTAGAGTTGGAGTTTAGATCTAGTTTCTGGTCTTCCTACCCTTTACTGACGTGAGCTAATTAGCTCGAAACCATGGTTTAAAGGTTAGAGACAATTTGAAAGAGATATTTAATTCTATCTCTCTCAGTGTTTATGTAAACTAAGCTTGATAGTGGGCTATTGGTAAAGCTCCATCTAGTAACATAAAATGCAAGCTATAGCAAGTTACGAAATGTATAACTTGTTTTGTTTATATATATATAAACCTCTGTATTAATAAATGAGACATAAGAATAGACAGCTACATTATTCTTGTTAATTATGGTCTTCTACTAAGTTAGAGAGTTTTTAAAATATTTATTGAACAATAATATGAATCTTAATCTCAAATATTACATATATTAAAGTAGTGGATATATATATATTGAAACAGACAGATCGAAGGATCGATCTTAGTTTCATAGTTTTCATTTTGAAGTACGGTAATTCTAAATCACTATTTACCCGCAATGAGGCTTTTTCTATTCCAGGCCACATAAATTTTAAGTTAGTTATTTTATGCTTTGTTTAAAAGAATTTAATGTAAATATTACAAGTATAAATATTACAAATCATGATAAATAATATTCGTGTGTGTGGTTTGTAGGTTTATATTCGCTCAATTTAAAAGTTTCATTGCGTGTATATTTTTTTTTATTTTAAATCTTTCAAAATTATACAAAGTCATTTAAAAATGCTGATCAAAAGTCACATTCCTTTGATCGGTATTTTTAGTCAAATCTTACGTGTACAAAATGTATAGAATAATTAGTTTGTACTTTGAAAGTTGAGATAATGAATTTCAATTTTGTATTCACGAATTCCTATGTAATTATTTAGTTTGTCAATTTAGAATCATGTATTGAATTTAGAAATAAATGTAAATCAAACAATGGAAATGAGAAATGTAGGACTTTTATCAAGAAATGCGAATGCAATTGTATAGCCAAAATTAGATATTGCTAGAGGCCAGAAAATCAAAGGAGGCGGAGTCATGAACAAAAACTAGGCAGAGTGATCAACGGTAGCCATCTTATGTTATAATATACTAAGGGACTCTACTTTTTTGACTTTGCTGTGGGTAGACCGTCTCGGGCTACAGCAAAGTAGTTGTGCCAGAGAAATCATCTCAACTGTGATTAAGAAGTTGCCCGGTAAATTGCAATAATGTTGGGCTAAGTCCAAGAAGCTGATCCCTGTTCTGCCGATTTAAATCTTTCGAGCCGCTGATCCATAATGTTTCCTGTGCTTCCAGTTTTCTCAATTCCAACCTTTAAATTAATCATGCCATTCTAAGGAATCCAAAATGCGCGCCTACGTTCTGCATAAACATTACCGCAAGGAGAAAAGCCGGACGAAGAAGAATGGTAACTCTTGTTACATGAACTTTTAACTTTCCTCTAAGCTTAATAATTTTATTATTTAATCTGTTATGAATTAATCTGGGTAATTACATGTAAATTTCTTGCTTTCCTTCGTTAAAATGTTACACTAAAGCCTGTCAGTAAATTTCTTCTCTAATATTTCTGTGCTCTAGTCTTTAGATGATAATTTACTAATATTTTGTGCCTAATAGTAATTCATTAGTGAAAATACTTATATTTTTATTATTACTTACATTTACAAACAAAGCGATGCCAATAATAATATTTTTCAACTCTAATTAAAGCCAATAAAGTTTATTTCATAGTATTATTAGTATATTCATTTTAAAAGTAATTTTCTTTTATCGAACTAAAAAAATTGGTTCGTTTATGGTGAGTTGAGAAATATTCAAGTACCTGTATTGTTCCTTTTATTTTGTCAAAATGATATTTTAACCTTTGCTCCAAATAACAACTATAAAATAAAGTCTAAATTTTTATTATGTTATTTTTATATATGAACGGAGTAATAATATAAAGTGAATATTTTTGTTGCTATTATTACCTTCCGAACAACCTGGGGAGTTATGGGTTTCAGAGTGAACTTAATTAATTGTTACTTTTGTGATCTTTTGATTTCGCTATGTTTTATTTTGAATAGTCATATCAGATTGTTGCATAGAAAATGTTACGGAGAGATAATCAAGGTTTTATATAGTTTCGCTTTAAGTCCACTTCCGATCACTCTTCCTCGATGTTACTGTGGCAGTGCCTTTTCCTTCGCCTAAATCGGCGTCTCGTTTTTACTACCAATTGGAAAGAAAGAAATTCTTCTCCAGATAATCTCTTGGATCACCGGGGTTCGAAAATGATCCCGGCTGGTTGTAGTGTCCCGGATCTACTTGGGGGCATTAAGACTTGTCAAAGTACAAGCCGCCCGGTCTTCCGTCAATGCACCGCAAGTTATTATTGTAGTATATCTTAAGCTCTGCAACCATCAGTACATCATTATTATATTATATTTTTATATAAAACCTCCCCCAATTATCAGTATACGTAATGGTTTGAATCTATTAAAATCAAACAACTTAATATAAAATAGTAATTGAATATTTTAAATGCTCAAATTACTCTGATTCTCATATCAACTCATACGACCATTTAAAACATATAAATATTGGCATGCGTTTTGTCTATCAGTCTAAAATGATTATTAAGGACTAATAGCAAATTATTAGAAATATACGTATGAAAATTTTACCGTATCTGTACATAGTATTCAATGATTTCAATAATTATTAAAAATTTATCTAATCTATTTTTGTCTCTCTTGTCTTATTACTCTCGAAATCTAGTTAAGCACCTGCTGTCTGTATCGACAACTTAAATATATATTGAATTATTAACCGTACCAATATCTCGAATATAAGATATATATGAATAACTGATTGTAGGGTAATTTAGTCTGTGTTTCCCGATGAGCTAGTAAAGGGAAAACCATGTACCGTTGTTGCGTTGTTCATCGGTTGGTCATGCCAGGGTTTAGGTTTGAATTTGGTTTGCATTTTGGAATTTATTCCTAGACGTGGACTGGGTTTGAATTCGGATTACTGCGCGTGATTAAGCATGGTGATTTTACCGGTACAGTAGTTGAAATTTTGGACGCCCTCCGTGGTGCCCTGATGAAGAAATCTCCCACACCCTGCAGAGTGAACAAGAGTAAATATTAAATTATAGAAATACTCGATTTTTTTTTCATACCGTTGAGATATATATATTTTGCATTATTAAAATGCGAAGTTTAAAACGATGTTTTGAGTAAGTCAAATATACTAAATTTTTTTCACCCTTGCTTTCAAGTAGTTTCAGTTGAATAGATTGCCTTCTAATATTGTTAAGATAATATAGTGAGATTTTTTTTTGAAAAAAAAAAAGTGTGAAAGCGACTTTGAAGTTTTGTTTTAACGACAAAAATAGTGAGGAATGGTTTCAAAGCAAGTGAAAACCTGTATTGCGATTTTGTGCATTTATTTAATTCAAAATAAACGAATGTTATTTCATAAATCCTTTTGCAAGTTCTTTTTTTTTTTCGTTGTTTGAAATTTTTTTTAGAAAAAAAAAAAAGCAAAGAAAGTAGGATTACTTTTCATGTCTTAAAAATAAACGCGTGTATGTGTGTATATATATTGTTTAATATAGAAATCTTATCAAAGTCAGTGCATAACATAAATGTCAGTTGAATAAAGTTATTGGCCAGAATATGTGCTATCCGGTATTAAGTAGAGTAACCGTTTAGGTTAAGTTTTTTTGTATAACACCAATCAGCCAGATACAGTCGGCAAAGTGTTAAGGGTATATACAGTTACGTTATAGAAACTTGAAATTGTAATTGATAACCCCACAGAAGTAGCGTTAATATTAAACATTCTACATAAAACATTATGTTCTTGAATCAAATGGTTTTATTAAGTCACGTAATAAGTATATATTTGGGGGATCAGTGGATTAAATTATCTATTGGTCACATGTTGCTGGCTGGCGCCTTTCAAATAAATTTGTCAGCAAATATGTTTGTCCATACAGCAGTGGTGAGTTTTTTGTTTGGTCTATAAAAGAGAGAAATGGTGATATATAGATAGAGAGAGAGTTACTGACAGTATTATAAGAATATTATTGTGTTATATACTAATTGTTAATATGTTTTGTTTTATAGGACTGAGGAGAACAGTTCGAACTGGGTGAAATAAAGTTTTTCTCTTCCCTTATTAATAATTTAGATACACGTTATCATATCATATATACATAAAAAAAAAAAAAAGGTTTTATATAACAGAAATCAATCGGAACGTAGGCGAAAGAAAAAAAAAGAGAAAGGAAGGAAGACACACAAACTGGATGAGAAAGGTGGGAACAGTATCAGCAGCGGGGGAGGATTTGGCATATAGGATCAGGGATCAGTATCTTTTATGAATATATATAAATAAAAAAAAATATTTCGCAAATAACTAATTCACGTGCTAGAATTACACATATAATTAATAAAAGAACATAAAATGGCAGAAATAGAAGGGAACAGTAAATCATCTGGAAATAGCGCAGAAACATCAGACACATCCAGTGATCATGAGATTGTTTTAAAAAAATATTCTGATAAAAGAAAAAGTTGTAGACGGTTAGAGAAGAAGGCCAAGCAGAGGGTTCACGATGATGATGGGAAGTTTTACGCGATTCTCGAGGAGATGAGAGAGGATAGATAACTTATGATGGCTATGATGGAGCGGATGTTGAGAATTGAAGAAGGGCGTATGGGGATTGATGGTAAACCAGATCGGGAAGAGGAATCCAATAGCAATACAAAGAAGGAAGAAGATGCCCAAACCATACCGAAGGAGTTAGAAATTCCGAGCGAGGAAGTCAGCGAAGAGAAAACAAGCCAGAAGGTAGAAGTTAGTAATGATGAGTCGGAGATGCAAACTGAGAGGCAGGGTCAAATTGAAAAACCAAGAGGGGCAAGGGAAACTGCTATCAAAGGAAAAGAAATAAAAGTAGAGCAGACAATAAATCCACAAATAAGGACGAGTAATATACCATACTTTGGATCATCCATTCAAATTCAAATATTTAAAGGTGACCCCGGAGAAAATCCAGATGTACATTTGGATAGTGTCAAGGAGTTTTTATGCTTACACCAAATGACCGAGAAGGAGAAAATAACAGTGGCCAGCCATTATCTAAAAGAATCCGCAAAGGCTTGGTGGAAATTATTGAAAAATCCACCGATTACAATCCAAGGTTACGAAAATGCCCTTTTAAAAAGGTATTGGAGTGAAGAGAAGCAGGAGGGACTTTTACACAAGCTCTCAAGTCAAAAATATAATGAGAACAACAGACAGGGTTATGCAGCATTCTTCATTCACCAAGTGACAGTACTTAAATCTCTTACTGCTTTTAAGTACACTGATCAGCACATTATCCGGATTATTGTGCATAATTTACCACCGTGGATACAAAGAATGATGCTGGGAATCTGCCCCATGTCGTTTGAAAAAACTATTGAGCTTTTAAACCAGATTGATTATGGGGATTTGTCTCCAACAAAAAGGGAATGGGAGCAGAGTCATTACAACACGAGACAATTAAAGCCTTATATACCCCCTGACCCAGGGAGACCAGAGAAAACAAACAGTAATTTTGGGATAACCCGGTAAACGACCACTATGCTATAAATGTTTCAGATGATGAGTAAAGAACAATGGATATTAATATACAAATGATTGATAAAATGTATCATTTCACACCCATGTTTAGGTTCAAACTCTCACCCAGACTGTTCTCCAAAGTCGGTCAACTTTGTAATGAAATGTAAGTCAGTAAAATATGTATAAACATTTTTTTTGTTATTTTTTTTTAAGTAGGAAGAAATGAAACAGACAGATCGAAGGATCGATCTTAGTTTCATAGTTTTCATTTTGAAGTACGGTAATTCTAAATCACTATTTACCCGCAATGAGGCTTTTTCTATTCCAGGCCACATAAATTTTAAGTTAGTTATTTTATGCTTTGTTTAAAAGAATTTAATGTAAATATTACAAGTATAAATATTACAAATCATGATAAATAATATTCGTGTGTGTGGTTTGTAGGTTTATATTCGCTCAATTTAAAAGTTTCATTGCGTGTATATTTTTTTTTTATTTTAAATCTTTCAAAATTATACAAAGTCATTTAAAAATGCTGATCAAAAGTCACATTCCTTTGATCGGTATTTTTAGTCAAATCTTACGTGTACAAAATGTATAGAATAATTAGTTTGTACTTTGAAAGTTGAGATAATGAATTTCAATTTTGTATTCACGAATTCCTATGTAATTATTTAGTTTGTCAATTTAGAATCATGTATTGAATTTAGAAATAAATGTAAATCAAACAATGGAAATGAGAAATGTAGGACTTTTATCAAGAAATGCGAATGCAATTGTATAGCCAAAATTAGATATTGCTAGAGGCCAGAAAATCAAAGGAGGCGGAGTCATGAACAAAAACTAGGCAGAGTGATCAACGGTAGCCATCTTATGTTATAATATACTAAGGGACTCTACTTTTTGACTTTGCTGTGGGTAGACCGTCTCGGGCTACAGCAAAGTAGTTGTGCCAGAGAAATCATCTCAACTGTGATTAAGAAGTTGCCCGGTAAATTGCAATAATGTTGGGCTAAGTCCAAGAAGCTGATCCCTGTTCTGCCGATTTAAATCTTTCGAGCCGCTGATCCATAATGTTTCCTGTGCTTCCAGTTTTCTCAATTCCAACCTTTAAATTAATCATGCCGTTCTAAGGAATCCAAAATGCGCGCCTACGTTCTGCATAAACATTACCGCAAGGAGAAAAGCCGGACGAAGAAGAATGGTAACTCTTGTTACATGAACTTTTAACTTTCCTCTAAGCTTAATAATTTTATTATTTAATCTGTTATGAATTAATCTGGGTAATTACATGTAAATTTCTTGCTTTCCTTCGTTAAAATGTTACACTAAAGCCTGTCAGTAAATTTCTTCTCTAATATTTCTGTGCTCTAGTCTTTAGATGATAATTTACTAATATTTTGTGCCTAATAGTAATTCATTAGTGAAAATACTTATATTTTTATTATTACTTACATTTACAAACAAAGCGATGCCAATAATAATATTTTTCAACTCTAATTAAAGCCAATAAAGTTTATTTCATAGTATTATTAGTATATTCATTTTAAAAGTAATTTTCTTTTATCGAACTAAAAAAATTGGTTCGTTTATGGTGAGTTGAGAAATATTCAAGTACCTGTATTGTTCCTTTTATTTTGTCAAAATGATATTTTAACCTTTGCTCCAAATAACAACTATAAAATAAAGTCTAAATTTTTATTATGTTATTTTTATATATGAACGGAGTAATAATATAAAGTGAATATTTTTGTTGCTATTATTACCTTCCGAACAACCTGGGGAGTTATGGGTTTCAGAGTGAACTTAATTAATTGTTACTTTTGTGATCTTTTGATTTCGCTATGTTTTATTTTGAATAGTCATATCAGATTGTTGCATAGAAAATGTTACGGAGAGATAATCAAGGTTTTATATAGTTTCGCTTTAAGTCCACTTCCGATCACTCTTCCTCGATGTTACTGTGGCAGTGCCTTTTCCTTCGCCTAAATCGGCGTCTCGTTTTTACTACCAATTGGAAAGAAAGAAATTCTTCTCCAGATAATCTCTTGGATCACCGGGGTTCGAAAATGATCCCGGCTGGTTGTAGTGTCCCGGATCTACTTGGGGGCATTAAGACTTGTCAAAGTACAAGCCGCCCGGTCTTCCGTCAATGCACCGCAAGTTATTATTGTAGTATATCTTAAGCTCTGCAACCATCAGTACATCATTATTATATTATATTTTTATATAAAACCTCCCCCAATTATCAGTATACGTAATGGTTTGAATCTATTAAAATCAAACAACTTAATATAAAATAGTAATTGAATATTTTAAATGCTCAAGTTACTCTGATTCTCATATCAACTCGTACGACCATTTAAAACATATAAATATTGGCATGCGTTTTGTCTATCAGTCTAAAATGATTATTAAGGACTAGTAGCGAATTATTAGAAATATACGTATGAAAATTTTACCGTATCTGTACATAGTATTCAATGATTTCAATAATTATTAAAAATTTATCTAATCTATTTTTGTCTCTCTTGTCTTATTACTCTCGAAATCTAGTTAAGCACCTGCTGTCTGTATCGACAACTTAAATATATATTGAATTATTAACCGTACCAATATCTCGAATATAAGATATATATGAATAACTGATTGTAGGGTAATTTAGTCTGTGTTTCCCGACGAGCTAGTAAAGGGAAAACCACGTACCGTTGTTGCGTTGTTCATCGGTTGGTCATGCCAGGGGTTTGGGTTTGAATTTGGTTTGCATTTTGGAATTTATTCCTAGACGTGGACTGGGTTTGAATTCGGATTACTGCGCATGATTAAGCATGGTGATTTTATCGGTACAATATATATGTGTGTGTGTGTGTGTAAGTGTAAATAGTAAATAATGGCAATTTTAGATATATATGTAATTTAAATGAAAGCAAATGATCTTTCACGCATGCAATATGAACATTCCTGATTAATATTTTAAAAGCACAGGCAAACACCTGTATTTAGAATTTACTTTAAAAAAAACTGACATTCATTTATAGTGTAATTATTAGATTGTGATTTTATTAAATTGCCAAAGTTTTAAATGAGATTATTATTAGTAAATGTTTGATTAATCAATTCTATGGTAGATAAAGTATCTCATTTTTAATCACCTGTGATAATGAAGTCCACGAGTTTAAATATATATAAATATTAAATAACATAGAATTTTTAGATATATGTGTAATTTAGATAGAAAAAAATTACCTTTCACACCCATAATATAAATTGTGAATGCTCACAATCAATAAATATTTTCAAAATATGAATGAATACCCTGTATTTAAAGCTTACTTTTAAAAATCCAACAGTTTAATTAAAATCACATATTAATAACAGCACTATCAATGAATATTAGTTTATTGAAAAGTAAGTTCTAAATAAAGGTAACTGCTTGTATTTGCATATGTGTGACAGATAGTTTCATTTAATCTAATGTATATATGTTAAATTTATATTTTTCATGGTTTAATTTTAATAAAAATGAAAATTAAGAGATCATATCCACATAAACAAAGACAATGTTCCTGTTTGATGTTGCGAGGAAACTATCAATTATTACTAATTGACAATCCTTCTGCGATTAAACAAGTTTATTTCTATTAACCTATAACAGAATCTTTGTTGGGATTTATTGAAGTAAAAAGACCTCATTCACTTCAACCACAAATTCTTATAAGGAATTAAATCCTGACAGCTATTTTTATAGATGCCAGACTACAGAAGAATAGCATCTTTCTGCAAATAATAATGAATCTCCTCAAGAGAATTATATATGATGAATTTATATTTTTGGTGGATGTTTAGTTTTAATAATGAAGAAAAATTAAGCGATTATAACCATGTAAACAGAGATAACTTTACCTTTTGATGTTGTTATAAAGCTAGAGATCAGAGAGACTGTATTAAACATAGAGAGATATCCTGCAGTGTATTAATAATGGTTGAAAATGATGGCAATATATTTTGTACCACAACATTAGATATATGGGTTTAAACCATATAATTACTATCTTATTAAAAATAAAGGAGCATTTTCTTTAGTAAATAAAAATTTTAAATTATATATTTTTAAAACTATATTCTAATTAATTGTTAAAAATGATGTATATTTTAAAATATATATAAACCCCTAAGCTGTAATCAAAATAAATCCAATTATTCAACTTCATTAACTCTTAAAAATTAAAAAAAAAAAAAAACTTAGAATTTTTTTGCTAAAGGTTAAAATATTTTGCTTTTAAGGAATTTTTTTATATGTTAAACTAAACAGATATAATTAATTTCTAAAAAGATTAATTTGATGATTTTTTTTGTAAATTAAAAATCATATTAATTAAAAAATGAAAGAGATAAGAAAAAAATTAAAAAAAAAGTTTTGTTGGTTGTCTACATAGGTTTGGTCATATATATAATGGAGAATTTTTTTTTTAAATGTCATAGCATCGGCCGGGACGCGAACCCGCAACCCAGGCAACTGCCCGCAAGTGCAAGGCAGTCGCGCTGACCTCTCGACCACCAATACAAGACAATGGAAAAATTTTTGGCTATAAAAATGAGTTTCTTTCATTGCTTTTTCTCTTTCTGCCTGTGGCAGATTTAGAGTGAAGGACCAAAACTTTATTACTAAAACAATAGAATTATTTGCTGCACTAAGTCGCTTGTGAAACCATTAGGAATAATTGCAAATAAAAAAACAATTAACTTTCCAATAGAGTAATGGAAAATAATAACTTTGATAAAAAGGCCAAGATGAGTGTGTAAAACAAGTTTTTAAGTATCAATCACTTAGTTATTGCTCTGCGTTTGTAAATTTTTTGAGAATCAGTTGCAAAGAAAGAGGGAGAGAATGAAGAAATATTAATATAAAAATAAATGCTCATAGTTAATGCTTTTCAAGAAACCAGACCTGCAGACAAATACATTATTAGTTCACATCTGTAAATCTAAATTAACTTTAAAAGAAAATATAATTTATTTTAAAACTAAGAAGATGGACAAGCCTTTTTCTTATAAAAAATCCCCAGCTCTTAAGCCAAAGAAACATATATCATCGCATTTAAGAAAATTGAACAAAAATATGTCCACATAATATCAAATCCAGAAAAAATGAAGATAGTATGTACTTTGAATGATGAACTTAAATGATCTCAAAAATGCAGAGATATGACTACACTATTTATTTATTGCTATGTGTTTGTTCTTCATGTCCATGAATTTATTGTATGCAAGGATTTTTTGATATCCCCTTATATATAAAAAATTAATTTTATGAATTTAGCTTCTATTTGACTGTGATATTTGAACAGTAAACAACTTGTCATTAAGTTCTTGGATTTGTTGTTTCTAATGTAATTTTAAAATAAGCATATTGTTATACTTATAAAGGCAAAACTATATTCTTTATGTCAAAGCAAATAAATTTGAACTACAGTTAAGAATTACAAACTACAAAAACTTAATCAAATAAAAAGTAGATATAATTTTTTTGCATAAAATTGATATAATCTCATATCATGAATGATTAACATTATGTTTATTAAAAATAGTCATGTGATTAAGTAGGTCATGTGATGATTTACAGTGAACCAATGAATTTTTAGTGCATGATTAACAATATTTTATTACTGTGATAAATCACTCATAAATGCATCTATTGAATTTAGGCAATAAAAGTTGTTGCACTATGACCATAAATATTAAAAACCTGATTTTATAAATAATACATACAAAGAATGTTTATTTAAGAGTTCTTTTAATATTAAGGGTGGATGGGAAGTGAATGGATTTGTGGGTAATGTTTAATATTATATATATTGTGTAGTTTTTGTAGTTCTTTACACTTGAGAAGTCTGCTTGTAGCAGTGAAACCTTTGGTAGTGTTTTAATGTTATTTTTATGGTGGTCTGGTTGAATTTTGGATTTGGGGTAATTTTAAAGAATGGTTACTACATAGTAGAAAAAAATTAGAGAAAAACCAAGGAGTTGTCATAATGAAATGGTTAGTTTCTTGAAAATCACACAGCCAAAATTAGCAAATGATATGAATTTTTGCAAAATACTAAGAGAGTTTTGTCTAACAATGGAACATTTAGGCTAGAAATGGCACTAACTTACTAAATAGTAAATGAAAGGGCTTTATGCCCATATAAAAACTTTTGACTATAGATGACTTTATAGCCAATCATGCACATACTTATAAGATGGATATTTCTATGAATTGGCATACTTATATTAAATTTATATTCTTTTAAGACATTAAAGATAATACTTGATGATGTTTCTTTAGCTCTATTAGTTAACATATCAGATATGAGAGTTGCTACTTACATTCGTGAAAAGGCCAGTCAATGAGTTATTATAACTATTACTGTTTCACATTAAATGTACTTATTATATTCTGACAATTTGCTATAAAAAGGGTGTTTTTTTTAAAGATTACACATGTCAGAGGAATCCACGTCTTGAGAAAACATGTCACCATTTGACTTTGTTTGTTTTCAGTAGATATAGTAATATTTTTGTAATTAAAATAAATTTTTCTAATAAACACTACTTCATAAGAGTTTTTAGATACTGAATAACATATCTAAGATATTTTTATGGGCTAAAATGCTAGGTCAGTTATAACATATAATTTAAGGATGCTTGTGTATTATACCTGCAATGAAGAGAAGATAGGAAGTCTTTTCACATGTGTAATCTTGCGCTTGAAAGAAAATAAATCCTGGATGTATATTGAAAAACATGTCAAAAAGATGATTATCTTTATAATGGCTTACTAGTTTTAAAAAGTATGATAACAATTCATCTGATATGTTTGTTTATGTGATTCAATATTCTTATTTAATTCTTTAAATTTTTCATTTCAATTTGATTTGTGGTAAAATCACTTTCATGTAATTACCAAAAGTCGATGTCGCCTGAATATTTTTACAGAACGTCTTAAAAAATTAATCAGTCTAGAAGACCGAAAAAAAATTATTTTAATTTTATACCTATGACTAACGTCAACATGGGTAGGATGACAACCTTGGCACTAATGGGTTTTGAACGTTCCATCATCAGATTTTTAATGAAATGGAAGGCAGAAGAGTTGTGAGTTGGAATAGTTTGAAGCCTGTCCATTAAAGTATAAATATTGGCTATCTTAATATAAAGCTGAGCACTGATTGCAGATATGTGTGGAGACAGTAATCTGGACCAACCGTTTTTAGCATGAAATATGTATTTTGGTGATTATTTATCTTTTCAACATGTGTGTGATCAGGGGGGTCAGCAATATGAGATGGCATGGATAGTTGAGGGTCATGTAAAAGTCTGAGTTCGAATCCCTTATATATCTATAGTATCTATTTTTTAAACTAGAATTATTTATAAAAGAAGATTGTTTTTCTTTTTTTTCTGTTTGTTAAACAATTTGATAATTTTTTTTTTCTAGTAAAAATTAATCTGGATATTACTTCTACAGTAAACACCAATGAATTTTAAAACTATTTAGAACAGACTACAAAATTTTTTATCTGCAAATATTGCAGATCGAATAGAAAACCTGAATTTAGTTATTGTGTACCCAATCTGGGGTTCAAATCCAGGACAATTAATTAAAGCAGAATGATCTTTAGACAATCTAGCTAGTATTCTTATCTGCAATAAACAAAGAAGAAAAACTACAAACTCTCATCACCTACCCCCCTCCCCATTTATCAGTTGCAAAAACTTGTTTTTTCCCCCCCAAAATCCGCTTTGATTCCTGTTATTTTGTGTTCTTTAGATTTTACAATGGACAAAAGCTTTTTTACCAAGGAAAAATCAACAAGGCTGAATTCGTCTTCAACAGTTAATGACTGATGCTTATGCAGAGAAATCATGGCAGTTAAAAGTCAGATAGTGGCGGGGACATTTATAATTTGGTGAATCCAGAAACTGTGCTTCACAGTCCAAAGACTATGGGGTTGGCAAGAGAAAGAGCAGCGTGGAATTTATGTATGTTGTTTGCACAAAAATGACCATACATTTTTTTCTAAACTCAATGACATATAAAACAAATTTTCCACCTGCATGAAGAAAAGTCTTACAACTGATATATGTTTAATTTTGCGAATTATTTGTTTTGTGTAAATACAAAAAAGGATAGGTTTCTTAAGATTTTGATTATTCAATTTTTTCTGCCTATATGAAAAGCGGTAATAAAAATTTTATAATTTATATTTATTTATTCGACTGAATTATTATTATTATTATTTTTTAAATCACAAAAATACGTTTTGTAGTATTTTTTTTGGAAAATCTCAACACACTTTGCAATCACGTGTTCATTTCAGAGGGAACATTTGAATCAATTTTCTGTCATCAAATAAAAATTCAATTTGGTTGTTTGAACGCGATTAATTATTGTTATTTATTACAGTGTAAGTAGCATATATGTATGTTTTATGTGTTTTTGTAAATATTATTTAATAAAATTATAATTTAGTGATTACGTGTCCGTAAAGTCACATTTGGGAGGTTATTCGATACTTTTGATTCAATCTATTTTCGGGGGCCGAGAACATGTAGTTTTTAAGATGGATAAAAAATTTTTTGCATGTTTGTGTTAACCTGCCAATAAGTTTGTAAATCTTGCAAAAATTGTACCCATTTTTGGTATGTATTTTTAAAAACCATTTCTACACATTTTTTTAAATTGATTGTATTAAGTGTTAAAGCGTTGTCTGCTGCGTATGTGTAGATTTCATAGAAATATGTGTATATCTCATATAATATTTTTTTTTTTTATCTTTTTTTAAAAATATAGATCTTATATACTATTTCTGCAACGAAGAAAGGATAGGAGAGCTTTCCACATTCATATCAATGCAGTGGTAATTTTGTAATGTTTGATAACTTTGTAAATGGTTGCCAAAATAATACTAAAAAGTTACCAGTGTATTGATACGAAAGTGAAAAGGTCTCCTACCGTCTATTCATTGCAGAAATATACACACGTATCAATTTATGTAACAAGCGGGAGAAAATTTCTATGATCTTTCTAACTATTTGATATTTTTATTAGTGTTTTATTAAGGAAGAGCTTTGAAATTGTTTTTTTTTTAACTATTGCTAGAATTATATACGTACATATGGTTCATTAAGAGCAGGTCTTGTATATGATATATATCATTGTGTGTGTAATTGTTTTGTTAGATTAAATACATTATTTCTAAATCAGTAAATAAAAATAAAATAATTTTAAAAAATGGCAGAATATATACTTACATTAGCTAAGTCGCAAATAAAGGAATATTTCACCATCCAATTTAATTTGATGGAATCGTTTTCAATTATATCCTAATTTCAAATAAATGATAGTTAAATTGCATATATAAGTTTATATCTGAACTAGGAATGATATGAAAATTTCTCTCTTAACAAACAAATATGGTCAAGCGTTGTTAGCCGAGAGGTCATCGCAACCGCCTTGCAAGCAAGTAGTTGGTTGCAGACGGTTGTGGGTTCGCCTCCCGGCCGATGCTATGACATATGAAAAAAAAAAAAAACAACAAAAAAAAATAATTAGTAATTATTCAATAAAATATTTATCTGAAGTGGGTGTTGTCAAAGTTGTAAGTACAGAAACTGTTCACACTTGTAACTGTGTGTGTGTGTATATATATATAATATTATAAATCGATATCTGTATTTCTTCAAAATAATATACGCAAATTTCTAAATAAATATTTAAAAATACAGTATTTAAAAGCTTATAAAATATATATGTATATATGGTTTCGATTTTAATTATAACAACGTAAAAATATTGGAAATTGAAAGAAATAATAATAAAAGGAAAATTAAAGAGGCGATGTTGGTATGTAAATACAAGCAACATTTGGTTAATAGGCAAGCAGCAAACATTAAAATCACAGAATTATGGGAAAGTTGACATCATAGAATTATGGGAAAACTGACATTTTAAACGTGATAGTTGACAAAGCCACAAGTTGGTTGAAAGCGCTTCTAAGTGACGGTTATACATATATTTTTTATAAGCTTTTAAATACTGTATTTTTAAATATTTATTTATAAATTTGTATATATATATATTTGAAAACCAGGCACTCTTCACAAACCTGGGAGCTTAATTGTAAGTATAGAGGATTTGAACTCAGATTTTCAAGCACCCTTCAACTATCCACACTATCTCATACAACTGATACACATGACCACACACATGTAGAAAAGATTAATAATCACCAATATACGTATTTGCTATATACGTGTATAATAATGTTTTGTTAAAAGAAAATTATACGTATATAATAATTAATGTTTTATTAAAATAGGTTTTATTAAAAGAAATAGACAGGAATTTTGTAAGTAAATTTGGTACGCTATTAAAGATAATAGCTTCAGATCAGAAGCTAATTAAGCAGCTAGATTAAAAGTGCTGATTACTAAAAGTAGACAATAGCTGAAAATTGATTGGTTTCTGAAACATTCCTTAACAAGAAAAAAGAAGGAACAAAAAATAACTAAGCAGCACTTGTAGCGGAGAACTCATTGAATGCACAGGAAGGTCTAGAGTTTTAACTTAGCAATGGAACAAACCCAGTGAATTCCACCACTGAAGGTTAAAAAGTGGACCTAGGAACTTTGCAGGCCTCACCGGTCTATATTATGTTTTTTTGTATGCCTTCATGGCCAGCGTTCGTAAGTTAAACTTAATTGTCTTATAACTATATATATGTACTATTATTTATCTGGCTGTTAATTCTATTAAACTATTTGTATAATCATTTGGTTTCTGCTGTCTATTTACCTGATGGTTAAGCCGAGTGAGTGGCTGTACACAGCAGAAAATTGGCACAGTTAATCGACAGGATACGTTCCAGTAGAAAAATCTGGTGCAATTTAGAAACAGTAGTGGATTCAAATTGAATTGTATAACGTAGAGAAAGCTACAAGGAAATTGAGAATTGAAGTCCGGGTGAATATAGAATTGGTAGTCGGAAAAATTGTTTTAGTAAGCGTATTAACAGTAATTTGTTTTAGTAAGCGTATTAATAGAAATTTGTCTCAGTAAGCGTGTTTAATAGTTATCTCGTAGCGAAATAGAAAATTTTTTTTCAAAAAAAAAAAAAAAAGCAAAATAGAAAATTATGACATCAGTGCCTCAGGTAACAATTAACGAGTTCAATGTTAATAACCCTTTTGATTGGCCAATTTATCTTAAGAGAATCGAGAAACTATTTTTGATTAATTGTACAACAAGCGACCCCATTAAAGTTGCCACGTTATTGTGTTATGCCGGGCAACAAGTAATCGAAATAGCAAATAGATTCTGTGATCACGAAGAGCCAGAGAATTTGCCATATAATGTAGTTACGGGGAAATTAAATATTTTTTTCAGTCCCCAGCCTTCGAAGCATGTCGCAAGACTATACTTCAGAAACCGAAGGCAAAACAAGGGAGAGTGTATACGAGATTATGATCAAGCTCTAAGAGAACTTGCTAAAAGTTGCAGTTATGGTGATGCCTTAGAGGATAATCTGCTTGAGCAATTACTTTGGGGCATGTCAGATGATAGACTTAAGCAGCAGTTACTGGCCTCAAGAGAGTTAACGTATGACGAAGCAACCAAAATGGGAGTAGCCCACAAAATAGTACTCGACCAATCGGAAGAATTTAGAAATTTTACCCACAAAAATGACGGTAATGCGTATATTCGGAAAACTGAAAATAAGTCCCAACCTATTAAGAGCAAAACATATGAGATAGTGTGTTATTGCTGTGGGAAAAAAGGCCACATGGCTCGTAAGTGTAAATATAATAAGGAGCATTGTAGGACTTGTGGTAAAGTTGGGCATTTGCAGAAAGTATGTCGAAATAAAGGAGAAAAGGATTATGGCAGCTCGCCAACTTGTAAAGTCGAAAATAAAAAAAAAAGTGATATTTACAATACACAGATGGGATACGGAAGTCAGTTTATGCTGACAGTTAATTTATTAAAGACACCAGTAAAAATGGAAATTGACAGTGGAACAGGCGTGTCAATGATGACACTTGAAGACTGGGAGAAAGTAGCGAAAAATCGAAAAAATCCTCCTTTATTAATGAAGACAAGTTTAAGGGCAAAAGACGTTAGTGGAAATAGTATGAAAATATTAGGGAAGGTGATGGCTCAGATTGAATTAAATAGTAAGGTTCGAACACTACCATTATATATAGTACAAGGTGGTCTAAATCCTATTATAGGTAGGGAATGGTTCGATGCTTTGGGAATAGAGATATGTGTAATAAACAAAGTTGCTATTGAGCAAGAAATGAGAAATAAATATTGTGAATTATTTAAAAGTGATGAGGGAAAAATTATTACGGCACCTATAAACATAGAGCTACAAGGTGGCGTGACCCCCATTATCTGCAGACCCAGAAAAGTTCCTTTTGCGCTGCAAACTAAGGTAGAACAAGAGTTGATAAATCTGGTTAGTAAGAGTGTATTAACGCCAGTCGACAAAATGGAATGGGCGACTCCAATCATGGTTATAACTAAACCAAATGGGCAGATTCGCATTTGCGGAGATTATAGGACCACAATAAATATAGCACCTCATACTATTTACTCCAAAGGAGAAAAAGTCTGGGTTAGAGATGTTATCAGGAAACACTGGGTGAATGCCTTCGTAAAAGGAATACTGTCAAAACAAATAATACTTGTAGAGACAGAAACTGGAAAAACAATGCGCAAGCATATAAATCATATGAGACGTCGAAAAGAATTAGTGCAAACTGGAAGTACTGTAGCACCACGCATTCCCAAATGCGAAGAGAATTCCGACGATCAAGAAACTGAAGGAGCCAATGAAACACCAGTAGAAGAGAAATACAATGATCAAGAGACTAACAAACGCCATTAGAAGAGAAAACATCTCCACGCAGATCTTCGAGAACAAGAAAAGAACCCGCTTACTTAAAAGACTATGTAAGACTTCAGAAACCATAATTTCTGAAGTGGTGGAGGTGCTATATACGTGTATAATAATGTTTTGTTAAAAGAAAATTATACGTATATAATAATTAATGTTTTATTAAAATAGGTTTTATTAAAAGAAATAGACAGGAATTTTGTAAGTAAATTTGGTACACTATTAAAGATAAGCGCTTCAGATCAGAAACTAATTAAGAAGCTAGATTAAAAGTGCTGATTACTAAAAGTAGACAATAGCTGAAAATTAATTGGTTTCTGAAACATTCCTTAACAAGAAAAAAGAAGGAACAAAAAATAACTGAGCAGCACTTGTAGCGGAGAACTCATTGAATGCACACGGTCTAGAGTTTTAACTTAGCAATGGAACAAACCCAGTGAATTCCACCACTGAAGGTTAAAAAGTGGACCTAAGAACTTTGCAGGCCTCACCGGTCTATATTGTTTTTTGTATGCCTTCATGGCCAGCGTTCGTAAGTTAAACTTAATTGTCTTATAACTATATATATGTACTATTATTTATCCGACTGTTAATTCTATTAAACTATTTGTATAATCATTTGGTTTCTGCTGTCTATTTACCTGATGGTTAAGCCGAGTGAGTGGCTGTACACAGCAGTATTTCATGCTAAACCAGCACTCATCAGTTGGTCCAGATTATCATCTACAACACATATTGTAACGGTCAGGAAATGTGTGGCTCGTAAACATAGTGCAGAATTCGACCACCATACAGAACAGCAGCACCATCGAGTAGCGAAGCCACCCGTGGTACTGAGTTCGAACATAGTTTATCGGTTCCACAATACAATCCATGAAACAATGCATCTGATGCGACATTAGTAAATATTTCCTTAGGCACGGTGGTCAGGGATATGCAAGAGACTCATGATTTTATTCTCGAGTTAGCAAATAATCAAACTAATATTAATTAAACATTCATATTTACATAATCGAGGAAATAGTATATAGAATGGGTATTGAATGAATGAAACGTAACTGCAGACGTATAGTTTAAAATTATTTATTAATACATTTTAATAAAACAATCATTTACTAATAATATTTGTGGATTTAAAGCTTCAGTAGCGGGATTTTCAACATGATTATATTTTAAAGAATACATTGATTTATTTAGACATTATTTTATATTGAGGATTTCAGTAGCGGTATTTCCGATACTGAAATGTTTACAAAAGGAATACATTTATTTGAAGGCGTAATCTAGCTACCTAAAATTCTTGAGTGAGTATTTCTAATGCATGCCTGGAGGGATTTATACCTTTGCAATGCAAGAATCTAAAATATGGGTTATAAGAGTAATGGCAGACATATATTTATTTAATTAAAATATTTATCTATAACTAAGGGCAAACATTTATTTGAGAGTGAATTACGAAGATAATGCAGAGGCGGAGTGATATGTTTAGAATAATAAAACTAAGTAAAGGAACACGTGGTACACTTTAGAAAGGCGATATGAAGTGGCAGTATATTGAAACTGCAATGCCGCGAATGGGTTTATAAAAGTATCGGGCTGGTCTCTGCCATCGGCCCGATGAAGTAAGGTGTCACATAAGCATAACCAGGGACAAGCGGTTTGTGTCACAGTTTTGCCGGCTGGCTGCATGACATTGTCAAGTCCTACGGGAGCACCCATTATGCCCGCTTGTGTAGGATGACTGGGGTTAATTTCAACCCTGAAGAAACCGGAAATTTCACGGTGGAATGGGTCATCGCGTTTCTAAAACGTAACACATGTATAATGTACAAACGATTAGGATGAGATTTAAATAGATTTCTAATTCGGCCCTACATTATCAACATTTACTAAAGTACGTTGGTGACTCTCAAAGAAATGTAATTTTCTGGAATTATTCATTAGATTTAATATTATCAACATTTACTAAAGTACGTTGGTGACTCTCAAAGAAATGTAATTTTCTGGAATTATTCATTAGATTTAATAAATACAAAATATATATAAACTGGGAGTTATTGCAACTAATATGCCAGCCATTTGCGAAGTAGTAGACCCTGCATTACAATAAATGAGGCATTGAATGCATGTCGATTTATATGAAAGTGAAGTTATTAAGGAAAGTAAATATTAATGAAAATTTGACACGCATTCATTGTTTTAAGCGATCATAGATTTAAACTTTGAAAATTGAAATAATTATGAACATGCAATAATTAAATAATAACTATAGATAGAAATGTAGATTATAGAAATACGCACCCAAGAAAGACAGAGTGAGGTAAGCTAGATTATTAGAGAAATTTACATATTAAATTAATTATTCAGTTTTAGTTATACATATGGTAGTTTTACATTTTATAATTTAGCTAAGTATTATGAAGAAGAGCTATAGCATATTATTAGAGTACTCTAGAGTTTGAACACAGACAGGTACCTGTTTTATAAGAAGTTTTCCGAGTCCATTAGTTAAGTAGCAAATAGTTCATGAGTGGCAATTCTTTCTTGTATTTAGACGTTTCATTTTACTTTCACAGCAGCAGCAGCTTTCTCATTTATTTCAGGCAGCAGATCTTCATGGTTAATTTATGACAGGCAATGGAAAGTTCAGCATCTGACAGGCCATCTCCCGATGGAGAATAATCTAGGTGCTTTACTCGGTCATACCTTGGCAGGAACAAATTATTTTATTATTTTTGGAGACTCTCAGTGATCGAGAGCAAAGCTAAAGTTTAAGTGAATGTCTCCAGCAAGTCTAAGATGGCCTCTTTTCTTATCTTGATCTCTCACAATTTTGTTAAGATATTTTTAGGTTCTACTTAATCTGCCCTGAGGATAATCAATGCATTTTGTTGGTTTTTAATTAAAGAAAGCTGCCATTCTATTGTTTACATTTTACATTTACTAATTATACTTTGGGGAATTTTTCTTTAATTAATCTATTATCTATCACTGACCGATGCTTTTCAATTTCAAAGACAAAAAGGGAACATAAGATTATTTTAACTTTTAATTAAATATTACATCAGATTTTTTTAGAATTATTATTAAATGAAATTTAAACAAAGCAATAAATACGAACTTTATAATCCAAAATAAATGATTAAAATTATACAAAATCATATAACTAAAAGAAATCTAAATTATATTATTTTATCCCTATTTATTGCGTTTAATTTGAGATCGAAATGTGTGCGTGTTTATGCCAAATTCTACATATATTTATACATTTTTAATATTGTTACACACACAATTCGATATCAAAAAGTTTAAATTTGGGTGGGATAGACCGGTCAATGAGAGACGACAGAAAAAGGTGAAACTTAAGATTCGAATACGAATTTTACTGTTTCATTTCCCCGTACTTCCCGTGAACAATTAAGGAAGAACAAAGGAGGCAAGAGAGAAAAAAAAATTACATTACATAATTGAAAGACGAAAAGAAAAAAAAAAAATATTATTGTTTTTTTTTTTTATAGATATATTGAAATATAGAAAGCAGAGATTACATGAAGCAACGAACAATTTAAATACCCGGATCTAGAATTTATAGTTGAATTAAAATGGCCTAATTTGGCCATGTCTGGTTAAAATCATAGAAATAGTTAGTTAAACAGAATATATATATAAAAAAATTCTTAGAATAGGATTAGTTAGTATAATATATAACAAAAATTTTAATAGTAATAGTAATTAAAACAATAATATATATAATAAAATTTCTATCTAAAACCCTATTTGACTAAAGTACAATCCATTCAACCAAGTTCATTATATCAAGTTCATTTTAATATTTCCATATACGTTTAATCCGTCCTAATAGTCTAATATGTTTTCAACCCCAGGTCGGGTGGATAATACCGATCTCTCATCATCGATGACTGCGGCCTTGGGTTTTCTAATCGTTGCCTTTTATCGGGTGGTTCTTTGGCCCAATGGTTCAAATCCAAGGTAGTGAGAAATTCAACCATTTCTCCTATATCTTTTATTTGAATACCTGTCATTAATGGTTGGATGGTTAGTGGCACGCTACGTTGGATCATTCTAAATTTCCACTTCCCCATATTCCACCAGTTTTTGACAGATCCCTGCAGATGGTAACTAGCTATAGCTATCTGCACATCTGGCCCTTTCTTATGAAATTTTAAGAACTTCTGTGAGCTCTCTAGGTAGGTTTGAGGTTTTCCCCTTATTTCCACTCTAAATATTTTAACATGGACCATCTTTATTAAGTGGCTTTGGTATCCACTGTCCATTTTCATGTTTTCTTCCATGACTTTTGGTCCTATTCTTTTGACCCCGTCCATGCTTGTCTCCTTTTTACTGCTTCCACTCAACGGTTCTTGTGGGCCTTCATCTACTGGAATAAAGTTGATTTGCTCATCACACTTTTTCATATTTACTACACTATCTGCTTGCCCTTCTACTATCATCAGTTTGTCAAGTATTTCTAATTCCTTTTCCTTTTCCATATCTTTAATTTCTTCTTCCTTTTTACTTACTGGGGATATTCCATAATGTTCGTTGATCATTTCAAGATATATCAACATATCCCTATCAATTTTCTGATGCTCCCTAACTCGTATCTCCTCCTCTTCCTGACTCGTTTTTGGTTCTTCATATCTTCTTCTCACTTCCTCACATATTTTCCTCCATTCTTCTTTACTCTCTCTAAATATTTCAAGTAACCTTAGACTGAAGTTCATTGATGCTATTCTGTCATTTTCTGCTTCCATTTTTTTTAATATTATTTTTTTTTATACTACTAGCATTTGACTACTCCCCACCAGTATATTGGCCTTATAACACTCTTTCGCTGCCCTCACCTACTCTACATTGCCCTATCTCTATATTGCTGCATTTAACATATTTAACATATATATTATAGCGAACTATTGGTTACGCATGTAATAAACTACTGCTGTCTATGATATATATATTTCTACTTTAACAAAATATTTACTATTAACATATATAACAAGCTTCTGCTGTCTATGCTATATATATAACGGTGTTTTAATAAAAAAAAATTCAATGCTACTTGCTTTCTCATTTAACGACTGATTACTTTTTTTTCTTGACATATATATATAAAGCAAAATATTTCATTAGATCCGAGTATTTTCGTTCCTTCTTAAATTACACACACATCCCTGCTTTCCTTAAATTTGTTATTACGTCTGCTGTCCTTTCATTCACTCGACCCACATTATTTCACTTGATTTATTTTTTTTTCATTATTTTTATCAAAACAAAATCGTATATATATAAAATAATTCGCTAACTCGAGTAATGAACGCTAAAAGAAATTTATATGCGTTATATTTTGCTCAGAGTATATATGGGTTTTTTTGTATCGAAGGCTCCACGTTGGAAAGCGCCAAACGCTAAAAAAAAATTTAACTATGTAATGGTCAGAAAATGTGTGACTCGTAAACATAGTGCAGAATTTGACCACCATACAGAACAGCAGCACCATCGAGTAGCGAAGCCAACCATGGTACTGAGTTCGAACATAGTTTATCGGTTCCACAATACAATCCACGAAACAACGCATCTGATGCGACATTAGTAAATATTTCCTTAGGCACGGTGGTCAGGGATATGCAAGAGAGTCATGATTTTATTCTCGAGTTAGCCAATAATCAAACTAATATTAATTGAACATTCATATTTACATAATCGAAGAAATAGTATATAGAATGGGTATCGAATGAATGAAACGTAACTGCAGACGTATAGTTTAAAATTATTTATTAATACATTTTAATAAAACAATCATTTACTAATAATATTTGTGGATTTAAAGCTTCAGTAGTGGGATTTGTGACATGATTATATTTTAAAGAATACATTGATTTATTTAGACATTATTTTATATTGAGGATTTCAGTAGCGGTATTTCCGATACTGAAATGTTTACAAAAGGAATACATTTATTTGAAGGCGTAATCTAGCTACCTAAAATTCTCGAGTGAGTATTTCTAATGCATGCCTGGAGGGATTTATACCTTTGCAATGAAAGAGTCTAAAGTATGGGTTATAAGAGTAATGGCAGACATATATTTATTTAATTAAAATATTTATCTATAACTAAGGGCAAACATTTATTTGAGAGTGAATTACGAAGATAATGCAGAGGCGGAGTGATATGTTTAGAATAATAAAACTAAGTAAAGGAACACGTGGTACACTTTAGAAAGGCGATATGGAGTGGCAGTATATTGAAACTGCAATGCCGTGAATGGGTTTATAAGAGTATCGGGCTGGTCTCTGCCATCGGCCCAACGAAGTAAGGTGTCACATAAGCACAACCAGGGACAAGTGGTCTGTGTCGCAGTTTTTCCAGCTAGATGCATGACATTGTCAAGTCCTACGGGAGCACCCATTATGCCCGCTTGTGTAGGATGACTGGGGTTAATTTCAACCCTGAAGAATCCGGAAATTTCACGGTGGAATGGGTCATCGCGTCTCTAAAACGTAACACATGTATAATGTACAAACGATTAGGATGAAATTTAAATAGATTTGTAATTCGGCCCTACATTATCAACATTTACTAAAGAACGTTGGTGACTCTCAAAGAAATGTAATTTTCTGGAATTATTCATTAGATTTAATAAATACAATATATATATAAACTGGGAGTTATTACAACTAATATGCCAGCCATTTGCGAAGTAGTAGACCCTGCATTACAATAAATGAGGCACTGAATGCATGTCGATTTATATGAAAGTGAAGTTATTAAGAAAAGTAAATATTAATGAAAATTTGACACGCATTCATTGTTTTAAGCGATCATAGATTTAAACTTTGAAAATTGAAATAATTATGAACATGCAATAATTAAATAATAACTATAGATAGAAATGTAGATTATAGAAATACGCACCCAAGAAAAACAGAGTGAGGTATGCTAGATTATTAGAGAAATTTACATATTAAATTAATTATTCAGTTTTAGTTATACATATGGTAGTTTTACATTTTATAATTTAGCTAAGTATTATGAAGAAGAGCTATAGCATATTATTAAAGTACTCTAGAGTTTGAACACAGACAGGTACCTGTTTTATAAGAAGTTTTCCAAGTCCATTAGTTAAGTAGCAAATAGTTCATGAGTGGCAATTCTTTCTTGTATTTAGACGTTTCATTTTACTTTCACAGCAGCAGCAGCTTTCTCATTTATTTCAGGCAGCAGATCTTCATGGTTAATTTATGACGGGCAATGGAAAGTTCAGCATCCAACAGGCTATCTCCCGATGGAGAATAATCTAGGTGCTTTACTCAGTCATACCTTGGCAGGAACAAATTATTTTATTATTTTTGGAGACTCTCAGTGATTGAGAGCAAAAATAAAGTTTAAGTGAATGTCTCCAGCAAGTCTAAGATGGCCTCTTTTCTTATCTTGATCTCTCACATTTTTGTTAAGATATTTTTAGGTTCTACTTAATCTGCCCTGAGGATAATCAATGCATTTTGTTGGTTTTTAATTAAAGAAAGCTGCCATTCTATTGTTTACATTTTACATTTACTAATTATACTTTGGGGAATTTTTCTTTAATTAATCTATTATCTATCACTGACCGATGCTTTTCAATTTCAAAGACAAAAAGGGAACATAAGATTATTTTAACTTTTAATTAAATATTACATCAGATTTTTTTAGAATTATTATTAAATGAAATTTAAACAAAGCAATAAATACGAACTTTATAATCCAAAATAAATGATTAAAATTATACAAAATCATATAACTAAAAGAAATCTAAATTATATTATTTTATCCCTATTTATTGCGTTTAATTTGAGATCGAAATGTGTGCATGTTTATGCTGAATTCTACATATATTTATACATTTTTAATATTGTTACACACACAATTCAATATCAAAAAGTTTAAATTTGGGTCGGATAGACCAGTCAGTGAGAGACGACAGAAAAAGGTGAAGCTTAAGATTCGAATACGAATCTTACTGTTTCAATATATATAATCAATGCTCAGTTTATATTAAGATAGCAAATCTTTATACTTTAATGGACAGGCTTCAATCCACTGCAATCTCCAACTTTTCAGCCATCCATATCATTGAAAATCTGATGATGAAAACTCAAATCCCATGCTGATGCTAATCAAAGAGGCCTTCTTTATCTCATGAGACAAGAATGCCATAAATAGGAAGGACATGTGCTATGCTTTATGGAAGAAATGGAGTTAACATATTTGCATATCATTAAACATAGTAGCAAGCTATGATTATGAAGGCAAGATCATTTGAAAGCATTCAGCTCATTTGTTTTTAGTTATCTATTTTATATTAACACTTTATAGCTTTTGAGAACAGTTGCATCACACACGCACACATGCTAGAATATGAACTTTTAAAATTGTGCAAGGTAAATTATTTCAAACCACCACCATTGAAACTAAATCTAGCTTGCCTAACTAGTCTCAAACTCTATTATCAATTTCTCCTAATGTATTATTTAACTTTATTTCTAATATAATATGTAAATTGCTCTTAAATTATTTCTATAAATTTAATCTCTCTCATATGCTTTCACTTTCTTTAATTTTGGTGCGGTCATTTATTTTTTAGTTATTTATTACTTAATTTTATATGTCTATTTTAGTTATTATTAATATGCCAATTTCAAACAATCTGACAAGTTGAATTTCTAAAATATTTTCTTCTTTTTAAGTAAACCTTCATGAATTAAGGTTTTTAACATCCATTTAAAACAATGCATTATTAATTAATACACTTTCCAGATTGTTTTACGAGTCAACATTTTATTTATGTTTTAGTATAAAAAATATATTTGTTTAACTCTGGATTTTCTACCTGGGCTGAATCCAGAACTCAAGCTAATTAATGCTTTGAAACCTTGTTTATTTTATAAATGTTATTCAATTCTGAAAAGATTACTGATTATTTGTTTTCTATATAACTGCTAGTCTTTTTTTATCTACTCTTAAAATATCAAATACAGTACTTAAATATTCCAGTTATTATAAAATCAATGAAGGTGGGATTGATTATTTTAAATAGCAGAAGAGGCAAGGGGGTAAATGTTAATGTTTCTTTTACTAAATAAAACCTTCATGTATATTTTATTAAATGAAATCTTCTCTCTATCAATATTATAGTGGCATAGCATATTATTTATATAAATTATGGCATTCAAACTAGGGTCATTCATTTTCAAGCAGTAAATCTTATTCAATGTCATTAGTGACATTTACCCTTACTGCGTTACTGACATCCGGCCTTATCTTTGTGTTTATATATAGTAAGTGCTTCTAGTTTTCTAATCTGGGGGTTGCAACAAGTGTGAACCCATAGATTTCTTCTCAAGCCTTGTCCTGAGGATAGTTAATATTCCCAGGTCCATTTATGTTGTATAAAAAGGCCTCTGGTGGTGATCCCCAAGTCTGGTACATGCTATACCTATCCACTTTATTTGTATAAAGAGGCCACTAGTGATGATTCCCTAAGTCTGGCACACGCTATGCCTATCCACTTCGTCTTTCGAACAGAAGCATGACTTTTCCTGTTAATTTTAGGTTA
Organism: Epiperipatus broadwayi; assembly: GCA_028023455.1. Lineage (NCBI taxonomy): Eukaryota > Metazoa > Onychophora > Udeonychophora > Euonychophora > Peripatidae > Epiperipatus > Epiperipatus broadwayi. Next base: position 4,831,972 of record JAQFVV010000006.1, read on the forward strand.
ATTACTTCTTTGTATTATTATTTCTTTTGCTTCATGACCCAGTTTTAATGCTCTGATATTAAAATTGCACTATGATTAAAATACATATAAATGCCAACTACTTCTAGTTTTATTAATTAAATTTATTTCAGTCTTATACAATCCCACTATCGTAACTTATTTCTGTATTTAAGAGTATCTATTTGCCTTGGGGAAAATAAATTGTTCTTCTTACCAGCACTAATTAAGAGAATTTTCATTAAATATTTTTTTGTCATATAATCAAATGTAATTTTCAAATGGGTTTTACTTATTTCCACGACCATAATGGCGTGTGAAAATAGTTTTCTTATATATATATATATATAATGAATCTCGGAACGCTCCCCCCAAATCATGTTAGTCACCACATTTCAGAACCATATATAAAAGTGTTAATAGCAATTTTACGTAAATTCTTTCTAATAGTCGATTGGCATCTTAATATTGGACCCACCAAAGATGTGTGCTTATATATCATATATTCTTTAGCTAATAAAGAGCATATGAGAAATAATAGCATGAATGACACTATGTAATCATCTACCGCTTACTCATTCACAGACATACTAATGTATTCAATTAAGTCATATATGTAAATTAATAATTTGTCATTAAATTAAATTATTTTTATTGTTTAATTTCGAATTCCTTTTTCTCCACTTCCACACATACAGCCATATGTGTATATAATTTAATTAAGCAATAGTTAATAGATGTCTCATTGTTTTCTCCACTTTGCTAGTGGGTCAGATTAAAATTAATTCTCATGTGCCATTACTATTATGTTATTCATTAGGTGTTAGATCTGGGGCTTAGATAGTGGGTTCGAATCCAGGCTGGGTTCTGACCTAAATCTCGGTCTTGACTGGGTTTGAAGTACATTTTGTGAGTTCCAGCTCATGTTATATGGATAAACATGTTTTGACCAGTACAATACGTCCATTTGGTTAACAATCCTAACTGGGTCTTATATTTGGTATAGGGTTTATATTACCAACATTTTAAAATATCACACTAGGGCTTATTTTCTGGTTAGCTCTTATTTTCAGGGAAATATGGTTTGGGTGTGTAATTAATAATGCTAATATTAATAATAGATAAATGTATTTATGGATAAATCTGCAATATGTTTTTATACATATAGTAAAATAAGATTTAAAGTAAAATTTATAAAATTATCAATAGTACAATTTAATGTGATTATATATAAGTAAAATACCATTAATGTGAAAATGGATTATTTAAAAACTTCTGTTATTCAGATGTCATTTCAAAGTTGAACTTTAAATCTTTTAATAGCACATAAATTAGTTTGTATAAAAAAAAGAAGAAAAAAAAATAGTAAATACCTATAAAATAATAAGCTTAATATTAATGAGTTATCTACATATCCTTTTATGGTCTTAGCTGAATTTAGATTTATAATGAGAGGATAGAATATCTATTCTTGAAATCCAAAAATTTCCAAAACCAACAAAGGATCTAAATCAAGAAATTTGAATTAAGAATGATTTATGTATACATGTATATATAAATAAATTGTGAAACCAATTAAATATATTTGTATTTGTATATTGGACTATTTCCATCATTTAATATAAGTATTGAATGTCTTTAGAAAAATTTAACTTTATTTAAATATTCCAAATACAGTACATTCAACTGTTAGTAATAGCACATCAAACAAGTTAGTATATGCACAATGTTTCAAGAGGTATTATTCTCCCCTCATCTTCAGGTGTTTCTGGCTTGACCAGTGAAATTACTAGCATGGAAATCAAACCTGGACTCTTAGATTTTTCAATATTGAATTTTAAGGTAATTCTCTAAGCAACTAAGACATCCTGTGAAAGGCAATTGTCAGAAGAAATTTCATATTCTTATCTATGATGTTCCTTCTCATTTCCCATTTTTTTCTTAAGAGCAAAGTTGATTAGTGTTTTTCATACATTATGTATTGTCACACTAGGGTGACTTATGGGATTGTTTGAACACTAATTTAAAATTTAATACTCAAGAATCTAAGAGTTCAGGTTCGAATCCCATTCTCCCCTCATCTTCAGGTGTTTCTGGCTTGACCAGTGATATTACTAGCATGGAAATCAAACCTGGACTCTTAGATTTTTCAATATTGAATTTTAAGGTAATTCTCTAAGCAACTAAGACATCCTGTGAAAGGCAATTGTCAGAAGAAATTTCATATTCTTATCTATGATGTTCCTTTTCATTTCCCATTTTTTTCTTAAGAGCAAAGTTGATTAGTGTTTTTCATACATTATGTATTGTCACACTAGGGTGACTTATGGGATTGTTTGAACACTAATTTAAAATTTAATACTCAAGAATCTAAGAGTTCAGGTTCGAATCCCATGCTAGTACTGTCACTGATCAGCACCAGCAACACCTGAAGAAGAGGAGAGAATAATATCTCTTGAAACATTGCACATATACTAACCTGTTAGATATGCTATTACTAACAGTGGAATGTATTTGGAATATTTAAATAAAGTTAAATTTTTCTAAAAGCATTCAGTACTCATATTAGATGGTGGAAATAGTCCAATATATAAATACAACTAAAACACCATCATCACAAATCTTCAGACAAACACTAATTAAATATATGCTTAATAAACATATAAGAAAACATTGAAATAAAATACTAGTTTATTACTTCACCTTTGATTAGAAATTAATTTAGATTGCGCTTTCACTTTTTTGCATAAAGCGCAATCTAAATTAATAAGAAAACATTCTAGAGTTAAATTTTCTATAAGAAATTTGTTTAAAAATTTAAATAAAATGTATACTCACTTGTAAACTACCTTTAGGACAATACATATATATAAAACAAGAGTTTGGGGAGTCCAAGCTGGCACCAATAAAAGGATTGATGTTTTCATGACCAAATTCTCTTAGCTTAAAAAATATATTTTTTATAACTTTAGAATTATTCAATGATATTAAAAATTATAAATTCATTTGTTATATCTATATGGTAAATGCTTGTAATAAATAAATAAACCTGACACTTATTTAAAATACTGTGTAGTTGATAATGTTTGGATTGGAAAGCAGAAAGCATGCTTTGGAACATTTTTCATATTTAAATATTACAAAACATTAAACAACAGTTGTGTTTCATTTATTTATTATACACACAGACCCGAACATGTTCCTTAAATAATAAAACACAAATATATGAATATGTTAAACAGAGTAATTTAATTATAAAATATTTGCCTAGTACATTAGATTAAAAATCAGCTCCCATAAAAATTATTATATATGTAATTATTTAAGTTTTATTAATAGTGCAAATAAATAATAATAATACATAATTTAGATAAAGTATTTTAGATTATTTAGATCAGTTACCATTAGAAATGATGTAGGTATCAAACAGAAGCTAGATTCTGTTCTAGGAACTGCATATTTCAGTATTGATTTATTTTCATTTTATTTATAAAATCTTTACATGAATTTATAAGAATTGCTTTTTTAAGTTTCTTTCTCTATATATGTTTTTAAATAATTTTTTTGTGATTATAATGACTTTAATCTGAGTATATAAAGTATATATTACTTATTTTTACTGTTAAATATATATATATTGTACCAATATTGAAATTGGCACATATAATTTTATCTAAAAAAATTATTAAAATAATCTTTCGTAAAAGAAAAACATAAAATTAAATGTTGAAGAGTTTATTACAGTTTGTTGTCGAAAAAGATAAGAGTCAAATAGTTTTCTATCATTAGTTTTGAAATAAAAGTTAGAAAAGTTAAACTAAAAGTTTTATAAAAGGAAGTAAAGAGTTTTTCTTATTAGCATTCGTAAAATATAAATAATTTAAAGTTTTAAAAATACAAATCTCTTTTGATTCGAATTAAAGAAAAGTAATATATGTGCATATATATGTGTGATTGTCAATAATAAAATAAATGTATGTGTAATAAATGTTATTATAAATAAATGAAAGTTAAAGAAGATTATCATTAAAAAACATGGCAATGGCTATTAATTAATTAAAAATATAAAACAACACATCTTACATGGCTATTATTAATTAAACAATCTTCCAAAACATGTCAAAGGATTATCAATGAAATTTTGACAACATATATTGCCAGAGGATATCGAAAAGAAAAACACTTTGCAGGTATAAATAGTAAAATTTTATCGGATAATCAGTTGAGTTCAGAAATTAATTGAGTCAGTTAAGTCAAAAGAGGACAATCAATTGAGTTAATTGTATCCAGAAACAAAATGCAGTGCTGAGTAGCTTTTGGGAACACATGTTTTCTCCACAGTCTGATGTCTGATGAAAACAGCAAGATCTGGCCATGAAATAATGTCAGCGTAACAACTTGGAAATCTCCATCAATATCTAATTGTCTCCAATAATAATCAACATGAAGAATAATGAAACTCATCAAGGAAACATCCCAGTCAGCTGGAAGTGTTCATAATGGAAGAAGTAGCAAACAAGAAGAAAACAAAGTTCTAAATCTACGTTCAAAATCCTAGGTAAAACATTTGCTTATTTTCATTTATACCATAATAGCCATTGCATTAAAATTCATAAAGCTTCCAGAGACAAGTAATTTGAACTCTATAATCATGCATAAAATGAACTAATGATGTGCGTGTTTGTGAATGTATATGATTTTATAAACGTCAAACATTATTTATGCCTTTTCATAAGATAAATATTATAGTGTATTAATTTAAAAGGTGCATGTGTTATATTAGTTAAAAAATTATAAAGATGTTTAAATTTAGTAAATTAATGTTAGTTAATAAATTGTCTTAAAATGTAAATTCTATTTGTCGATCAATTCTTTTTATCAATTCTTTTACAAAGCTTTTTATCAATTCTTTCATCACTAATTTTTGTATAATCTGTTAGTGATTACAAATAGCTGAGCTAGTCGTGGATATTTAGGCTTTGAGTTAGTGGCCATTGCTCAAAGTGCATTATTTATTCATTCTTGAATAGATAGCTGGCACCCATGTTTATACACAAACAAAAAAAGTGATTTGAACATGGTGTTGAACTCAATAGCCGAGAAGTAGCTATGTCCTGGAAATGTAACACTAGTTATATATTTTATAGCTATCGTTTGGACATACATATTCTCTGAATATGTTCTCTGCCTAAGAGACTGATGTTTCCAAAGACCCATATTCGAACCTGGTACAAATAACTATACCCAACTTGGGGCTGGACCTAAGAAACAATAGTAATTAAATACTTTGTTTCTTGTTTAAAAATAAAAATCTTAAAGAAAAGCTAAATTATGTATGTGAAAATGTTTTAATTTTAAAAAAAAAGAATTGACCAAAACCTTTTTTTTCTTTAGATGAAAAGAGATTTATGCTATTTACGTTTAAAATAAATCATTATGTTAAATCAGAGACAGTTGGATATTTGGGCGGAGCTGAAGTGTTAAGATCAGGTAGAAAAATGGACAAAAGGGGTGGTCAGCATGTGTTTCCATTTAGTAAGAAATAAATAAATAAGTCGTATAGTAAATTTAGTTTAACGTAAGCGCTAGTTTGAAAAAAAATAAAAAAATAAAATATATGGTTTCAAAATGGGAAAAGATATAGAGCTGGAGGAATTAAGAAAAAGAGTAGAGGTGTTAGAAAGGGAACATGAGAATATAAAAACATAGGTGCACATATATTTTAAAAATCCCCAGTTAGTAGAAAAGGAAGATATATATGAGATGCAGATGATGATGAACATGATGCAAAATTTTGAGAAAAGTCAGCAAGACCTCAAAAAAGAACTGTATCAGAAACTTGAGCAAAGCCAGTTAGAACTCAAAGCAGAATCGAAGGAAGAAATTAGTCAGGTTAAAGGAGAAATTAAGAAACTCAGAGCAGAAGTAAGAGACATAAAATTTGGATTAGAATCAGGTAGCAATGAAACAGATAAAATAGAAACTTATGTAGATCAAAAGGCAAAAGATAGCGTAGAAGTGTTTTAACAAAAATTTAAAAAGGTTAATGTAAAAGTTCGTGTTTGTTTTAAATGGAGATTTAAAACAAAGAGAAAGTGTAAGAAAAAATATTCACGGTTAGGAAAAATACAGAGGTCTGTGAAACTTAAAGATTTTCTAATTTACAAAGTTGAAAATAGAATGGAAAGAGAAAGAGATAAAGTAATAAATTATAAAAGTGGGATAGATAAGAGAGGAAAGTTAGTTTATATTATAGAGTTAGTATGTAAAAAGAAAGAACCGCCTGACAAAGTTTAAAAGTCAGTTAAGGGTCGGAATATTAAAGTAAACAGAAATAATGACCGGAAATGGACTATGAGTTTAATATAATTATTTTAACGTAGGTGAAAAGCCTGAATTAGAATTTTGCTATTTAAAATGATGGATTGTTTTGTCAAAGAATAATAATGGAGGCTTTGTAAAGTAAAAGATTTTTTTTCCCCATGCACATACTAATTAAGGAAATGCTCGTAAATAAACAGTTCAAATAAATAAAAAATCAATAAAATCAAGTTAAATAAATGGGTTAAATTAATGATGTAAAAGTAATGTTGTAGGTTTAAATAAATGAAAAGATAATGGAATTTCTAGAATAAAATTAAGTTAGTCAAATAGATATTTGTATAATAATGAATCGCAATAAAGTAACACAGTTTTTTTTTTAGTACATGCACGTTAAAATAAAATAGTTTTGAATATACATAAGTTAATAAAAAAAAGTAAATAAATGGTTTAAAGTAATCAAGTCCAATAAAATCTTTGTATAATAATAAAGAGCAGTAAAATAAAATAGTTTTCTAAATATACGCACGTTAAATAAAGAAGCTAAATAAATGGTTTAAAAACAATATCGTAATATAAATAAATATGTAAATTGATGTCCGCAATAGTTTAGAATAGTATTGTAAGATTAAATAAATATGTAAGATAATGTCTGTAATGGTTTAAAAATAATATTGTCAGATTTGTGTAATAGAAGTAAATATGTTAAAGTAACATTCGTGTGTATTTAAAAATAATATTGAAAGGTTAAAATAATATAAATGAAAGTCAATATAAGTTGTATTAGGAGTGTATAAGGGTTTGAATCTAAAGGAAATGAGGTAGTATTCATAGGCTTTTACTTAAATTAGTAATTAACAGCGGTGCAAGCATGACTGCAACATTATTTATGATCCAGTCTATTTTTAGATAGACTGATTTTGTTTTCCATGTCTCTAATAGAATCAGTTCATTTGACGAGAGTGACCCGGTGGGAGATGCTATGGGCCGGTTATCCTGGGATCATCCCATGCAGAGCTATCACATGTGAGGAAAAGTAGTCAAATGTTTTAGTTAAGGTTAAGTTTAAAGCTGTCATCTGGATAAATCTTAGTACCCGTAATGAATTGGAAGAATCATTCCTCTTTTAAAATGCATACTGGCGACAACCAGAGTAAGTCATAAATATCTTTTTCAGGGTAAAATCCCCATATCTCATACCTCATTTTCCAAAGCATAAGTTGGAAATGGACAGTTGAAAATTCCTGCCATTTTCAGCAACCTTTTTTTAGTCAAATTCTGATGAAGAGAATCGGCAATCATTTTCCAAAGCGTAAGTCGGAAATGGACAGTTGAAATTTTCTGCCATTCACAGCGACCTCTTTTTAGTCAAAGTCTGATCAATAGAATCGGCAGCCAAAGCTTTGTTTATAAAAGATCTCTGTGCCACAAAATTAGTTTGTCCTCGTGGTCAATATCCAGGACTCATGTAAACAATGTTGCCAGCATAGAAAGAAGAAAAGTATCATTGGAGATTGCCCTTGGTATGTAAACTAAAAGATATCAAAAAGCAAACTTAGAAAGAATAATAAATTAAGTTTTAATGTTGTCAGAGATAAAATGGTCAAAAATAGACGCATTTTACTCTCAAACGGGGATGGTGTAATGTACCAATATTGAAATTGGGACATAAAATTTTATCTAAAAAAATTATTAAAATAATCTTTCATAAAAGAAAAACATAAAATTAAATGTTGAAGAGTTTATTACAGTTTGTTGTCGAAAAAGATGAGTCAAATAGTTTTCTATCATTAGTTTTGAAATAAAAGTTAAAAAATTTAAACTAAAAGTTTTATAAAAGAAAGTAAAGAGTTTTTCTTATTAGCATTCGTAAAATATAAATAATTTAGAGTTTTAAAAATGCAAATCTCTTTTGATTTGAATTAAAGAAAAGTAATATATGTGCGTATATATGTGCGATTGTCAATAATAGAATAAATGTATGCGTAATAAATGTTATTATAAATAAATGAAAGTTAAAGAAGATTATCATTAAAAAACATGCCAATGGCTATTAATTAATTAAAAATATAAAACAACATGTCTTGCATGGCTATTACTAATTAAACAATCTTCCAAAACACGTTGACACAAGGATTATCAATGAAATTTCAACAACAGATATTGCCGGAGGTTATCGAAAAGAAAAACACTTTGCAGGTATAAATAGTAAAATTTTATCAGATAATCAGTTGAGTTCAGAAATTAATTGATTCAGTTAATTGAGTCAGTTAAGTCAAGAGAGGACAATCAATTGTGTTAATTGTATTCAGAAACAAAATGCAGTGCTGAGTAGCTTTTGGGAACACATGTTTTCTCCACAGTCTGATATCCTATGAAAACAGCAAGATCTGCCCATGAAATAATGTCAGTGTAACAACTTGGAAATCTCCATCAATATCTAATTGTCTCCAATAATAATAATCATGAAGAATAATGAAACTCACAAGGAAACATCCCAGTTGGCTAGAAGTGTTCATAATGGAAGAAGCAGCAAACAAGAAAAAAACAAAGTTCTAAATCTACGTTCAAAATCCTAGGTAAAACATTTGCTTATTTTTGTTTATACCATAATAGCCATTGCATTAAAATTCGTAAAGCCTCCAGAGACAAGTAATTTGAACTCTATAATCATGCATAAAATGAACTATTGATGTGCGTGTTTGTGAATGTATATGATTTTATAAACGTCAAACATTATTTATGCCTTTTCATAAGATATATATTATAGTGTATTAATTTAAAATGTGCATGTGTTATATTAGTTAAAAAATTATAAAGATGTTTAAATTTAGTAAATTAATGTTAGTTAATAAATTGTCTTAAAATGTAAACTCTATTTGTCGATCAATTCTTTTTATCAATTCTTTTACAAATCTTTTTATCAATTTTTTCACCACTAATTATGTATAATCTGTTAGTGATTACAAATAGCTGAGCTAGTCATGGATATTTAGGCGTTGAATTAGTGGCCATTGCTCAAAGTGTGTTATTTATTTATTCTTGAATAGATAGCTGGCGCCCGTGTTTATACACAAATAAAAAAAGTGCTTTGAACGTGGTGTTGAACTCAACAGCTGAGAAGAAGCTATGTCCTGGAAATGTAATGCTAGTTATATATTTTATAGCTATTGTTTGGACATACATATTCTCCGAATATGTTCTTCTCTGCCTAAGAGGCCGGTGTTTCGAAAGACCCATATTTGAACCTGGTACAATATATATATAGTGGATTTGAACTCAGACATTCAAGCTCCCTACAACTACCCATTCTATCTTATACAACCAACACACATGAAACACATATATGTAAGAAAGATAAATGATCTCCAATATATGAATTTTGTGCTGAACCAGCACTTATCAATAGGTCCAGATCACCATCTCCTACAAATATATAATATCAGCACTCAGTTAATATAAAGTTGGCAAATCTCAAGCTATAATGGACATGTTTTAATCTTCTCCACTTTCTAATTCTTCTGCCATCCATATCATTAAAAATTTGATGATGGATTACTCAATGTCCTTGTTGATACCAATATTATTGTCATATTCATGTTGAGTTTAAGTCACTTTGACTCCTCATGTAGAAAAAATAAATAATCACCTATATATGTATTTCATACTGAACCAGCATCATCAATTGGTCCAGATTATCATCTCAAACACATATATAATCAGTGCTCAGTTTATATTAAGACAGAAAATACCTATACTTTAATGGCCAGGCTTCAATCTACTCCAACTTTCAATTCTTCAGCCATCCATATCATTAAAAGTCTGATGACAGAATGCCCAAATCCTATGCTGATGCCAATATTGTTGTTATACTCATGTTGACCTCAAGTCACTCTGATCCCTCTTCTATGTATTTAAATAGATACTGTCCTATACATGTGGTGTCAGAGTGACTTGAGTTCAACATGAGCATAACAACAATATTGGCATCAGCATGGGATTTGGGCATTCTATCATCAGATTTTCAATGGTATGGATGGCTGAAAAGTTGCAAGTTGGAGTAGATTGAAGCTTGTCCATTAAAGTATAAGGATTTGCTATCTTAATATAAAATGAGCACTGATTATTTACATGTGTGGGAGATGATAACCTGGATTAACTGATGAGTGCTGGTTCAGCATAAAATATGTATATTGGTGATTATTTATCTTTTCTACATGTGTGGACAGGTGCATCAGTAGTATGAGATAGTGTGGATAGTTGAAGGTTGCTTGAAAGTCTGAGTTCAAATCCCCTATATTTTTGTATAACCAATACCTATAGTCTGGTTTCCTTAATAAAACCAAGATAGGAGAATCTTCTTTTTAATCATACTATTTTACTTTTCTTTTCAATACTTTAATAGCTTTGTTTTATTTTGCTTAAAGTCTTATTCCATGGACAGTTTGAGTGGTGACTCATAAATAACTGATTTTAAAATAAAGTAATTACAAAATGCTAGTTTAAGAGATTAAAACATTACATAACCATTTCTTTTTCTTGCACAAGTTATTAAAATAGTAGCAACTCTCTCCATGCAATAATGCCACCTAGTGTAAGCTCTGGTAAAATATAGTTGCTTAAGAGATGCATTAGATACAAATGCCTAGGTGCATTGCTCTCAGATCCAGGGCTACATACTAATGACAGCCATAAGCTAGAAAACAAGTCTGGTAATATTGGATGAGAAGGCAGTGAATTGGAACCTTCTGGCATATGTTGATTATTATAGTTTGCTCTAGGTGGCACTATTGTATGGAGAGTTGATATTATTTTAATCTTAGTTTAGTTATTTAATGAAAGAGGAATTGTCAATCTGCCTTCCTTAACAAATAGACATATGACTATTCATGAATTCTAATATAAAAAATATTATTATTTAAAAATTTTCAATTGTGGCAGTGACCATGGTAGTGGTAATGGTAGTATCAGTAGCAATAGATGTAGCAACATCAGCAGTAATAATAATAATAATAATAATAATTAAATTCCTACACCATATCTTACTTCTTCTGTTACTGATGACTGGACATCACCATTGATCCCTTCTGTGTCTATGTCAATGTACCAAAGAAAAACAACAACCCCTGATTTATGCATGTTTAGCACTAGCAGATGTATGAGACATTATGTGTCACATTTGGACAATATGGTATTTGGAATACAGAATATCATCACTAAATATTGCAGAATCTCAAACCCTACAGTTTGCATAATTACATTTACCCTCAATTGTCACTGTTGAAAATCAGAGGCAGCAAAATAGCTCATCCTGATACCGATCCTGTCACTTGGTAATTATTCAAGCAGCAAGTAGCCATCTACTCATCAATCAAACAATTATCATCGCATAAAAACAAATCACAAGCAACTGGGATGAAAACACCACAGGCCAGCTCACTACCCAAACTGAATAATGTTATAAGGACTAATCCCAGAGATGTTCAAAACCAAAACGTTTAAACAAGTAATATTTAAGCACCATGATCTGCAACTAAAATAGATGTAACAAAATAATGAACTCTAAAATAGTACATTTGTCAAAAATGAACAGATAATTTGTACATTGTGGCACATATGAGTGCAGACTGGATCCCTGATCAGTTCCACATGTAATCCCTCTAGCAGAAGACTTGTGAACTATTATAATCTAAGCAGCATTATTAATATAATCTGTCACCTATTTCAAAATTTTAACCCTTCCCCAATGTGAATATACACCATCTACTACATATATACCTAAGTCTCACTAGATTTTTCTCACATGAAGCAAAGCAAATATCCTCAGAATTATAATACTAAATTATGTCATATTATCATAAGTACTTGCCCTTTTTAAAACTGTTGTCATCCCTCCCTCCCGTTAATATGTACAATGTACATATACACATTAATGTGCTTCTGCAAACCAACTAATTACAAATGTAAACATATGTGCGATCTGAAATATATGTAAATACCTTTTAGCCCAATACCTCCCTTTTTAAAATACAACAATAATAATAACAACAATACCCATTAAATGATTTGTTGCCTCAGGAGCCAGTCTCCGACTCTAGCCCTGTGCCAAACCACCTAGGGAAAGATTATCAAAGGGTTTGCTGCTCAGAAGTTCATCAGAAATTCAAGAACTGATGTCAGAGCAGAGATACAATCCATGGACCTTGAGTTATAGTCTCTGCCACTATATCACTCAGGGTAAGTTTACCACTTATTAATGAGTAATGATTTTAATCAGTTGACTTTATTTTGTTTTCTTACACCTATCAATCGGGACAAATAAACATTCAATATTAGGAGTATAAGCTATAAATCACCTACCAGTTGTAACTCTTTCAAAATTTTTCTAGAAAGAAAGAGATGATTGTTTTCAATTTTTTTAATACACACAATATTCCCTTTATAAAATCCCACTGAAGCATAATACTGTATACGAGTTGTTAACCGATTTCCATTGGACTTTGTGTCACTCGTATTCTCGCCAGATTTCCCACTGTAAACACTAATTATACTACCACAATTTTTAGAATTATTAATTAAGGTGATTTCATCGTAAGTCACTTTCCAAATCATTTGTGCAATTTTTCTTTCCAATTTATAGCGTCTGCAAATACAAAATAAATATACTTTATTATGGTTAGTCATTGCAAAAAATTCATATTATTTTATTATTTATATAAAATAGATACACACTAAGTATCTGTATTTATTGTTTGGACTATTTCCATAAACTAATATGTGTATTGAACGTCTTTAGAAAAAATTAACTTTATTTAAATATTCCAAATACATTCAACTGTTAGTAATAGCACAGCAAACAGGTTAGTATATGCATAACGTTTCGACAGGTATTATTCTCCCCTCTTCCTCAGGTGTTGCTCACCTGACCAGTGACAGTACTAGTATGGGATTCGAATCTGGAGCTTTAGAGTCTTGTGTATTGAATTTTAAGGTAATGCTCTAACCAACTGAGCCATAGGGTTCAGGATCGAATCCTGTGCCTGTACTGTCACTGGCCAGGCCAGCAACATCTGAAGAAGAGGAAAGATTAATATCTCTCAAAACATTGCGCATATACTAACCTGCTTCCTGTGTGATTACTAACAGTTGGATGTATTTGGAATATTTAAATAAAGTTAAATTTTTCTAAAGACATTCAATACACTTATTACAAAAGAATGTCTATATATACTTCAACAAAAATCAATAAACTAAAAATTAACTGCGATAAAACACTGTTGTTGAAGCTATAAACATAAAATTACAAATATAAAACTGAGCACTTTTGGGGGGACTTAAGCCTCCATAATCATAGCCCAATACAATATAAATACAAAATATTAATACTTATTCAAAAGCAAAATGTGTATGTCAAATGAAATGTAAACTAAATCTAAATAAATAAATAAAAACAATGTAAAATAAACTATAATAAAAATAAATATTATAGCGTCCACATTTTAGAAATACTAAAACTAGAATCCTTTCTATTAATAGCATTGGGATTACCAGCTATAAAACAAGCTTCTTTAACCTTATGCTTTACATCATTCTTCTCAGTACACACTAATTTTGTCTCTACTGGTTGACATAGGTGCCCAGCCTTATTTTCATGTTCCACAAACACTGAATTACCCAAAGCTTTAGTTTTAGTACGATGATACAAATATTTATGCTGTGAAACTATTTAAAGTATTGGTTTTAGTTTCACCATAATAAATAGAATGATAATCTTTATGAGAACAAAAAACCCCTATAAACTACATGCTGTGTTAAATTAGATTCAATTTTAAATTTTGAATTGTTAATCAATCTATTCACATTTGGAGGTGAATGAAAAATTTCTTGAAAATCCGGAGGTAACTTATTAATCAACCGTTTTGCAATAGAATTGTGCATAATGAGTATTGTCGGTAACCAATCAATAACTGCGAGGGAATAAACCCAGATGTTTCAGATTCTGAAGGTATAAAAATCCGACTAGATTTAAGGCAGATGTTCCCGATTTTATTTTATTTGTAGAAGCTTAAAGAACTCTTAGGTTTCAACTTGGGGAACTGTATTTATTTAACCTAGTTATGAAGGAATCAATGCATTAAATGAGACAGTAATTGTCGACTATATTTAAAGAGTGTTTAAGAACTCTGGGAGCATTTATTATTATTATTATTATTATTATTATTATTATTATTATTATTATTATTATTATTATTATTATTATTATTATTATTAATTAATTGATTTTATTCTTTTTTTTTATCTTTACTTTAGATTCTTAATTATCTTACTTTTTAATCTCTGTTAGAATTTTAATTAGTTTTAATTTAATTTTTTGTTTGTTTGGTTTTAAAACATTAGGTTTTTATTATTATTATGGGTAAATGTAATTCTTGTCATTTAGCTCTTCCTTTTGGTGGAAATTTTTTAACTTGTCTGGGTTGTAATGGGAATGTTCATTTTAAATGTAGTACAGTAAGTGAAAAGACATTTAAAAATATGTCATCTACAAATAAAGTATTATGGAGGTGTAAAAATTGTAGAGCAGGAACTAATTTAAATTTGACTTTAAATGTAGGATCTAGTTCTGATTCCTTATCTAATTCTTTAGATAATAATTCTAGTCTTGAATTACTTCAGCAGATGAATAGAAAACTTGATATGCTGCCTGTTTTACAGAATAATATTGATTCTTTATCTGTCTTTTGCTAAACTTACTTTAGAACTTAAATTAGTTCAAAATAATATAAAAATATTGATTAGAGAATTTAATGAAATGCGAGAAAATGTAAAAGCACAAGATTCTTTGTTATGCAATTTGAAAAAAGAATTTTTTTATTCAAAGCAGCAAAGATTAGAAAATAATATTGAAATTGTTGGTACGAATATGCTGCTGATGAACATTTATTTAATATTGCAGAAAATATAGCTACAAAATTAGAATTGTCAGACTTTAATAAAAAAATATATTAATTCTATCTATAGATTAAAATATGGAGGTCGTTTTAGGCTTGTAATAAAAGTTAATGTTGTTAATAAAATGATAAGAGATTTATTCTTGTCAGGAGGTAAAAGAATTAAATTACATCTATCTGATGTTTTGTCTGTTGCTACAGTTGATAAGCGTATATATTTAAATAAAGATTTGTTACCTGAAAATGGGAAATTATTTTGGGAAATTGTACAGTGGCTAAAGAAAATAATTGTAGATTTGTTTGGATTAAAGATGGGAAAATTTGGTTGAGGAAAGATACTGGGGATAGGGCTATTAGGATTGTTTCTGAATCTGATTTGTCTAATTTATGACATGGGTTATGTTTTTAAAAAAAATGTTACAGGAGAAGATAATTTGGCTATTGAAAATTTTAAGATTTTTCATATAAATATTTGTAGTGTGAGGAAACACTTTGATGATTGTTAATTCTTTTACATACACTTGATTATTCATTTGATATTATAATTTTGTCAGAGATCTGGATTAAGGAATGTGTAAAGGGACTGTATGAGTTAGAAGGATATACATCAATTATTAATTCTAGAATTAATAATAGGTCAGGTGGAGTTTTAGTTTATTATAAATCAGTGCTTTGTGTAACTTCTATTGATGCAGTTTTTGATTCTTCTGAATGTCTTGTTTTAAATTTCATTTTAGGTTCAGACAAATTAACACTTATTGCTCTGTATAGATCTTGCAGTCATACAGTTGAAAGTTTTAGTGATGAACTTGGTGATTTGCTTACTAAATTAAATGATAAATTTTTTATTTTTGTTGGTGACTTGAACATTGATATTTCTGGTGAAATTTCTGTTGCTGCTCAACATTATTTAAATATGCTGCCACTTTTTGGATTTATTCAATGTTTATTTCATCCTACGCCTGTTACATCTTCATTATCTTCACTTATTGATCACGTCTTTGCTAGACGTCCTGAAAATATTCTTTTGAAAACATCTTTTTTGGATTGGTGTTATACATATCACAGAGGAATTGTTGTTACTTTTAAAAAAATTTTCTCATAGTAAAAAGTGTTTTAAACTTTTATCTCATGATCGTTTGCACTCCTTAATCACTAAATATGATTGGAATTTAATCTTTGAGTTGAATGATGTAAATTGTGCATTTTCATTCTTTGTTGACAAGATGAAAGAGTTTATAGATTATTGTTCTTTTTTTAAAATATATAAAGAAGAAAGATCTGAAGAGACATGATTGGATTACAAATGAGTTAATATCAAAAGTTAACAGAAAGAATAAATTGTACAAGCTTTTCAAAAGATTTCCTGCTAATGAAGAATTTAAAGTTCAGCTAAAAGTTTTTGGTAAAGAAATAAAGAAAGATATAGTGAAAGCTAAATTGTTTTTCTATTCTACTCAAATTGATTCTTTAAAATCAACTAAATTAAGCAACTTTTGGACGGTTGTTAAGAAATTTATTTTTAGGGAAAAATTTTCACAAATTTCTAGACTAAAGCTTAATGAAATATCTATTGATGTTTTAAATAATTCAAAACTAATAGCTGATCATTTCAATCAATATTTTGTACATAGTGTGGAATTGTTAATGAATAGTTTTGAAGATAATTGCAGTTCTCATGTTTTTCAATATGAGAAATCTATCGTGAATTCTTTTGTTTTTAAAGAGATTGAAGATTGTGAAATTTTAGATTCTCTTTATAAAATGAGACATAAGAAATGTGTTGTTTTGGATTGTATTTCTGTAAAAATATTAATTGAAAATGTTTCCATTCTTTTACCAATTTTATCTTTTTTATTTAATTATTCTATTGATTCAGATATATTTCCAGATTTTTTAAAATCTGCTGTTGTTACACCTATTTTTAAGAGTGGAGATAGGCAATGTTTGGAAAACTACAGGCCAATTTCTATTTTATCAACATTGTCTCAAATTTTGGAAATGTGTGTAAAAAACAGAATTGTTTTGTTTTTTCAAAAATATAATTTATTTTCAAACAATCAATTTGGGTTTTTGCCAGGAAGATCTACAGAACTGGCTTTATCTGAACATGTTTCAGTCATCACTGAATCTTTAGAAAAAGGTTATAAAACTATAGGCATTTATTTAGATTTGCAGAAAGCATTTGACTGTGTTCCACATGATATATTAATAATTAAGTTACACCATTGTGGCATAAGGAGTACTATGCTTGAATGGTTTAAATCTTATTTAAGTAATAGAAGCCAATTTGTTAAAATTAATAATTTTTTGAGTGATTTTGAAATAATTAGATATGGAGTTCCTCAAGGTTCAGTCCTGGGTCCATTTTTAGTTACTGTTTATATTAACGATCTGCTTGATCTTTCTCTTCATTCTAACATTTTTTGTTTTGCAGATGATACTGCTTTGGTTACTTCAGCAGTTTCATATAGTTTACTTGAGAAACTTGTGAATGAAGATTTATTTAAAATTACACAATGGATGAACAATAATAGATTACTGCTAAATATTAATAAGTGTAATTATATAATATATTCTTTTAAAAATTTTCCAGCAAAAGACTTGTTAATTCATTTGCCTTATGCGAATCAAACCTCTTGTCAGAAAATTACCAGGATTTCAACAATTTCTTACCTTGGCTTGGTTTTGGATGAGTATTTACATTGGGATAAACATATTTTTTGGCTTCAAGTAAAATTAAGAAAACTTAATTTTCTTTTTTATAGATTAAGAGATTGTTTTAATAAATCTGTCCTATTAAATATATACAAACAAATTTTTTAAGCAGACTTTGCTATGGTATAACATTATGGTGTGGCACTGCAGCATATTTTTTGAAGTCTTTACAAACACTACAAAATTTTACATTAAGAATTATTTTGTTTAAACCTTTGGATTTGTCAAGGTTTGAATTATATAATTGTGCTGGAGTTTTAACTATTAATCAATTATTTATAGTGAATATTTTGTGTTATTATATTAAATACAAAGAAATGAATAAACATAATTCTTCATCAATAATGGTGACTAGATCAAGTGATTTTGATTTATTATTTGAACCAGCGTACTTTAAAACTCATTGTAGATATCAGAAATGTTATCTTGGTCCAAGATTTTATAATATTTTTATAAGGAACATTGGAATTAATGTCAATGACCTATCAAGGAAAACTTTGAGAAAATTCATTAAGGACTGGATTATTATTGATGATAATAAAAAACTTTTTATTTCTATTTAATTATTTTATTATATATTAATGTTTTTTATTTTATTTGTACATGTAATTTTGTTAAGCTCCATGCGTGATTTTTTATCACAAGGAGATTATGTTTAATAAATTAATTATTATTATTATTATTATTATTATTATTATTATTATTATTATTATTATTATTATTATTATTATTATTATTATTATTATTATTATTATTATTATTATTATTATTATTATTATTATTATTATTATTATTATTATTATTATTATTATTATTATTATTATTATTATTATTATTATTATTATTATTATTATTATTATTATTATTATTATTATTATTATTATTATTATTATTATTATTATTATTATTATTATTATTATTATTATTATTATTATTATTATTATTATTTATAATTGAACTTGTATATATTCTAGTTTTGTGTTCTATAATTTGTAATAAATCTTTAGTTCTAAATTGATTTTTAGTTATTAATTAATTGTGGTTTGTCTTATGCAAGTCATAGGCGACATTATATATATATCAAAACTACCCCAAATCCAAAATTAAACCAGACCAGCATAAAAATAATATTAAAACACAACCTAAGGTTTCACTGCTACAAGCAGACTTCTCAAGTGTAAAGAACTACAAAAACTACACAATATATATAATATTAAAAACTACCCACAAATCCATTCACTTCCCATCCACCCTTAATATTAAAAGAACTCTTAAATAAGTTAATTGCTTCAGAATAATAAATTTTCAGTAATAAAGACTCTTTAATTCTTCTTTTGATTTCATTTCTCTCAAAGAAGACAACTTTCGCTTCATCAAAATCAATAGTGTGACCTGTATCTTTTTCATGGACATACAAAGATACAGTTCACACTATTGATTTTGATGAAGCTAAGGTTGTCTTCTTTGAGAGAAATGAAATCAAAAGAAGAATTAAAGAGTCTTTATTATTGAAAATTTATTATTCTGAAGCAATTAACTTATTTAAGAGTTCTTTTAATATTAAGGCTAGATGGGAAGTGAATGGATTTGTGGGTAGTTTTTAATATTATATATATTGTGTAGTTTTTGTAGTTCTTTACACTTGAGAAGTCTGCTTGTAGCAGTGAAACCTTAGGTTGTGTTTTAATATTATTTTTATGCTGGTCTGGTTTAAGTTTGGATTTGAGGTAGTTTTGATTTTATATTGACTAGTTTAGCTTTATGCTTGTAATGTTTATATATATATATATATATATATAGATATTATATATATCTATATATAATACTACAGACAAGGGCACAATATATATATATAAGTATTAATAAGAGTACAAGGTTAGATAATTCAACCTCTATCTCATCTAAAGAATGAATGATGATTATGAATCACACATATAGTGGAAAAGAATGATTTGGTACTTTATATTGTGATGAAATGGGTAGTGTTTATAAATTTACAGAAATTGTTTTGTTGTGTATATTCTATAGATGTCCCAGTATCTACACAAAGCAAAATTCATTGAATCAAAGTATGTTATTTTTACTATTTCATTCATGATAATCATAAAAAATATGGGCTAATGAAGTACTTGTTTTGTTTCATTCTGCTACTTTACTGTTAATTATTGCATTCATTAACTTGCCCTAATGTGTCAGTATATATATGTACCTCCTTTTTCTTCAATGAATCCCCTCAAAAGAGTTATTATAGGTTAACAAAGAAAAGTTGTTTAGCTTCAGGAGATTTGTCAATTAGTAGTAACTGATATTTCCTGGTAACATCAAAAGCTAAATTTATCTTTGTTTACATGGATATAATCTTCTTATGACTATTCTTTAATAACAATCGATGAAAATATTTAATTCAATATATATGTATAAGCTATAAGATGTCCTACAAAAAGTGGATGGAAAATATATTTTATAAATAGAATTCATACAAAAAAATAAAAAAAGTGAAAACACAGTAAAAACATTTGTAAACATAATAATTATACTAAAAATATTAATTATAAATATATAATCATTAATAAATAAAATCTTACATTATATATATATAACAATGTTTTTGGGTACGAACCATGTATTATTTTGCATTACAATCCGATATTTCAATGGACTAGCAACCGCCATTATCAAGGTTAACTTTTGAAAGAACAATCGTTAGATTTCAAAGAATAATGTGACTCAGTGCGAGATGACAAGTGAGATTCAACTTGAAGTAGTTCAGCATTGACAATATGAGGCTTATTAAAATGTTTATTTCCCTCAGTTTTTTCACCTATTAATTTCAAGTTAATATTAGACAAAATGATAGGTTTCCACATAGCTGAAATACATTGTGTTTCATCAGCCCTATTTAAACCAGTAGGTCTCTTTAATATTTCAATTGACTCTTTCATGGTTCTTAAATCATATTGTTCCAAATTTGCAAGTATTTTTGTATTGTCAAAATCAGGTTTGTGACCAATTTCTAAAAAATGGGAAGTAAAAACTGATGTACTAATTTTTTGATTAAAAGCATTTCTATGTACCTTAATTCTGACATTTATTCATCTATTAGAATGACTCACGTAGCTTCTTGAGCACTGTAAACACGGAATTTCATACACTCCTTGATGTTCCAAAAATTTTATGTTTTTAGGTTTATATAAAAAAATTGTCAATTTTTTTACCAGTAGAAAAAGTAGTCTTTATATTAAAACAAGATAGTCTTCTACTGATTTTATCAGTAACCCCTTTAATGTAAGATAAAATTACTCTATTAAAAGAAGAATTGTCAATTCTATCCTCTTTATACATAATGTAGTAATAGTATAAATAAAAATAAATACAGGTTGCAATATGATTTTTATATAACAATTTTTAAGGCTGTAGCCTCAAGCACATGCATATAAAAATGTGATAGTAGGGCCCTCTACAGGTCTTAAACTACAAGCTTACTCTTCCAAAGAGTAAGCTTGTGGTTTAAGACTGGTAGAGGTCCCTACTATAGCATTTTATATGCATGTGCTTGAGGCTACAGCCTTAATGAATATTACTTACATAATCAATGTGCGTTTAAATAAATTTATAATTATAACAATTTTTAAAATATGAAATATGAAAAATTTACAATTTTTATTTTCTCACATGATCACCATTCTTTATGCTTACACAAACTGTTTAATGCAGAGAAAAAACTATCCATATAATGATGCCACTCAGTGCAAGCCAGAGTAATCAATGGAAACAGGAAGGTTTGTGCAAAAAATCTTTATTTAGTACCTACTCTTCCAATATCCCTAGACTAGTTTCTGGCTGGTTGCTTTCATCAGTGAAGAACCTTGGATCTGAGAGCATTGCACCTAGATCTTAGCATTTAATGCAACCCTCCAGTGGCCACCTTTTATTTTTTTAGTTAACTATAAAGCTTTGAGGGCAAAATGAAAACACACTAATGTTTTCAAGCTAATCTCATTAGCTTATATTGTCATATGGATCTGAACTCAGTTCAGCATTCATACATCTTTGTGTCTTTTTTTAATAACCATAGTCACCATAATTTTATTAGTCATGATTGGACAAGCTTGCACTGAGTGGCACTACTGTATGGAGAGTGGTGCCTTTGTATTAAGCAACTTGTGTATGCATAAAGAGGGGTGATCATGTGATGTTTAGTGATTTAATACTAATCCTGCCCAAGGCACAATGGTGGCTATGGTTATTAAAGAACAAAAGACACTAAAATGTATTGATGCTCAGCTGCATTCAGATCTAAATGACTACACTGGCGAATGAGCTTGGTCTGAAAACTTTATTGTGTTTTCATTTTGCACTCATAGTTTTATAGTTAACTAAAAAGGTAAAGAGTGGCTGCTATAGCATGGCATTAGATCTTAAAATCTAGATGAAATCCTCTCAGATCCATGGCTTCTCACTGATGAAAGCCACAAACTAGAAACTAGTCTGGAATATTGAATGAGTAGGCACTAGATAGGAATTTTATGTATAAACCTTTTTGCATTCATTGATTACTCTGACTTGCACTAGATGGCATTACTTTATGGATCGTTTGCCTCTGTTTTGACATTTATATATATATAATTTCAAATTTGAGTTTTTTTAATAACCATTATTTACAATAAATGTTAAATTATTTATATAAAGAAATTCAAAACTGTAGTGAGAAATGGAATAAAATTAATTTTGTTTAACTGGATTTATTGACACCTTTTAAATATAATTGATTGCTTTGTAAAAATTAGTTGTTTTTTAAATATCTATGACTTTTATAAAATAAATCTGTTATTTATTATTGTTATTTATTATATGTTTTTAAATAAGTAACAAAAGAACTGTCATTTGACAAAGATTTATATAAAAATATAGCCCAGTCTAGACTACAACAGGTATGAGATACTACTAAAATAGAAAGGAAAAAGTATATAATGGAAACTACATGAGCTAAATTTGAAACTCATTTGATTTTTTACATGTTCATCATTTCTATGCATACACAAGCTCTTAAAACAGTACCAAACTCTCCATAGAAAAAATGGCATGATGTTTTACTGGTTTGACTGTGGTTTTTAAAAACCAAAGACACTAAAATGCATAGATCTTGAACTGGGTTCAGATTTATATGACTATAGAATTTAATGGGTTTGGATTAAAACATTATATTTTCATCTTTAGTTCATAGTTTTATAGTTATGTAAATAGGTACAAGGTGGATGCTGGATGGTTGCATTTGATTCTAAGATCTGGGTGCTGTGCTCTCAAATTCAAGGTTCTTCACTGATGAAAGCCTCAAACTAAAAACTAGTCTAGGATATTGGATGAGTAGGCATTAAATAGGGATTTTACGCACAAATCTTCTTGCATTCATTATTTTGTCTTGCACTGGATGGCAATACTATATTTATATATAAATATCATTTCAAATTTGATTTTTTATAACCATTAAGTGCAATAAATGTTAAATCATTTATAAAAAATTTAAAACTGTAGTGAGATAATGAAGTAATATTATTTTTGTTTAACTGGATTCAGTTGATAGCTTTTTTTATATAAGTAATTGATTACTTTATAAAAATTAGTTTATTGCTTTCTAGAAATCTGTGTTGTTAATAAATATTGTTATTGTTGCCATTGGTTACACAAGATTGATTATAGTTTTTTTAATAAGTAGCAAAACAGCTGTCATTTAGAAAAAATGAAATAAAATTATAGTCAAATATAAACTACTAGAGGTATAAGATACCCTAAACAGAAATTAGAAACACAGGCTAAATTCAAACTATTTTGATTTTTGCATCTCTCTACACGCACACGCACACACATAATATTGAAATACAAATACAATGTATATATTTTAACCTAGATGCAACTAAATAGCATTTTAACTCAAACTTCCAAGCTCCTTATAATCATCCACTACACCCAGTATAACCAATACCGATGACAACATACATGTGAAAAAATAAATCATCTCCAATATATGCATTTCATGCTAAACCAGCACTCATCAGTTGGTATGCATCATCTCCCACACATGTACTTATAATCAGTGCTCCGTTTATAACAAGATAGCAAATCTACCCACTTTAATGTACAGGCTTCAATTCTCTCTACTCTCCAACTCTTCAGACATCCATATCATTAAAAATTTGATGATGGAATGTTCAAAGGCCTTGATGAAGACAAAATCATATATAATTGTAATCTTATCGAAGGGAATTAATTTTCACACATGCACTATTACATTAAATTTGCATGGACTCATTTGTCAATAAGAGTTTCAAAATCATATGTATAACACTTATGCTTAGAGTTTATTTTTATATACCCCCCCTGGTTGTGCTTAAATCAGGACTTGAACTTATTATGAGCCTGATAATTGAAATGAAACTAACTGCAATGAGTGCTGTAATGTAAATAAACTATTAAAAAATAGACTGATACCACTTGTCCTTTTAGCAATCGTTTCAGTTACATATAATCTGAGTTGTAATTAATAATTTGTAAATCACATACTCATTATGTAAATAATATATATTAAGTCTGTAACCTTAAGACTATGTGCCTAAAATGTGACAGTAGGGACCTCTACAAATCTAAACACAAGATTAATGACTTTAAAAGACAATTATTAAACACACATGTGACACCCATCAATTTAAATAGATTAATTAATAATACAAAAGACAAAATCCTAACATTGGGTATGTAATAGGATATCAGCAAAACAGACTGTCCTTACACCTACTATTGGGAAATGAAAGCTAATCTGAGAACATGTTTGAGAACATGTACAAAAAAGCTAAGACTAATTCAATAAATGCATCTGTAATTTACAACCATAAAAAGGAATATGGACATCGATGTGATTCTAAGGTTGGAGAAAGAAATGACTGAAACCCTAGGATTATAGAGGTTGATTCTCACACAAAATGAATATATAATGAACCAAAGAGGTAACAGTGTCAAATTAATAACTAAATAGATCTCATAGATTCATAAAAGAACGATAATTATGATTCATAGGCATTGAAAGTATACTCGATTTACTTCATTTCATTTTTTAATCTCTGTTGTACTATTTTCATATTATTATGATTAATGACAGTTGTAATACTATGGAGTTATCAGAAATATATGTAGTTAACATGGTCAATGGTCATAGTCTGGTGCATTCAGAGATAAATTAAGCTTTTTTTTTAATAATTAAAGATTACTAAATAAGAGTCGGTTATTTTATTCTGTCTCCTCCATATCAAACTCTCTTTACTTTGCAACAATGATTTAATTAAATGTAATTGTGTTTATGGCTATTTTATTATACAGGAATATAAGAAAAATTTGTCTCCCGGTGAACTAAATAAGATGTTTTAATTTACACACATGCACACACACATATATGACACACCCATATATATATATATATGATAAATAGATGGAGCTTTACCAAAACCTCCAAACAAGCGTATTTTTGTTTACATAAATGTCATAGTCAGAATTCACTGCCTCTTTCGTTGGCTCCACCTTCAGATCAGCTGATTTCAAGCCGATTTGCTATCATCAGTGAAGGATATGATAATAGTAAATCAGCTTAAAATCAGCTGATCTGAAGGTGGAGCCAACGAAAGAGGCAGCGAATTCTGACTCTGACATTTATGTAAACAAAAATACGCTTGTTTGGAGGTTTTGGTAAAGCTCCATCTATTGATCATAAATACAAGCGATAACAAGTTTACGTTTTTATAACTTGTTTTTGTTTTTCATATATATATATATGTAATGACCATATATTTTACTATTGTGAGATTATCATTAATATTTCTAATTAACATGTTCCTAATCTGATGCAGAGGTAAATGAAACTTTTTTTTTAGAATTAAAGAT
Source organism: Epiperipatus broadwayi (assembly GCA_028023455.1). NCBI lineage: Eukaryota > Metazoa > Onychophora > Udeonychophora > Euonychophora > Peripatidae > Epiperipatus > Epiperipatus broadwayi. The sequence continues at coordinate 4,857,885 of JAQFVV010000006.1, forward strand.
TACTAAACAAACTTCCTCCATTTTGTTCCTCCATATCAACCTATAATTACTTTGCATCTTTCTAGAATCCGGGGATGTAAACGTAATTGCTTTTATGTCTATTTTATTATATACGGATGTCAAAAACGTTTTGCAGTGAGTTAAATAAGATGTTTTACTTTATACACACTCACATGTATATAACACACACCCATACATATACATATATATTTTACATAAACCAATTACCTATAGGCTGTTAAAATAGTAATAATAGCAATTATAGCCCCTACTATTGATCCAGGTACAATATATTTTCCAAAGAACATCATTCCTGAAATAAATAAGGTTTTTATATAGTATTGCAAAAAAAAATCTATAACTTCACAAAAAACATTATGCACACACAAAGTGTGCACGCGCATACACCCACACACACACACACATATATATATACACTTACACACAAAGAAATTTGAAATGCACAAGTAACTTATATACTTCCTGTAGGATTCAAATTCAATCTGAATAAAGTTAATATTTTTCAATTAGATTATCATTTTTTTCAGGAAACCTGTCAATAATTACAGTAGCTAATTACTCATTATTGGTTAGTAAATGACATATATCTGTGATTAGCTAAAGATTTAAATAGAAATGTAAAACTATTGAAACTGCCATCAATTAAACAATGGTATATCTCATGAGTATTGGCTTCTTCTTTCTCGTTTTAAGGAACTGTCAACATTTAGACAATCCCAATATCAATAACAATCAAAAATTTCAATCTGTTGCCAAGGCAATCTTTTTTCACTATATATATATATATGATCACTAGATGGAGCTTACCAATCAGCTCCAAACAAGCTTTGTTTACATAAATGCCGAAAGAGATAGAATTCAAAATCTCTATTGTTGTCACCCACCTCCAGATCAGCTGGTTTCAAGCTTATTGGCTCACATTAGTGAAGGGCTGGGAGTTCAGGTCTATTATGCATCTGATGTTATAATCAACAATTGAATTGTACAAATTCAGTTAACTTATCACTGCAGTAAGACAGATCCTCATTTTTAACCACCTGTGATTAGAAGTATATTAATTATAAATAAATGTAAATCTACTACTATTATTATTAATGACAAATGAGTGCATGGAAATTTATAATAGTTATGAAAAACAACACTTGATTGGAGTTTAATTTTGTTCTGCAGGTATTACAGATTTTTCAGTACTTAATAATAAATGATTATTATATATAATTGTTAAAATTGCAAATATGTGAATCTAATTAACAGAATGAAAATAATCATAAAATTCTTGAGAAATATAAACACACCCATATATATAATTAAATACTGCCTAATGCTACATTCATAATAATAAATATATTAAAAACTTATATAATATTAAATGTTAATAAAATAAAAATTTTATGCCAATTTTTTTTTTATAATCGTGGTCTTGTCTATTACACAAATAAACATTCCTAAGTAAAAATCAACTCAATCCACACACAAACACACACACACATATATATATATATGTATGAAACGACTTAATTCATTTCAAAGATCACCTGCATTAATGTCAATGGAAGTTTTCTCAAGATATTGATAGCCTCAGATTCCAAAAAAGTTAAAAAACTCTAATGATTAATCTTTTGACATCTGATGCCATCATTCTTATGGAAATATCCTTTGATGAGAAAGATAGTTTGGTTTTTGAAATGAATTTTGTGGATTATTTCTGTTATATGTTTAGTCCATTTTCACCTGAGAATATTCATTGGTAATAGTCAAAACAATGATTGTGAGAAAATATTAGTATGAATTTGTTATTTTTCCAGTATTTAATGGGTTTATGATTATCTAGAACATATATATTTTAGAACATATAAATAATATACAAGGAACTGATTTTTACGAAGATAACTGTACTGTATAGGCAATTGTTATATTTAATCATAAAACACACTCAGAAAACAGGCAAAAACTCTCCATATAATAGATGGTGATCATGTGATGTTTAGTGGTTATACACTCAGAAACTAATATAGAAATAAGAATTTTAGTTTTATTTAAATTTGTTAATCCAGTTTATCCCTTATATATTACATTATATATGTGCAGGTGTGTGTAAACCTGTTAAGTGTATTAATTTACATATTAAAAACATAGTGCATTAAAGGTCTGCTCATCCCTCACATATGTATGTAAATGGATTATTCTCCAGTACATGAGGGGTCAGAATGACTAAATGGTCAACATGGGTAGGATGACAACCTTGGCACTAACGAGGGCTTTGAATGTTCCATCATCAGATTTTTAATGAAATGGATGGCTGAAGAGTTGGGTGTTGGAGTAGTTTGTAGCCCGTCCATTAAAATATGAAAATTGACTATCATAATATAAAGCTGAGCACTGATTGCATATATATGTGTGGAGGTAGTAATCTGGACCAAATGATGATTGCTGATTTATAATGAAATACTTATATTGGCGATTACTTATCTTTTCAACATGTGTATGATCAGGTGGGACAGCAACATGAGATGGCATGGAGAGCTGAGGGTCGTGTAAAAATCTGAGTTCGAATCCCTTATATATTACATTATATATGTGCAGGTGTGTATAAGCATGTTTAGTATATTAATTTAATCCAGTTTACTGATTTTAAATTTTCAAGCCGTATTAAAAATTAAATGTCCACTCATTCTTAAAGAATATAATTTTACGTTTCATTACGGTTTAATTATTTCTGATATATATTTTCTAAAAATGAAAATTTTAAACCGACTAAAAGAAATAAAAAACCTACGTGATGATAATAAAAATAAGTAATAAAATAAAACAATTTATCAGGCAATATTTCTTACGGTCGTCTACCATTTAATGGTGACATAAAGTCACAAAAATAATTGTAAACAAAAATTTTGTATTATGAATAATTGGGAAAGAATGACAGGGTATGATATATAATAGCGAATATGACTTTTTTATATATGTCAAAGCGTTGCCGGGAAGCGAACCCGAGCCACCTGCTTGGAAGGCAGCTATGCTGGTAAATAAAATTAAATAATTAAAAAACTATCCTTATAATTTATTTGCCATGTATATGGCATACAGACTACAAACAATTCCTGAGTGGCTGGGCACTTTACTAAGATGAACTTCATTCTTAGTCTTACTTTATTCTCCTGCATGCCTTCAATTCATAGAAAGACAGTCTTCTTAACATGCCAACCTTTACTGAAGCCTCCCTCAACTAACCTGTAACCCTAAAAAAAAGCACAAAAATGGACACAAGAGTAGCTTCTCCTTCAAATAACTCCTTAAAAGCAAAAGCTTATGCCACCAATGGATTTAACAATAATATGACATTCAGCAATCCGGTAGTGATTATATTGTCTTTAATTTACCTATGTGTACATTTTAGTATTAGTAATATTAGATTCAATGTATCTTCTACCTAACTTTATCTACACTTACTGGATTATGATTTATTACGTTTAAAACTATCTATTGAATGAATTCTTTTTTCTTTCATGTTATTTGTTTTGACAGTTCATAATAAATCAAAATTAATTTTTCTTCCCTTTTGCAAGTATTAAAAGACTATATGTTTTTAGCGAACAAATGTGAGACTGGAGTTTAAAATCAAATATTAACATCTTTTAAAGTAATGGCTCTTAATGTTTAAAATTAATCTTTTTAAATAGCTTCAAAAATACTATATAAACAGTTTTTCTTATATATAATAACTACTGTTTCCTATTGCATTGTCAAATAATATTCAATTGACCAAACAATTTACTACTTTTACAATGCTTTATTATCCACCCTTTCCTGCACGTTACAGTTTTGATTGCCAGCAATCTTCTTCAGAATGTTATATCTGCTAATCTCAACTGTTAGTTTTTTTTTAAATTTTGATTGTAACAGTTGAGATTAGAAGATATAACGTTCTGAAGAAGATTGCTGGGGCAATCGAAACTGTAAAGTGCAGGAAAGGGTGGGTAATAAAGCATAGTAATAAAATGTTTGGTCAATTGAATATTATACGATATACATTTGGTAATGCAATAGGAAACAATAGTTATTATACTTCTTGAAGAAGATATAGGAATACTGGAAATAGAGTTTTTTAAAATTTGATTGTAACAGTTGAGATTAGGAGATATAATGTTCTGAAGAAGATTGCTGGGGAAATTGAAACTGTAAAGTGCAGGAAAGAGTGGATAATAAAGCATTGTGTAAGTAATAAAGTGTTTGGCCAATTGAATATTGTATTCTTATATATGTGTGTATGAAATGTAGTTTTGCTAAAGTATATGATACTTTCGCATAATGTTATTATAGTTTATAAATAAAAATGTTGATCTGCTTGAGTTTGTGGACATAAAAATCGATCTATATAAAGTCCATTTGTTATCAAGTTATCTGCAGGACCATTTTACTTTAGGTCTGGTTAGCCATATTTCTATCAGGCTGATAATATTTTATATTATCTCCTATAATCAGGACATCTACTGCTTTAATTGTAGTTTATTTAATCTTGCATGGATTAGCATTAGAACAGCTCCTCCTGTCATTTTTTTATAATTATCATTTATATTGACAAATTTTTAGTAGCCACTGGTTCCAGCTATTTCAGCAAAACAAATATTCTTCTTTTAACCCAGGTTACCTAACATTCAAAGAGTAGACTTGTCAGATGGTTGGGATATGGATACATACATGAGTCTTAATAGTAGTTGCATATATGTATAAGATTATGGTTAAATCAATCGATAAAGCTTTTAAATTCTTAAATGGAATGTGTTAATAAAGGTTGTACATGCATATATTGTAAGAACCATTACTAAAATATTATTTGAGTATTTTATAATTAAGTCAAAAGGGGAAAGATAAAATTAACTATCAAGGCTTTCTAAAAATCAAAGTACTCAAGCCATCCATAAATGAAGTTTATTTCTGGGTATTTTTTTTTTTTTTTTTTAATTTTCTTTAGTCATATATTGATTAACTTTGTTATTAATAGTTTAATTAGGCTAACATTTGTTTGCTATTGTCTATCTATAAATTATTTAGTTAAATAATAATCTCTTTCTCTTCTGATTTAGGGTAATAATTTATTTTTATATTAGTGAACAGCTCATCATTAATGTCTAGTCATCACAAATAAATTTTCTAGGCTCATAAGAAGCCTAGTGGTGCTTTCAAGTTACTGATATTCAGATTGGCTGTCCAGTACAATATATATATATATATTGTAACAATCCGGAGAAGAGACTTAACGTAATCTGCACTACGGGGCGCCATCTAGGCATTTGAACCTAGAAAAATTTATAAAGTAGGCAGATACGTAAGTAAAAAAAAAAAAAAAAAATTTTTTTTTTTATTTTGATTCCAGTCGTTAGCCCATGTCACTAGCTCAGTGGAATAGCAGAGATTAAATAATATAATATCTTATCTAATTATATTTCAATATTAAAAAAATAAATAAAATAAGCCACTGCCAGTAATTAACATACAAACATTTATTTATGCACATATATATATAAGATTTAAAATTATTTTAGTAGTAGTTTTACATTTTAACATTTAACATTATTTTTAACTTTGATTTTTGACTTTAATTTACATTTAATTACTATTATATTCTAATTTTACATTTTAATTAAGTTCGCACAGATAAATTTATGAAAGCTTGTTTATAATGTTGAATATAGATCGGTTACATAGATTTCACGGTCAAAAACATTTCAAAGTAAACATAAACGATCAAAATACAAAATTATTGATTACTGACAATTGCGGAGGGAAATTTATACGTAACCCAATAGTATTCACCATAAGATACTTGCATTGTCACCAATAACTTAAAAGACATCCGAATAAATACATTTTAGATACTCACCGTAAGGTATCATTATTTATCGAATGTCTATATATTTTGATCAAATATGAAAACCCAAAACATACTTAACCGATAACCAATCCATGCAAGCGTCTATAAACAACTTAAATTTACTGCATTTTTATTTAGGGTCGAGTATGAATAGACCACATAAATTTGCTTTTGAAAATAAACATTCTATCCCTATTTAACCTTAGGCTAAAATTCGTAGTCAAACTGGCATCAATTCATCTGATATATCGATGTATTCAATGTAATAAAATACGGCAGCACAAAAGGTTAAGAGAAGAAATTGCCTCTTATGAGATAGGAATATTACATCTATCTGCAAAGAAGAGCAATAAAACAAAAAACTCCATAGAAAGGAACTGCGGTATCCGACTTATAATTCCTTCCATAGGCAAACGGAAGTGTGCAGCGTATGAAGCGATTCTGCCCGTAGCGAATCAATATTACATCTACTAATCACACCAATATATCCAATCCATTGACCCAATTTAACCACGAAACAAATAACCTAAGATTACCCTCCCCTAATATAACTTTACAAATCTATACAGCCATTCACGCCCAACTTAAGTTTAACATTTATATAATTAATTTAACGAAAAACAAAAAAAAATCATGATAAAAACTTAAAGAATAAAAAATAAATAAATGGAAATGATTTTACATAAATAAGGAAAAAAAATACATCAAATAACACTATTAATAAAGAATTTAGTTTGGTCAGATAGGATTCTATTTGTAACAATTAAATACTAGGAAAGTTTAAAATTTAAAGTTCTTAGTGTTTTCAAATTAATATTGTTCGTTATATCTATCTTAGAAAGTTCTTACGGTTTTAGAAATGTTCATCTTTTACAATTGCTTGCCGTTTGAAATCCAGCGTTAAATTTCCCGATGATCCTGTGGTCCTCTGAATATAAGAAAAGCGATGTTTCATTTTTCCATTTTATAACAACTGAAGGGATTGAACGTGCGTCCTTCAATCTCTTCTCCCGCACCTCCGCACTAACATCTATCTGTCACATCGTAATAATCATAACAACTCACTAACTAATAATTTCCAAACTTGTCCTTTTATACTACTTTGAAAGATTGACTTAACATTACATCATCGATGTGATGATCCTTTTCGTTGAGGTCCGATTTCCCAATGGATTTATTTCATTTGCTAAAAGTTTCTATTGTTTCCCTATCTGACCGATGTTTTTACATTTAAATGCCCAAGGCTGGTTTACATTTAACTAATTAACAATCATTTCCATTTCTGATTAATTAACCTGTTTTCCAAATCAAAGATATATTTTTATCTCTAAATCTTTTTAAGTTTTTGTTTTTAAAATACCTTTTCTATTTTTAATACAGTTTTATTTTAATAATTTTTTTTATCTGTGCGATTTAATATATACGAGTTTAAGATGATATTTAATTTCAATTTTTAATTCTTAAAGAAAATTTTTAAATGCGAACTTTTTAATTTACTTTCATGTTTAATAAATAAAAAAAAACAATGTAACGAACGTCTGTGCTCGTTACATATCAGTAAAGTTGCTTAAAAAAAAATGATCAAAAAAAAAAAATATTTTACTTAGGGTTAGTAATTACGGTACACGATTGACGAAGACATTTACAAAACATCCGGTTAATAATTTTACAAAAAGACTATATACAAAAAAACAAAAAAAAAAAAATGTTGACTAACGCTTTCCCAAGGACCATTTACGTTCACCTCCTCCCCACAAGAGTTCTATTATTTTTTTTTATACATTTTATTTTTCCATACGGCATGACAAGCAAGTTATTTAAATTATTTATTTAAGAAGGTTGCATTGAACTAAATACGTTTTGAAAGATAATGGATTTATACGTGTATATTTGCCAGCACAATTATACATACCACCAACTTATTTATGATTGATTAAAATGCTTAAATAGGATTACACTGAAGTAAATTCCCAATGGTACTCATCGTAAGGTACCACATTTACCATCATAAACTTGCGTGGCTGTGCGCTCCTATACACATTAAAGCATAATTTATATTAACAACAAAATATCAATCGCAACCTTTTGACTTTCTTTTTAACGAACTACAGTTTAAAATTATTTATACTTTCTAGTTTTTAATATATGTGCTATTTCATTCTGGCAGTGCTTTTATAAGATTTAAAGTATACGACTATATGTAAACAGATAAAAATATTTCATTTTGATAAAATTTGCTCAGGGTATATGTGGTTTATTAAAGATCGGCCCGAGTTGGTTCGCCAGTTGTAACAATCTGGAGAAGGAGACTTAACGTAATCTGCACTACGGGGCGCCATCTAGGCATTTGAACCTAGAAAAATTTATAAAGTAGGCAGATACGTAAGTCAAAAAAAAAAATTTTTTTTTTTTTTTTTTGATTCCGGTCGTTAGCCCATGTCACTAGCTCAGTGGAATAGCAGAGATTAAATAATATAATATCTTATCTAATTATATTTCAATATTAAAAAAATAAATAAAATAAGCCACTGCCAGTAATTAACATACAAACATTTATTTATGCACATATATATATAAGATTTAAAATTATTTTAGTATTAGTTTTACATTTTAACATTTAACATTATTTTTAACTTTACCTTAGATTTTTGACTTTAATTTACATTTAATTACTATTATATTCTAATTTTACATTTTAATTAAGTTCGCACAGATAAATTTATGAAAGCTTGTTTATAATGTTGAATATAGATCGGTTACATAGATTTCACGGTCAAAAACATTTCAAAGTAAACATAAACGATCAAAATACAAAATTATTGATTACTGACAATTGCGGAGGGAAATTTATACGTAACCCAATAGTATTCACCATAAGATACTTGCATTGTCACCAATAACTTAAAAGACATCCGAATAAATACATTTTAGATACTCACCGTAAGGTATCATTATTTATCGAATGTCTATATATTTTGATCAAATATGAAAACCCAAAACATACTTAACCGATAACCAATCCATGCAAGCGTCTATAAACAACTTAAATTTACTGCATTTTTATTTAGGGTCGAGTATGAATAGACCACATAAATTTGCTTTTGAAAATAAACATTCTATCCCTATTTAACCTTAGGCTAAAATTCGTAGTCAAACTGGCATCAATTCATCTGATATATCGATGTATTCAATGTAATAAAATACGGCAGCACAAAAGGTTAAGAGAAGAAATTGCCTCTTATGAGATAGGAATATTACATCTATCTGCAAAGAAGAGCAATAAAACAAAAAACTCCATAGAAAGGAACTGCGGTATCCGACTTATAATTCCTTCCATAGGCAAACGGAAGTGTGCGGCGTATGAAGCGATTCTGCCCATAGCGAATCAATATTACATCTACTAATCACACCAATATATCCAATCCATTGACCCAATTTAACCACGAAACAAATAACCTAAGATTACCCTCCCCTAATATAACTTTACAAATCTATACAGCCATTCACGCCCGACTTAAGTTTAACATTTATATAATTAATTTAACGAAAAACAAAAAAAATCATGATAAAAACTTAAAGAATAAAAAATAAATAAATGGAAATGATTTTACATAAATAAGGAAAAAAAATACATCAAATAACACTATTAATAAAGAATTTAGTTTGGTCAGATAGGATTCTATTTGTAACAATTAAATACTAGGAAAGTTTAAAATTTAAAGTTCTTAGTGTTTTCAAATTAATATTGTTCGTTATATCTATCTTAGAAAGTTCTTACGGTTTTAGAAATGTTCATCTTTTACAATTGCTTGCCGTTTGAAATCCAGCGTTAAATTTCCCGATGATCCTGTGGTCCTCTGAATATAAGAAAAGCGATGTTTCATTTTTCCATTTTATAACAACTGAAGGGATTGAACGTGCGTCCTTCAATCTCTTCTCCCGCACCTCCGCACTAACATCTATCTGTCACATCGTAATAATCATAACAACTCACTAACTAATAATTTCCAAACTTGTCCTTTTATATTACTTTGAAAGATTGACTTAACATTACGTCATCGATGTGATGATCCTTTTCGTTGAGGTCCGATTTCCCAATGGATTTATTTCATTTGCTAAAAGTTTCTATTGTTTCCCTATCTGACCGATGTTTTTACATTTAAATGCCCAAGGCTGGTTTACATTTAACTAATTAACAATCATTTCCATTTCTGATTAATTAACCTGTTTTCCAAATCAAAGATATATTTTTATCTCTAAATCTTTTTAAGTTTTTGTTTTTAAAATACCTTTTCTATTTTTAATACAGTTTTATTTTAATAATTTTTTTTATCTGTGCGATTTAATATATACGAGTTTAAGATGATATTTAATTTCAATTTTTAATTCTTAAAGAAAATTTTTAAATGCGAACTTTTTAATTTACTTTCATGTTTAATAAATAAAAAAAAACAATGTAACGAACGTCTGTGCTCGTTACAATATATGTATATATATATAATAAATTTACTAATGTGCATAATTAATATCTATATGCATTATTAATGTCTATATACAGTCAAATCTTCAGAGATATGTTACATCTCTTCTCAAGTTTCTTGTGAATTTAAAGTTGTATATTATATATATATAATCCACTAGAATAAAACTACAAAAATTTAAAAGATATTAATCTTCAATTTTATATAGGAATTTTTTTAAATTTTTGTAGTTTTATTCTAGTGGATTTTTTATATTATACTATAATGATCCGGGGATTTGAGAGCTTAACATCATCCACACTACAGGGCGCCATCTAGGCATTTGAACCTAGAAAAATGTATAAAGTAGGTGGATACGTAAGTCAAAAAAAATTTTTTTATTTTATTTTATATAATTTGATATCCGGTCATTAGCCCATTGTCACCAACTCAATGGAACAGCAGAGATTTATATTTCATAAATTCTTATCTAAGAATATTTTTTTAAAAAAGAATAAAATAAGCCACTGCCAGTAATTAACATACAAACATTTATTTACGCACATATATATATAAAATTTAACATTATTATTTTAGCATGTTTACATTTTAAAATTTAATTTACATTTTTAACTTTGATTTTAATTTACATTTTAATTTTTATAAATTTACATTTTAAATATTATAAGTTCACACAGATGAATTTATAAAAATGTGTTTTTAAAATGTTGAGTATAGATCGGTTACATAGATTACACGGTCAAAAACATTTCAAAATAAACATAAACGATCAAAGTACAAAATCATTGATACCATCAAATTGCATAGGGAATACAAGAAACCCACTGGTATTCATCATAAGATACCGCAGTGACACCAATAACTTAAAAGACATCTGAGTAAATACATTTTAGATACTGTAAGGTATCATTATTTACCGAATGTCTATATATTTTGATCAAATATGAAAACCAAAAACATAATTAACCAATAACGAATCCGTGAAACTTCCATACCCAACTTAAATTTAATGCATTTTTATTTAGAGTGTCGAGTATGAATAGACTACATAGATTTGCATTTGAAAGAAAATATTTTATCCTTATTTAACCTTAGGCCAAAAGTTCACAATCAAACTGGCTCCAATCCATCTGATACATTTATGTATTCAATGTAGCATGAAAATACGACAACACAAAATACTATACTGTCAGGGATGTACATCTGAACAGTAAGTAGAGTTACAGAAGACACTGTCTCTCTACCAACAGGAATGCTACATCTGTTGGAGAGTAGAACAATAAACAAAAACTCCATAGGAATGGACTGCGGTCCTTTTCCGACTTACAAACCCATCCATAGGCAAACAGAAGGTGTGTGGCATATATATATGCAATCCTGCCCATAACGGATCTCATACTACATCTACTAATTACACCAATATATCCAATCCATTGACCCAATTTAACTACGAAACAAATAACCTAAGATTACCCTCCCCTAATATAACTTTACAAATCTATATAGCCATTCACGCCCAACTTAAGTTTAACATTTATATAATTTAATTTATCGCACAACAAAAATCATAAATAAACTTAAAGAACAAAAAAAAAAATGGAAATGATTTTACAAAAGAAATACATTAAATAAAATTATAACTAATTAATAAATAACGGTGGTCAGATAGGATTCTATTTCTTATAAATTAAAGACTGAGAAAGTTTATATTTTAAAGTTCTTACAATTTTTAAAATGTTCCTCTTTATTCATTGCATGCCATTTGAAATTCACATTAAATCCCCCGATGATCCTGTTGTCCTCAGTATAAGAAAAGCGATGTTTCATTTCTTTTTTTTATAACAACTGAAGGGATTGAAGAGTGCATCTTTTCAATCCCTTCTCCTTCAACCCCATACTAATACATATAGTCACATATTGTCATAATCTATTATTCCACTCACTTTTTATAGTAGCCTTTCAGATCCAGTGGACATTATGTCACGACGATGTGATGGCCCTTTAACTGAGGTCCGATTCCATTGTTTTTCATTTATTGGCTATTAGTTTCTATTGTTTTCCTATCTGACCGATGCTTATACATTTAAATGCCCAAGGCTAGTTTACATTTGACTAATTAAATTAATTATTTCCATTTTTTCAATAACATTAATTAATTTGTTTTGTACAAACTTGGATATATTTTTATCTTTAAATCTTTACTGACAATTTAGTTTTAAAATACTTTTTCTTTTTTCTAATAAAGTTTTATTTTAATAATTTTTTTCATCTGTGCGATTATATAGATATGAGTTTAGTATAGAACTTTAATTTTCAATTTTTAATTCTTAAAAAAAAAAGTTTTATTTGCGAACTTTTATTTATTTCATGTTTACTAATAAAAAAAAACAATGTAACCACATCTGTGCTGTTACAATACTTATATTATTTGATATTATATATATATATATAAAGAGCATGTTACTATCTCTAAGCAAGCTTATTTTTTTATGATAAATGCTGCAACAGAAAGCATTCAAATCATTTTTATCTAGGATTTTACTCATCCCCAGACCAGTTTCAAACTGTGACTGTCTTCAGTGAGAAGCTAGGACACCAGATTCAAAATACCAACTCAAGCTAAGCATTTATCTAAAACTTAACTTTTAAGAGGAAGATCTGAAATTTTTAGACATCTACATGTCTTTAAATTCATCTTTCCAACTGACATAATTATATGGTCCTGAACTTGATTTAGATACACCGTATATTAAAGGGCTTAGTAATTTAATTTAGCCAAAGCCTCTCACAGCAAAATAATAATAAAAATAAAATTAAGTCATATGTCACATGACTTATATAGCTTGCATATATATATAAATTCAAATAAAAGGTCTGTTAATTAAAAAACTATTATAATAACAATAAAAAATAATAAATGTAATGGTAATTAAGCTTTTATATACAGTCTTTCAATCCACAGAAATACTTTCAGTTAATTCCTTAACCTGCCTCAACTGCCATTGTTTGAATTTAATGGCAGTTGAGGCAGGTTAAGGAATTAACCAAGAGTACTTCTGCAGATTGAAAGATTGTATATAATACTTAATTATCATTATATTTATTACTTTTATTGTTATATATATATATATATTGATAAAGAAGAGAAATAAAGAGATTATATCTATGGAAACACAAATAACTTTTGCTTTTAATAATGTCAGCAAACTATCACTTACTACTAATTGACAACTCTCATGAGACCAACAGGTTTTCTCATTAAACTATAATAGAACTTTTGTTGGAGTTTTTGAAGAGGAGGTCACACTTCAAACTCATATTTTTATAGGGATTTAAACCCAGGAAACTAGTTTTTAGGTGTGAGAATGTAAAAAATATATTTTATTTCATCCTGTACATAATAATTAATCATCCCCAAAGAGTTATATATGTTGAATTAAATTTTTTCATAGATTTTTAAGTTGATAAAGAATGGAAATTAAGATATATATATAATAAAGCAAATAATAAATAATAAAACAAAATAATACTGAAAATAATGATATATCAGCATCAATATTTTATGACCATAATAAGAAATGGAATTTTGGATTTCATTTTAATTATAAAAATGCAAATATATTGGCTATTGAAAGAAATAATAAGAAACAAAAATAAAGGAGGTGATGTTAATATACAAACATAAAAAAGTGTTTAATAAATTAATAGGCCACAAATGTAAAAATTAATGAATTTTGAGAAAGATAAAAATAGAAAGTGCTTGTCTTTGAACATGCCTTATATATTTCATTTTTTTAGTTGACAAAGGCTAGTTGAATAGTTGAAAACTCTCCTATATGGATAAAAAGTTTGAATTTATATTACTTTATTTGTTTTATTATCTAAATATAAAGTAAGGAATACAGACATGAATTAAGATTATTATTTATACATTTATAGTGTTATTTAAACTTCTTTGTAGCATTAATTTCAGTCTCTGTAGTCAAGTTGCAATCTTTAGTGTGTATGTAAGTATATTAGACTATTAATAAGGATGTTAAAAGAAGGTTGCCTTGACAACAGTTAGAAATTGTTGATTGTTATTGATATTGGGATTGTCTATGTTTTGACTGATTTTAATCATTACTTATAAACACATTTAACTTTGAGAATTATTACACTTATTATTTAAGTAATACATTCAGGGCAATTTAAAAATTATAATTGCAGTTTGAATGTTATAAGTGCCAAATTATTAGCCTGCCTTCAGAACAGGTTATATTTATCTGTTTAAGAAGTTTTATTTAAACTTTTTTGTATCAATATCTTCAATCTCTGTAGCTAAGTTACAATCTTTTGTGTCCATATAAATATATTCGACAATAAATAAAGGTGTAATTCCATCTTTATTGTTACAAAAAGGTTGCCATGACAACAGATTGAGATTGAAATAATTGTGATTTATATTGGGATTGTCCAAGTGTTGACTGATTTTAATGATACTAAATGCTTAAAGTTAATATTTCTGTGTATCATTTAAATAATAAAGAATTGACTATCTTATCTGAATGTATACTGCCAGTGATGATTTACTATTTAATTTGTTTACTACTTGAATAATAATAACAGCCTTTAAACGATTAACTAAACTACTTTCTGATTTCTATCGCCAATGTTGATTTGTTAAATTATTTTGCTCTGATTATTATTCCTAAATTTAAATGTGGATAGATAAATTAATATAGCCTGGATATCATAAGCTTGGAACAATGTTATATAAAAATGTAGAATTTAATAACTTATGAAGAACATTTTCATTTAAACTCTGCATGTCATGCTTTTGGAATTATCTCATATTCATGGAGCCAAGTAAAATTCATTAATTTAAAAGTACTCATAATAACTAGAACAACAGATATAATTACATCTATGGAATTCGGCTATAATTTATAATTATTACTTTGTGTAATGTGTATTTATTGTTCAAGACACTTTTACATTGATTTCATGGATAATATTTAATATTCTAAAAATGTTGTACACTTTAATTTATATATTTAAGTAAGAATGAATTATTTTTTATTGTTATATGAATTTATATGTGAGGTTCAAGATTTATATTTTTACTATGTTTAAATTAAACTCATGGGATTGAATAAAATATTTATTCAAGGGAATAGTGTTTGTGGAAAAAGTTTGAGAATTACTAATAAATTTACGATGTGTGTCAATCTCTTATGAAGTGTCTTATGAGTCTTTCCAGAGTTCTGTTCCTATACTCATGTCACTTGTATTACATTGTTACTATGTTTATATTTTAAGCAAGATAATTCAGTATATTAGTTGTTTTTATTATTGAAACACTTTTCATTATGTATAAACTCACATCTGCTAAAATGCTGGTGTCTTTCTAAATTGTCAGAATAATTGAGGAGGATGATTTTTGCACTTTAAATATGAAGTAAATATTAATATTGCTTTACAATGTTAAATGGCATTAGTCTGTGCTGGTGGTTAATCTGCAGAATAATTAGTGGCCACTTTTTGTATTTTGACACTCATTCCTGTGCTGGTGATTAATCCGCGGAATTGTGTAATTGTATTTGTTGCTTCATAGTGGTATATAAACCCACAGGGCACTCAGTGTTGTATCATTCCTATGTGTAGATGAATGCATCCACAGGAATATCATTTTACTTCATAAATGTAAGTTTGGGCAAAGTATTTTATATTATTATGCTAAAATCATTTTCTTCCATTTATAAGTATAACTTATAAGTTGAGTCATAAAGTGTAGCAGGGCATCTTATCTCAATTATCCTCATGATGATTAACTGTTTGTTAATTAATATTTTATCTGAACTGAAGTTTGAATTTTCACTTTGGTTTAGCTTTGCATTTTAGCTAATTCCTGCAAATGTAATATTACTTATTATATTATTATAGATTTATAGTATAGGTTTATTGGTTCTGGAACTGATACATTAGGTATTTCATGATTTGATGTTGAATTTCAGTATATTTTCCTCAAGGTAGAAATTAAGTCAAATTATAATAAAATTTATGATTAGGCTTTTATAAAACTGTGCCTATGATATATTTATTGAAGGAAACAAATGGAATAATATTTATTTTATTTTATTTATTTCTTTATTTGTTTATTTATGTATTTATTTATTATATTAAAACATCATATATCAATTATTTGTTAATCATAAAATTGTAAATAAATATTGATTTATAATTAAACTTACTGTGCCGTTGCTATTTGTCATTCATAAAATCAGAAATCCTATATCTTGAATTGAGCATACATTGAAGTACATACTGTTGTCAGCATGATATAAGAGTTTTAGCAATATTCTGAGAAAACATTTGAATGCTTTTGTCCTTGGTAGTTTATGATGTGTAAGGTACAATAAAATCCCATTTGCCTTTTCCATCACTTTAGCTTTAAATTAAAAACAGATTTACCAGGTAATGATATGATTGAATTTATTTGCTTAATGTTATAATTATCATTTATCAATATAACAAGAGTCTCACTGCTATATATTAAATTATAAATTTAAGTTTATAAGGAAAAAATCCAAGTTTTCCATGCTTATTATTATTGCAAAGCTCATACCTAGACTAGCATTTATATCAAAACCATACATGTCACTTTTAAAGAATAATCTTTAGTAGTTTCACTAATTATACCATATTATCCATGGTCGGCCATAAGGTCTCATGCAATAAAAAATTGCAAATTAAAGTTTTGAAGAATAATAAAATTACATACTTATAATTTGTCTAATGTACTTTCATATACTGCTACAATGGGTCTTCGCAGTGCACCCTGGCTGTGACCAGATTAGATCATAACAATTTCATGTTATATCATTGATTTTGTTTGTTGTGATGTGATCAGACTTTTCGGTTACAATTCTTAGCGTGCAATGTGATAGGTTTGATTACTTACATTCATCACATGTGTTCCAGATTTTGGTTACAGTCATTGGCTGCCCAATGATTGGGGCATTCGGTTAGATAGACTTTTTGGTTATAATATATATATATTCATTGAAAGGAATCTAACATTTAAACAATATCAATAATAATAAATAATCCCAATCTGTTACCATGGCAACCTTGTTTTAACAATAAAGGTGGTAATCAACCTTTATTTATGGTCTAGTATGTTTATATAGACACTAAAGACTGCAATTTAAGCACAGAGAGTGAAATTGTTGATACAAAGAAGTTTAAATAAACCGCATTATACAGGAAAACATAACCTGTTTTGAATGCATATTAACAAATCGTCAATTATAACATTTAAACTGTAATTATAACTTGCAAATTGTGCTCCAACAATGTATTATTTAAATAATAAACCTAACAATGTTCAAGCTAGGTAGATTTATAAATGTAAATGCATTGAAATATAAACAACAATCAAATCTTTCAGATTTGCCACACATGTATCTGTAGCGTTTTATAAATTCTAATTGTTTATTTTGTCACCAATTTTGTAGATCAATTTCTTTCACTACCTGTGTATTACAGCTAACAAATCTAAGCATGTAATGTGAAATTGAGATTTGAAATACAAATATTTACACGAAAATAACAGTAAATTTCTACAATTATATACTTTAACATCTATTGCTAGACATTAAAGGTTCAATATTTTTAGCATACGTCATGTGTATAGAATATTCAATTCATTTAATGAATTCATAATATTATTTCTGGGAGCTTTTGTATATTAAAAAATATAATAGCTAAATAGCTAACATTTCAGTACAATTCTCAAATTTGAGGAAGAAGAAACTCTGACGAAAGTATTTGTTATTGTACTGAAATGTCAGCTATTTAGCTATTATGTTTTTTTATTACACGGAAGCTCCAGAAAATAAAACTATGACTATATATATATACAATAAATTATTAATGATGGTAATAGATATTACTAGTATGTGATAATAAGTAACTGGTGGAGATGAATTATTATTTATAAGCTATCAAAAGAGGTTGTAAATTGTTTCATTTTTTATACTTAGAAAAATAATTGCCTGCTTTAAGTTTATATAACAAAATTCTCCTTTTCTTTCTAATCGAACTCAGACAAAAAACGTTATTATTGAGAATTAGAGAAAAGTTATTTAGCACTGTCAAAAATAATTGCTGGTTTCCTAGCAACATCTCTGCTAAAGACATCGATAGATTATTACATTGGAATAGCTCCGTAGTTTCCTATGTTTACATTATAATAATAGGTCCACAAATATGTATATATATATTAAAATGAAAATTGGTTAAATGGTATTAAATTAAAGTCTATATCAACAAGTTGTCTATTATTTCGATTTATTTATAATTTATCAATTCATCAAGGGAATATATATATATCATTTACATAATAAACCAGATTTAGAATATTAATTACTATGTATTATATACGTCGAATTTGATTAAAATGGCAATTATATATATATATATAAAATTCACCTACTTTCCCAGCATTTATAATCACTAAAACCGCATTCAGGACTATCATGAGGTATTTTGTTATTCCACTGTAATGGTATTTTTATTGATACATTAATCTGTAATAAAATTTATATATACTAATATGAATGCACAAATTAAATTATAACACAACTATCATTAACTCTCAGGTATGTGTGCATATGTGTGTAATAGTAAACATAGGAATGTTTTTAAATAGAATACTGAAAAAATAAAAGAGTTATATCAATTAATCTCCATAAAGACAGAATAATAAGATATTACCACTTTTTTTAAATTATATTGTCTAGATATACATGTATGTTTTATATAACACTGAATATTGCCTAATGCCATATTAATAATATTAAATAAATATTATAACGACATGTAAAAATTTTACAAATCTATTTAAGTATAGAGGATTTGAACTCAGATTTTCAAGCACCCTTCAACTATCCACACTATCTCATACAACTGATACATATGACCATACACATGCAGAAAAGATTAATAATCACCAATATACGTGTTTCATGCTAAACCAGCACTCAACAGTTGGTCCAGATTATCATCTCTCACACATATATATAAACAATGCTCTTTATATTAAGATAGAAAATCTTCACACTTTAATGGACAGGCTTCAATCCACTGCAACCTCCAACTTTTCAGCCATCCACATCATTGAAAATCTGATGAAAACTCAAATCCCATGCTGATGCCAATATTATTGCCATGCCCATGTTGACCTGAAGTCACTCTGACCCCTCATGTGTAAGACAGTATCCATTAAATACATATAAGAGGGATGGACAGGATACAAGCTTGATATGTAAATATTTGAAAACCAGGCACTCTTCACAAATCTGGGAGCTTAATTTTCAATGATGTGGATGGCTGAAAAGTAGGAGGTTGCCGTGGATTGAATCCTGTCCATTAAAGTGTGAAGATTTGCTATCTTAATATAAACTGAGCATTGATTATATATGTGTGTGAGAGATGATAATCTGGACCAACTGATGAGTGCTGGTTTAGCATGAAATACATATATTGGTGATTATTAATCTTTTCTGCATGTGTATGGTCATGTGTATCAGTTGTATGAGATAGTGTGGATAGTTGAAGGGTGCTTGAAAATCTGAGTTCAAATCCTCTATACTTACAATTAAGCTCCCAGGTTTGTGAAGAGTGCCTGGTTTTCAAATATTTACATATCAAGCTTGTATCCTGTCCATCCCTCTTATATGTATTTAATGGATACTGTCCTATACATGAGGGGTCAGAGTGACTTCGGGTCAACATGGGCATGGCAATAATATTGGCATCAGCATGGGATTTGAGATTTCATCATCAGATTTTCAATGATGTGGATGGCTGAAAAGTTGGAGGTTGCAGTGGATTGAAGCCTGTCCATTAAAGTTTGAAGATTTGCTATCTTAATATAAACTGAGCATTGATTATATATATGTGTGAGAGATGATAATCTGGACCAACTGATAAGTGCTGGTTTAACATGAAATACGTATATTGGTGATTATTAATCTTTTCTGCATGTGTATGGTCATGTGTATCAATTGTATGAGATAGTGTGGATAGTTGAAGGGTGCTTGAAAATCTAAGTTCAAATCCTCTATACTTGCAATTAAGCTCCCAGATTTGTGAAGAGTGCCTGTTTTTCAAATATTTACATATCAAGCTTGTATCCTGTCCATCCATCTTATATGTATTTAATGGATACTGTCCTATACATGAGGGGTCAGAGTGACTTCGGGTCAACATGGGCATGGCAATAATATTGGCATCAGCATGGGATTTGAGTTTTCATCATCAGATTTTCAATGATGTGGATGGCAGAAAAGTTGGAGGTTGCAGTGGATTGAAGCATGTCCATTAAAGTGTGAAGATTTGCTATCTTAATATAAACTGAGCATTGATTATATATGTGTGTGAGAGATGATAATCTGGACCAACTGTTGAGTGCTGGTCTAGCATGAAATATGTATATTGGTGATTATTAATCTTTTCTGCATGTGTATGGTCATGTGTATCAGTTGTATGATATAGTGTGGATAGTTGAAGGGTGCTTGAAAATCTGAGTTCAAATCCTCTATACTTACAATTAAGCTCCCAGGTTTGTGAAGAGTGCCTGGTTTTCAAATATTTAAATCTATTTAAATAATAATTGAACTGCCCTCTAGCGGCCAAGTTTGATAACTTTTTACAATAAGAGAGTAGAAAACCATACAACATTAAAATACTAGCTAAAAACAAATTTATAATAAAATTCTTTCATAATTATTGTTTCATCTATTAACGAACAGACTTTCTCAATTAAACTTAATACAAACACACACACAAACACCTATATATATATAATCATTACAAACCAGTCAATACTTAGACAATCCCAATAGAGATAACAATCAACAATTTCAAGCTGTTGCCAAGGCAACCTCTTCTTAACAACAGTTGAAGATTGTTGCTTATTTATATTGGGATTGTCTATGTGTTGTCTGATTTCTAATGATTACTTATAAACCCATTTAGCTTGAGCATTATTATGCACAACACACATATATATACAAACAGAAATATCTTTCCCATGAATCATTTCAAAAACATCCACCTTTAATCTCAAAAAATAATTGCATAAGATTGATGGCCTCAAATTCAAAAAAAATTTATCATTAGAGTTTCTTTGACTTTTCTTTTTAATTTTTTTTCCCCACAAAAGGTATACTCTCCATTGTCAAATATTATTTTGTGACCTGTATTTAGTTTAAAAATACATAAAGCAGATTCCATGAATATCTATAACAATTCATGGATGATAAATTTATTCCTAGTATAGTTATACTTGCAGTTGTCATAAAGTTTCAAAGTAAATTATATTCCTTCTTCAAGAAGTATAATAGCTACTCTTTCTTTTTGCATTGCCAAATGTATACCATATGATGCTAAATCATCCATTCACTTTACTACTGTTACACAATGCTTTATTTACTACCCTTTTTTTTACAGTTTACCATTTTGATTGCCCCAGCAATCTTCTTCAGAACTTTATATCTCTTAGCATCAATTTTTTTCTTTATTAAAAAAATTTAATTTAGCAGTTGAGGCTAGGAGATATAAAGTTCTGAAGAAGATTGCTGGGGCAATCAAAACTGTAAACTTTAAAAAAGGGTGGTAAATAAAGCAGTGTGTAACAGTAGTAAAGTGCATAAACAATTTAGCATTATATGGTAAATTATATTCTTAGAGAAAACGTTAAAGCTCATAAGAGCTGAAATAAAAACAGATATCATGACTCATCTTAGTATATTTATAAACTGAATACAGATAATAAAATATTATTTAACAATGAGTTTTTATAAAATATGAAAAAAATGAGTTAAAAGAAGGGTCAATGAAACTCTAATGATAAATCTCCTTGAATCTAAAGCCATCAATCTTATGAAGATATCTTTTAAATGTAATTATAAGGGATTTAACTGATAAGCATAACCACATACATGTGTAAAAGATAAATGATCTCCAATATATGTATTTCATGCTGAACCAGTACTTATTCATTGGTCCAGATCACTATCTCCCACACATATATACAATCAGTGCTTAGTTTATATTAAAATATAAATCTTTAAATTTTAATGAACAAACTTCAATCTTCTCCACTCATCTGTATAGCAAAAGGGACACATTAAGATCCTATGTGTGAGGGGACAGACTGACTTAAGATCAACATGGATATGACAATAATATTGGTGTCATCAAAAGCTTTGAGCATTTCATATTTGGATTGTCAATGAAATGATAGCTGAAGAGTTAGAGAATAGAGAAGATTGAAACCAGTTCATTAAAGTTTGAATATTTTCTATCTTAATATAAACTGAGCACTGATTGCATATATGTGTAGGAGATGGTGATCTGGACCAACTGATGAGTGCTGGTTCAGCACAAAATACATATATTGGATATATTTTTTACACAATAGATGTAGAGAGCTTGAAAGGTCAAGTCCTTTATAAAGTTTAAGTTCAAGTCTCTTATATATATTGTGCCCTTGTCTGTAGGTCATAGGTAGGTAGAAAGGTCAAGTGTGAAAAAAATTTTAAATTTTAAGTTATATTTAGGTGATATAAAAGTAATAATAGTTTTGTAATACAATTTTAAGCTAAAATACCTAACAGATCATAGTGTAATAAAGTATTTTTAAAAGTAAACAGTTAAATAAAGTTTTAATATCATTGCTTATGGTTGTGAAAGCTGGCCATACAAAATAACACAGCTATAGATAGCTAAAATTATTGTAATAAATTTAAAATAATAGTCTAAGAATTAATAGATTAAATAAATGAAATATAATTTTATAGTCAGTCAAAATTAATAGGATATATTTTTTATTAATAAACTTTGGGATGGTGAGAGTTATATTTGGTTCTATAAGTTTCAATTTATTTTCCAAAATTTTATAAAGTACAGTAGTTTTGGTGATTTAAACTAAGACATAAATAAAAAAGAAATTATTTTATAAAGTTGATAGACACGTGATCGTATATTAAATGCCTTCACGCACACACACACTTGGTAGATAATAATAAAGTTTGTGAATTTAAAACTAGATATAATTGCCATCCATCATTAAAATTAAAAGTTAAAAATGTTATATATTGTCTTAATAATTATTTTAAAGATCAAAAAATAAGTTTATCAAACTATAATTTAATTTAATAATATTAAGTTAAAATAATATTCCAGACATTACGTCATAAATATTTATTTAAAAGTACAGTTTATTATCCCAATATAGAATGACTAATATTGTTCGCGCTAAAAACAAATATTGACCAATCAACGGATTTAAATTGGCAAGAAAAAAAATCTAAGATAGACAGAAGGGGAGACGGAATGTGAAAGTTGAAGAGGACAGTAACCTTTTTGAATTGCTTGTAACATCAAAGCTGAAAAAGTAGTTTAAATTTATAAATTAGTAATTATTCTAAGTTAGTCTTTAACAGATAATATAATTTTGTATCCAGAAAGATGATTTGCTAATTTCTACGTGATCTTACCAGTGGATTTATTCAAATTTGACCATTCATACTACAGTAAAGATGGAAATACCAAAAATAATAATTGAAATAATTATTGAAAGAAAAATGAGTGAAAATTGTATAATTTTTATGTTATTCGTGCTCAACCAGAAACTAAATCCTATAACGCTAAAAAAGAAAAGTAATACAAAGAAGACGCTGTGTGAAAATATAAGAAAGAAATTATTTATTATTGAGAGAATCTTATGACGAACATTTGTTTTATAAGTACTTAAAACTAAGTCATATTTCTCTATGAGAAAAATCATAGTATATGTTCAAGTAAATATAAAGAGAATGAGGAAGAAAAATATGTTATATTCAAGGAAAACATTATTTAAAAATATAATTTCCAAAAGTAAAAAGTAGGAGAAAAGCCATAGTCCTGTATAAAGTGCTATATGAATTTACTAAGAGGAACCTGGATTTCATCTTATCATAGAAAAGAGGAAAAAATATTTAAATGGAAGAAATATTGTTTAAACAGATATAAAATTAATCACTAAAGGAGGAAATGGATCCATGGAAATAAAGAAAAATTTATTGAATTTTCTAAAATAAAGTACAAGATGCATCGAGGGAAAACCAAGCGCGCGGGGGAAAAGAAGAAAAAATTAGCAGACTATATAAAGGAGATATCAAGAATAAGTGGGAAAAATATGAAGAAAACTAAGGATCATCGTCTAAGAAGAATTAATAAACATAATTAAAATTTTAAATAGAACATTAAGTGACTAAAGAAAATAAAGTATATTTTTTTTATTTAGCTTTGCAAGGAACGATTTTCCAAGCGAATCCAACAAAGATGTATCGTAAATATAATTTTAATATTTTTTTTTATTGTATTTAAAGTATAAAATTTGAATTAGCTTAGGGAAACATATAAACATAAATTTTATAATAGTTATAATTAAAATATGAGCTAATGGAATGAGAGAAATATTAATAATAAATAAAATGTGTGTATGGAAAATGTTAAATACCTACTAGAAGTCCTGGAATGGAGAAGTTTACAAATACGATCCAGAGGATAGAGATCGTTGGTAATTTTAATATTATTGGTAATATGTAATGTAATTTTTTTTATAGGTCATCTATTAATGAATGAGGTATGAACGATGTTAAAAGTTATAAGTACACATTTATCCAACATCAAACATATATTTGAGAGAGTAGTAAAACTTTAAAAATGTGCATGCAATAAATAATCTAAAATAATTAATAATAAGTAACATATTAATTATGTGATTCTTTTGAATTTTATATTGAAAATATCCAAATAGTTTAGAACAATAGAGATAGAAATGTACGAGAAGTATAGTAAAGAATTTTCTTAAGAATAGCTGTATAGTTATATTAAAAATGAATTTTATTATTATTAGCAAGGTAGACAAAGAATTTGTCGATGTAATGTAGAGATGAATCTGAAGAAATCAGTCAGATAGTGACTTGGGAGTACTGATATCAAAGGAAACCAAGAGGATGTTTTATTAAAATATAAGGAATGAAATATGGGGATCATAATAATTTGTGTGACCTCAGTATAGATAACCTTGCCCTATAACTGAGCACATATATTCTGGACAGTGTCTTTACATAGCCTTGAAACTTTCTGATGTGATGAAGCTGAAGAAATAGCTTTAGCATCCTTCCAATATTAGAGGCAGATAGACAGATAAAAGTCACTCCTCTATGGCGTCCATAAATTCACTGTGCCATGATTGTCGAAGTTTTATAAAGGATAATATCTTGTTTATTTTGATCCAATGCATCTATATCTTCGCTATCTTGATTTCATGGAAATACATCGTCAGGGAGATAATTTTATAGAAATGATACATAAGATAGAAAGGAAGCTAGATATTAGTTATGTAAGAATAGTTGTTTACTAGAGTAAAGTAGAATTGTATAAGTCCAAAGTGAAAGTATAAGTATTATAAAAGATGGAGAATCATATGATATAATTTATAAAGAAAAAAAAAAAAAACTTTAGAATTAAGTTTTAAAGCAATAATAAGATTTTAAAATATTGTACGTGATATTTTAATAGAAGAGATTGCATGTTTTGTGTGGCGAAATGATTTAAAATGTATAATAAAAAAAAAAATGTGTATTTGTACATGGTGTGTGGATGACATTAATTGCTATATAAAACTAGGAATAGGATCAATAATTTGACTAATAATTATTATATGATCGATGATAAAACTGAACATTAAATTGTCATAAGGATTAAATTCTGTAGGATTCCATACTAACAAGAATATAATTAGAATTTTGTAATCTTGTATAATTTTACATAAAAGTAAAGATTTTATAGAAATATAAACCTGAAATTATAAGGATATAAATGTCAATAGAAAATTTTAATAGCTAGAATTTTGTGTATTAAACTAAGCTCAAAACATGTATCTGAAGATAATAATATTGTGAAATATATTTTTGTAATTATTAATGGTAAAAAGGGTAAAATAAAAATTAGATAATAATAATGTTAAGACATCAACGGGTAGAAATAAAAGAGTTTGTAATAAGTAGATAGGGATATCCGCTGTAAATAATGTACAAATTGTTACTTGTTATAATGTTAATAAAATGTTATAAAATTTTATTAGTAAGCTTTGTGTCTTGGTTGTTGTTTTTCCTACACATGAAAATGCATGAAATCACAACGCACGTTTATAATTAAACGTATTTAAGATTTGCACAAAATAAATAAACATTAGAAATTTTAATAATTTATTTTATTTTATTTACGTAATGAAATGAAAGAAGTATAGTTAGAACAGATATGGTCATAAATTGATTGCCACAGTATTTAAGTAAAATATATGCAAACGTTACCACATAACTTTTGATTATCGGATTGATAAATATTACCACGAAAATATTTAATACATCTAGAAAGAAAAGAGGATTGTATTACTCTATTATTGTCATTATTATTATTAATTAGTTGTTAATTACGTAGTGAATTATGACATAAAATTCCCTTATCATAGTTTACTATGGCAATATAAAATCAGTTTTAATTACAATTTATAAACCTGAGATTTAATTATTTATTTACTTATTGATTTATCTATTTGATTTGATATGATTAGATCAATTTAATTCTATTTTATTTAATAAATTTATTTTATGTGAGCTAGATTTTGTTTTAAAAGTATTAAGATATGATACTTCGTCTTGTTCCTTTGTCATTGCTCCAGGTCTCATGGGAATAATAAAAGATATTTGTGTTGATTTATTTCATAGACACGACTAGATTTTATAAAATTCTGAGCTAGTAATTGTTTTTATTTAAATCATAATAATAATGTTTGATAGACTGAGCTAAAGAACCCGGAATTATTATTAATATTAATTGTTATTGACCGGAAATAAATAAGTAACGAAAATCCGGAATAATTAACATACTCTTGGCATGTTGTTGTTAATATTATTATTATGGAGCAAGCGAGGGAAGAGAGGGAAGGGAGGTTACAATATATATATAGTTTGTATCTAGTGGAATTTTACTTGAAAAGGTCTATTTATTTTTAGACAAAATCAAGATCATGAGAGTATTTTAAGATAAATTTATTTTAGCTCATATTTTACTGCTATATGATGCTTTTAATTTTATTTATATAACAAGATTAAATATTATTAATTTAATTTATGACATCTATAGAATTTCATCTTTCTATTGACAGTTTTAGTGAAAATATCACCCTAGCTTCACTGAACATACACAGTATGGATTCTATCATAATTGACAACCAAAAAGATGGTAATCAGTTAACACACCATAAAATAGCAATCCAAATTCGACTTAAATATTTTCAAAAAATTTAAATTGATATTAAAATTTGAAAATAATTTAATGGCAATTTCTAAAACCTCCTTTGCATCACCCAAGTGTTAATAAAGACGGCAGAGTTTTTAATCAAGTCTATTATATATTTTTATATATCTTATTTTGTTTTTTAGTTTGATAGCCTAGATCAAACCTTTAACTCACTTTTCACCTACTTTCCAATTTCTGATCTAATTGGAACAAACATGCATAAATATTCTCAAGATTGACACTTTTTTTAGAGTTTGTAAAATAATTTTAGCAAAAACCAATGAAAAATTAAAATTTTTAGTTTTATGTGTATTAAGGAAAAGATTAATTAATGTTACGCGTGGAGTGTACTATTGTACGGTTGTGAAACATATTGAAATACAAGTATAATGTATATACTTAACCTATATGTAACTAATGGGGTTTGAACCCAGACTTAGAGTAGATGACTGTAGGGAGCTTGAAAGTCTGGGTTCAAATCCCCATTAATTAAAAGTAATATATTAATAACTTGATTTATAAGATAATGATAATATTTAAAATTAGTACCAAATATTTTATTTCATATTAGAATACGCACATATGTGTGTTTTTGTTTTATATATACTTTCAATGTTAATTAATTATGTCTGATGAAAATATAATAATCAGATATATGAAGTTAATAAATTTATCATTGACAAATGAAATATCATTAGAATTTGCCAGTTTGTTCCCATACTTGTATACCCATACATGTAAAATCAATCATTATGTATGTCTTCTTAAAATCGAATGATTTTTTATTAGTTTATTGATAATTAGAATATGTTAATTTTATATTGTTAATTTTATATTATTATACAGTCACATCTGTGTGCTTATATATGGGTGTCATGTAAGCTTATATTCATATGTCTAGAAATTACACTATTATAACATATTTTCTATTATTTGTAGATCAAAATCAGAATGATGTATTTATATTTAAGGAGTACTTAACAGACCTTTAATTTCATTATTATTGTTATTATTTTTAATTAACAAATTTATTTAATGGTTATAAATTATTCCAGTAAAATTGTTTAATGTTAAAGTAGATTTAAAGTATTATATGTTTGTTTTTTTCTTGTTCATAATCACATTTCCAAGAGATCTTGCATTGCAAGGTAGTCCCAAACAATAAGTTAGTTTATCTAGATATAGGGGGTGTATGTTTGTGTTTGGTCAACTAGATAGTTCTCTGGATGGCACAGAAAGCTAGGTCATCATTATAGTCCACTCACCTTATGATAATTATTATTTTATTGATGGCCAGTATAGGCAAAGTACCAGATGGTCATGCATATTGATGTTGATCAGTATGTATCAGGACCAGAACATGTTTTATTTTGATAGATATTTGAGCACTTAAGTACATGTATGAAAGTGATTGTTTATATATTTTTGCCCTAAGTCTAGAAGTGACTAGATAAATAACCTGTCATTTTGACATCAAAATTCTTTTAAAAACAGTCACAAAGAATGTAAAGCTGGTGATATTGCTATGTTTGTAACCTTATGATTACTAAGAGAATTATTTATATTTGTTCTTTCCTGATCTCATACTTCTTTTATATTTTTTTTGATTTTACAATTGATTGTGACTATTCAATGAGGATGATAATGTTTTATTATCATCCTATGTCATTCATTTTTATATACTGTCACCAATGGATGCAATACATATATTAGGTTACTAAAAGAAATACTGAAGTACAAATCCTTGTAATGTCTTTATATATATATATATATATATATATATATATATATATATATATATATTCTAACCTTGCTCTCGTGCATCTTCACTTCCAGATAATATATGATATAAAATAAAACGGGTTCTATCTCAGTTAATAATTAATAACTAAAATATTCAGCATTAAAATTAAAATGTTTCACTAGCTCAAATTTAAAATACGAATAAGGTTCAGTTTATAAAAATAAATTAAATAAATATTTAATATTTTCATACAGGTGACAAGATAGATTACATTGAGCCAATATCCCACAGGATACTACCTCAATGGCATAAGAACACTATTCCCCCCTTTATTACTATTTCAAATAACAAACTCATAGTATTCTTACGACTTTAATAATTTCTACTCACTAAGATTAAACTAATAATTAAATCTTAATCTTCTATTTAATAATCTAGCTCAATAAAATAATCCCAGGTTCATAAAGTTTATTCTAAGCTAATTTAAAAATACGGTAGTAAAATATGAGAAGGGATTTTATGTCATAATCTACTACACTGAAACTAATAATAATAAATAACAGTAATAATATTCTTCATTGTTTAACTAATTCTGTATATCTTTTCTTTTTACTATAATTTTATTACCATAATAAAATTATAAAATAATTTTATATAATCTTTACCTTCATGTAATGATATAATAAATACTGGTAGCATTTTAATAATTTGACAAACAAAATATGTGTGGCAACTGATAGCATATAATTTAATATAATATTGTGATAACTGATTTATGACCAATAAAATCATGTAAGATTATGATTATTTAATTATAATGAATACCAATAAAATATTTAAAATTCTTAAAATAATTCTCTATTTATCTTTTGTGCAAAGTTATATATTTGTTTCGATTATTATGCATATACCGTGTTTTCATGCAGCGACGTGGAGAAAAAAATAACTCGGACACAAAATTTTTGAAATAACAAAATTTAACAAAGTTTATTACTAACAATAAATAAATAAACAATTTATTTACACTATTTACAGTGGATATCCTTAACCTTTTTACTTTACAGTTTGATCTACCAGGTTATAAAAAAAATAATTTATATTTCAATTATTTCTTTATTTAGATTTAGGACAAAATTTTTTTTAAAAAATGTTACTATTTGGTTTCTCATTATGGTTTACTTATTACAAATATATTTATCTACTTTATTAGCAACAGCATTTTATCCTTAATATTATTAAACTATCTTATTTTAAAAATTCATACTTAAAAAACATTCCATAGAAAACAAAATTTTATAATGAGTATGGACTTTTCAAAATATTAAAAAAAATTTCATCTTGCAAAGTCAAAGATGTTACACAAAATATTATCCAAAATTAAGTACTAGATTTTAGTATTTATCACACAATGTTTACTAATCATAATATATTCTTCTTTAAGCCTTACTTTAGTATGATATAAGTGTAATCATCAATATATTTCAGTTAATCAATAAACAAAAAATATACTATGCATATTGTTTACATAATTTACTTTGTACTATTGTATTTTTAAAAAAAATATATGTAATACTTATTTTTCTCTTAAAAAAAATAATACTAAAGCATTTAAAATTATTATCACTTTAAAGAAAATATCTTTGTTTAGATACTTTATTTTAAAAAGTTTATATTTCATTTCCGAAATAAAATTCAAAATATATTCTATGATTCTTTCTTTCCTTAGGATACTTTGGATCTTCAATTTTAAGTTATAATATTCTGCTCCTCATAAGCAAATAAACTAATCTTATCCAAAAACGATAGCATAACCTTAGTTCTAAATTATTTATCATTTCTTTTAAAATGTCTTACTAAACGATGCAGTTACATGAAATAAAGATAGCGAAAACAGATGCATAGGATTAAGGAAGAAAGCTAGAGTATTACTCTTAACATATCTCAAAATCATGGTACAGTGCGAAGAGGTATGGCATTTACCTGCCTAATATCCTCTAGTACAGGGACGATGTTAAAGCTATTTCTTCAGCTTTATTAGAACATCAAATATTTAAAGAAATATAAACACTGTCCAAATA
Source organism: Epiperipatus broadwayi (assembly GCA_028023455.1). Lineage (NCBI taxonomy): Eukaryota > Metazoa > Onychophora > Udeonychophora > Euonychophora > Peripatidae > Epiperipatus > Epiperipatus broadwayi. Next base: position 4,889,481 of record JAQFVV010000006.1, read on the forward strand.
AAATGTGTATCAGTCATAGGGCTATGTTAACTATGCTGATAACCACATAAAGACTAAATATTATTCCCATTCCTTATCATATCCTATTTTAAAAAAAATACATCATCTTGGTTTCCTGTTCACTAAGTACTTCCAAGCCACTATCTCAACATTATTTCTCAAGATTTTTCTACATCTTACATCGATAAATAACTATCTGCATTTACAAAACAATAAATAAAATTCATTAATAGTTAAACAATCTAGCTGTTCCACAAGAAAAGTCTGCTTATTTCATTATTCTATATGTCTAATCATATACAATCTACTTAGACAATATTTGAATATCTAATGACATGAAAATTTTAAAAGAATCACATAATTATTTGTTATGTTGGATTATATTACTAATAAAAAAAAAATAAAAAAAAATTGTCGTATGCATATTTTCAAATCAATCCTATCTCATAATGTTTTTTAAAATGTTGTATAAAATGCGGTACATATAAGTAAAAAAAAAACTTTTACACTTCATTCTTCCAATTTATGGATGATCTAAAGAAAACAAAAAAAATATACATTATAAATTATCAATAGTTATTATTATTACCAATAACCTTTATCTAGTCATCGTGTTCAGTAGGCTTTTCTTTATCCACTTGAGCATTGCAGATATAAAAAAAATTCACACCCATACACTTTATATTAAAATATTTTTTAGCTAAATTATTAGATTGTTATATTATAAAATTTTAATATTAATAAATTAATGTTTTTATGTTTTTCCTAATCTTATATAAAAAATTTAGATTTAAACTAGGTTAACAAAATAAAAGAATCAAAACTATAGTTACATATTTTCTTGACGATAGTCCCTGATAAATCCAAAATGCTTATTATTTTCTCTAGAGTTTTCCAAAAATGTTCTCCAAGCGCGTTAAAGTTTAAAATAAAAATAATTATTAATCCATTTAGTAAAATTTAGAAAATAATCCTTGGTTTTAGTTTTTAGGATGATAATTATTAAATCATAATATTAATTAATCCCATGAAGCTTCTTAATCTTCTCTACCAATATTCTCTGCGTATCCGATGCATCAATCCATCTAATTTAACTTTTAAAATATTCGATAAACTTTTAAGTACTATTTGTATTTCCATGGATCCATTTTTTTTTATTCATCTATGTGTTCACTTTTTATCTATGTTTCCTTCTTGATACATTTAAACTTTCGTTTGGTATTTTTTTATAAATCTCTTTTAAAATAAAACTTCAAGTACTTTTGAACAAATTTTTTCCAAGTACATTTTAAATAATTCGAAGAACGGATATTTTAATACCAAAACGCTTCTGTAACATATTTTCCTGGGTTCTTTATTTAATTCTTGAAAAATATTTTTAAAAAATGTTACCTTCAGAAAGGATATAACATTTTATTCCTTTGAATATCATACTATATAAAATAATTCATGCAATATATAACTATCTTATTACCATTTAAAATAAATCTTGGATAGGCTTATAAATAATAATGCATCTCCAATTTTTTCATTAGACTCCGTATGATGTCCGTGCTGTGGTTTTTTTTTATGTACCAAAAAAAATTCTCCAGTTATGCATAAATAAAGCTGTATCAATAAATATTTCAAATATTTTTTCAGTATTACAATTTATATCCATTTTATTTCGTAGTATATCCATTTTTTATTGCGTAGTTTAGGTTAAACTTTTAGATAAAATACGACTGATAAAGGAACTTTAAAAATTTAACAAAGCATGTTAAACGAAATTATTAAAATATTTTTTTTTAGTTTACACTCTCTTTTTTGCAAGTTACTTTTAAAATATTAATTAATTTTTGCAAATAAATTATGAGAAAGTACTAAAAAAAAAATTGACTAAAATAAAAAATTTTAAAATACTATCTTTTAATAGTTATAATTTACCTCTCTCCGGTTTCAATACATTATTAATCTCCCCTGATAACTTAGTTACGACGATATTTATAGTCTGTAAGAATACCTATTCCTATTGGTTAATTCTTACTTTAGCTTGAGAACAAATTTACATATTTTTAGTTTATAGTAGAATTATATTTGAAAATAAAAAAATTATGATGTAATGAACTTAAAATATTATTTAAAATATTACTTTTAAATAAATTATTATTTTATTAAAACTATTTAAACATTTAAAATAACTTTTAAAATAACATTTAATAACTTATTCCATTTCTTAATATTCAATTTATCTATTTTTATTTAAATAAAATATTTAATTTTTATATTATGAATGTATTCGTCTTTATTACATTATTTAAAACATTACATACGATAGTTAACTTAATGTTTAATACTATTTACTTTTATGATAGGCAATAATTCTATCCAATTCTATAATATAACTTTTAAAATATTTTAAACTTTGTTATTAATTCAAACAAGCAGTGTGTGTGAGAGTATACATTAAAAGTCACATGATTATAACTTTGACAGACGATTTTTAATCTATTTCTCTGCCTAGATTTATAAAATTGATACACTTATTATATTATATAAAATAATTATAAAAAATTTGGAAGAACAATTTAGGAAATATAGAATTAAATATAATTCTCACCATCATAAAGTTTATTTTAAAAATATACTATATTAATTTTTGTTTATTAAATATGATTATAAATTTAAACACTGTATTTATTAACTTATCAGTCTTAAACTATTAAAATCGAATTTATTAAATATACTTTTAATATTTATAGCTGTGTTATTTAATATGGCCAGCTTTTACAACCATATGAAACAATATTTAAAACTTTACTTAACTATTTTTTAAATGATTTTATATACTACGTATTTTCTTTAGCTTTAAATTGTACTTTAAAAATATAATCGACAAACTATAATTAATGTATTAAAAGAACATATTCTAAATTTAAAATTTTTAGTAATTGACTGTTATGAATTATTACTGACCTATAGAAAAGGGCACAATATATATATAGTACATTGTTTAATAAGACAAAAAAAAATTGACAAATCAAAATAGTTCTTTTAAGTAAAATTATACCTAATTATATGTAAAATATTAAATAAGAGTTTGTTTGAAAGATTGTAAAAATGATTAGTTATCCGTTAATCTTCATATCATTCATAACTTAAAACTTCTAGGCAGATAAAAATCTCAATCCATTTCAATCACATATTTCACTCTTTATCTGTATAATATCTTACACTAGAATAAAACATGGAATCTATCATCTATCTATAGATATTACCTTGACAAGAGATTATGGATATTCTGTTGTTTTATTATGCTTTGGCTGTTGTGTTATGTATTACACTTGGAAACTAGTTAGTTATTAAAACATTGAGACTTATTATGTTGATGTGTATTATATTTATATATATAACTTTTACTAGACTAATAATTCTATATTTTTTTACATTATCATTTACTTTTTTTGGTTTTATGAACAATTATAAATTAAAACTTCCAATTTTACAGTTGATTGTCTACAACAAACTTTGAGTATGTTCAGGTAAAATTAGGAAACAGGTTAAAAAAAAACAGATATCTAAGCATGAATATTTATCATTAAAATATTTAATCTGAACTGATATCATGAATGCATATATATATATATATATAATGGTAATTAACTATTATATAGTCTATCAATATGCGGAATTAACCAAATATACTTCTGTGAATTGACTGTATATAATAGTTAATTATCGTTATATTTATTGTTTTTATTGTTATTACAATAGTTTTTTTAATTAACGGAAATTTTATTTGTATTATATATATGTGTGTGTGTCTAAATTTGCATTCATGCAATAATTTTGACTTAACCAAAGAGCACCTATATTTTTTTTTCTCATATGTCATAGCATCAGTTGGGATGCGAACCCACAACCATCTAATCAACTACTTGCTTGCAAGGCGGATGCGATGACTTCTCGGCTAACAACAATTTTTTGAACAACTTTTAAGAACGAAATACAAAAAGCAAAGAAATATTGGGGCTTTTCGAGTAAAATTTGTCACCACAGCAAATAAATCTAGACAATAACTGAAAATGTCAAATGATTGTAAAATTAAATAATAGGCCATGCTGATAAGGATAATGTCAATGATTGTAAAATTAGGTAACAGATCAAGCTGATGAGGAGCCAGATCATGCACACTGATAAGGATCGGAGGGATTATTTTGTGAAAATAATACATTTATTGTGGAAGTGAAAAAGCCACAGGTAAACTAAAGCTGCCACGGCTATACTAATAATGTATCCAAAAATTTAGGAAACAATTTTATTTCTCTAAGGAATAAAGAGCTCACATTCCACAATAAAAGCCTAAAGGGATTTTGTAAATAAAAGCCATGCTGAAATTGTGATCTATTATTATCTTTTTATTAAAAGAATTAGTTGTAGTCAAGCGTTGTTAGCCAGGAGGTCATCGCAGCCACCTTGCAAACAAGTAGTTGGTTGGGGGTTCGCCTCCCAGCCATGCTATGACATATGGAAAAAAAAGAATTAGTTGTAAATATATATATTTTTACTAATATAAATGAAATTAATACAGAAGGACTGAAAACCTTTAGCGAGTTATATGTGAACTAATTGACAACAAATGTAAAATGGAGAATGATCCCCACATACACTTTAGTTTTTGATATCATATAAGTAAGTACCATTTACTGGTGTACTCACCTGCAGAATGTGATTTAGTATAATGTTATTTCAAGACAACTATAAGCCATTTTGAAATCACCATAAGTAATCAGAAGGAAAGGTACAACCTCGTATTTACAGGCTGTTAAATATGAGGCTCAGCCTTGCCCTCTGATTAGTTTTAGTGATTTCAAAACAGTTTATAGTTGTCTTACAATTATGTTAGTATATTTAAATCATACTCTGTGTGTAAGTATGTCAGCAAATCATGTGCTTATATAAGATCAAAGCTAAAGTATATGTGAGGCTCATTCTACATTTAATATTTGTTGACAGTTAGTTTACATGTAGCGCACTAGGGGTTTTCAGTACTTCTGCATTAAAAAAAATTATTATGTTCTTTAAACATCATGATTTTTTAAGGTGATTTAGAAAATATCAATTTTGAAATATGATATTTAACATTTTACCTCTTCATTTAAGTAAATATTTCCAATAATTTCAAATTTTGATGTTATCGGATTTAATGCTTCCACACTTACAGGATACTTTCGATCACCAAATTGATTAATTTGAAAAGAATTTGGAGAATCTAAAATAAAAGTTAATATTAAAAAAATTATTATTTAAAAATAGATTTTGATATAAAATATTAGATTTCAAAATTCTGATATATATATATAGTACATTTGTACAAAATTTGTAAATGTAATTATTCTGAACAGGCACTAACCTGTATTCAATGCGCTTTAAAATTCGCAACAATCAAGCATATTTTGCCGATAGAGGGATCTTCCAAACCATGACACAAGATAGCGACTTTTATAAAGATAAGAGTGACAGTCTTATCTTTAACCTAAATGTCCATTTATATAGGTGAATCTGAAGCATCTTGGTTTCTATCTTTATAAAAGTCACTATCTTGTGTCATGGTTTGGAAGATCCCTCTATCGGCAAAATATGCTTGATTATTGTGAATTTTAAGGCCCATTGAATACAGATTAGTGCCTGTTCAGACTATTTACATAAGCTTTCTGTGTGCTCTATAAATTAATTACTACTCTTCAAATGTAATTATTGAAAATACAGGAGGAACTTTTTTTCTACTGCCCTAGATAAACAAGAGGTAAGATGTGACCAAACAAACAAGCATTTAAGTTTATAATTGTCAGGTTTAAAATTGGTTGTTAGTTTGGTTAAATCAAAGCTGAAGATGTATTTGCATAAACAGATAAAAAAATTCCATCATATTTTCAATGTTTACATAGACGATGCCATCTCCATAATCTGTCATTTCAATGATATATAACAATGTTTGAATCTCTTCCAGATTATTATGTCCTCAGCTTTTCTGCATGATTTTAATTTTTCTGTGATGCTATTCAAGCTTTAAAATCTTGCTTATCCTCTTTATCTTAAATCCATTCATAATTCTAATTGTGATATCTACTTCAAGTTTTACTGCCTATCTCACACTTTCTTCACATTACCATCTCACTGGGTATCCTTGTGTTTTTGCCTTCACTAAAACCCATTAATTATTTCTTTCTAGGCATGAAAAGCATCCAAAGCATCATTATATAATACTTCATTTTGCAAACAACATTATTTCCTCTCTGATTGCTTTATCAATAGCCATGTTTCACAGCCATATGTTTTAATAGACTCTATCAAAACCTTTAGGATTTTACAATTAATCTGCATATTTACATTTCTTTTTTTCCATATGGTCATCAATTTTACAAATGCTTTATTTCATGCTAACAATAGTCTGGTATTTATCTCTGCATGATATTGATCCTGATTTCCCTGCAGCTCAGATAGATACATTGTAAAACCTATACCAGCTTAACACCCTCTGCTGCTTACTTTACTATTCCTTTAGCTAATGATGGTGATATAAAGATATACTTGTATATAAAGTAAATTGCATAAATAAAAGTTTCTAAATTAATTTAAATAAAGGAAGTGAAAATAAAGCAAGTGAAAATTTAAACAAACATTTAAAGGCATACATATAAAAAAATGCAATATATTTAAAAAAGTGGAACATCAAAATAAAGATGAATAATAATAGTAACAACAACAACAACAATAATAATAATTTTGGTTTAATTTATTTAGATCTTTCATATAGTTTGAAATATACAAATGATTTATAAGCAGATAATCTAAATATAAATAATAATAAAATCAACAATGATGACAACAACTACAACAACAACAACAACAACAATAATAATAATAATAATAATAATAATAATAATAATAATAATTCTTATTTCTATTATCATTTTAATATAATATCATTTATTTACATCTTCAATGCAGTTTGAAATATATAAATCACTTACAGCTATAAACTAAATATAATATATATAAATAACAACAACAACAATAATAACAAAAATAATAATGATGATGATGATAATAATAATAATAATAATAATAATATGTTTAGTTTCATACCTACCATTAATTTTTTTATTATAGAAGAACAATTTAAATGATGAAGTTCCATCTTCTTCACTGATTGTATTTGCAGTTTTGATATAAAAATATAAATAATCATAAAGAAATGGAGCATACTGTATTTTCTAAAATAAAATTATATATATATGCAAATGTATTAAAATGAAATTTTCATGGATAGTCCATATATAATGTATTAATTTTAAACCACTAAACATCACATGATCATCATTTCTTATCCATGCTCATAACTGTTGTTAAAACAGACAAAATTCTCCATACAGTAGTGTCACTCAGTGCAAGCCAGAGTAATCAATGGATGCCAGAAGGCTTGTGCAGCTCTCAGATCCAAGGCTCCTCACTGATGAAAGCCAGAAATTAGAAACTAGTCTGGGAATATTGGATGATTAGGCACTAGATAGGGATTTTATCCACAAACCTTCTGGCATCCATTGATTATTCTGGATTACACTGAATGGCACTACTGTATGGAGAGTTTTGCCTGTTTTGGTATTAAATTTATTTTTAAAATATAGTTTATTGATAACAAATGACATAAATTAAAGTAATAATACTGAAATGAATAATGTTCAGCCATGGAGATTTCCACATGGTTGTGTGATGGTTCAGAGTTGTAAGAATTGCTAAATAAAAAAATTCAAATGTCAACAAAAAAAAAAGGGGGATATTAAATTACAATAACAATATGTATATTCAACCGTTAAAATTATTAAATGTCTTATTATAAAATAATATTAAATAATGTAACAGGGTTGTAAAAATATTTTAAATTAAGAGAAATTGATAAAGTTTATAATCACGTTAAATATTTTCTTTAATCAAAGAATATATTGCAAACAATTCAGTTAGGAAATACATTTTAAATAATAAAAAAAAAAAGCTTCTTTTGGAGATATGAGATCTGAAAACAAACAAAAAAAATATCAGACATAGTGTTTTGCAATTTCAGTCAATTAAATAATAAAAGTGTTTTTGAAATTCTTATCATTAAATAAAATCTGCTCATGAAAGTGTTAAAAATGATATTAAAAGTGTTAAAAACAAGATTATCAAAGACTGTGAAAAGTAAATTAAAGGTGTTATAAACAAGATCAGGGTGGTCAGCTTCTCTTGAAAGTGGTCAGTCTCAATTTTTGTTTCAATCAAGCTGCAAGAAACATCATTATGAATGAGTAGATAAGTGGAACAAATGCCAACTGCCAAAATCTATGCTGGATTACTATGTAGAATCTGACATAAGTTGTCTGAAAGCTGAAACATGATGGACAAAACTAAGGTTCCCAAAGAGTTCACCTGTGATTTAAACATTGGATTGGGGCTACTGTGTCACTCATCTTTGTGGTCTTGAGGATGGAGTCTGTTGCTTGGAGAGCTCCCAGGGTTTGCTTCCTGGTCTTGGAGGCGGGCTGGGAAGTGGGTGTATTGGGTTCTAGTATGGGCTTCAGATGAGAGAGTCTGGAACTTGGGAAGATTCCTGGGGCCTGAACTCTGGTTCTTACAGGGGGGGATGGGATGTGAGTGCTATGGGAATTAGTATGGGTTTCATATTTCTCATCTTTGGGACAGTGGAGATGACATGATGCATTTTAATCTCTTTGTTCTCTGTGATTCATAGGTTGGTTATTAGACTATGTGATAATCTGTAGATGGCATATGATGTAAGCATGTGAGATTTACATTTTTGATTAGTGCTGCAGCATTGCTTGTCTTGGCTGTAAAAATGAGAGAATCTCATGCTGGGGTGACTCAGGCCAGAGAGTTCTATTATGGTTTAAAATTCAAATTGGGGCTGCTATGTCACTCATCTCTGCCATCTGGATGGCAGGGTCTGGTGCTTGGAAGGTCTCACAAAACTGGGTTTTGGAGGGATCTGGGTGCTGTGGGGATTGGTAAGGGCATTGGATGAGAGAGTCTGAGCTTTGGAAATACCCCAAGGCCTGGTTCCTAGTCCTTAGCAGGGGGGGGATGGGACATGGGTGCTGCGGGGATTAGTACGTGTTTTCATTTTCTCATCTTCTGGATGGTGGGAATGATGTGATTCTTGGCAGCTGTGATCTATCTAGTTGCAATTAAGGTCAGGGGTTACGTAGTAAACTATGAGAGAAGCTATGAATGGCAAGATATATGCATATACAATTCAAGGTTTTTCTGTTCACTTGGTAAATCAAGTTCTGCATTGTAAATCATAGTTTGAATCTTGTATATCACTACATATAACATGTAAATTCAAAGATTAAAATTACGTTAATAAATCATATTTTGAGAAAAAATCTCTAATTGATATGTAGAAAAAAATGCTTACTTTAAACTTCAAAACAGGAAATTGTTAAAGAACATTATAGCAACTTCCAAATGGAATTGATTAATACTTCCTATCATGAAAAAAATGAACTATGGATATAAAACTCTGACTTTGTAAGTGCAAAAAATGCCTAGAATTTTTCCTAACATATTATTGTATCTAATATACTTAACTCTACCAAACCTTATGTTATTACTTAAATGCATTTGAATTTAAACTTATACAAGCAGTCTATCTGAGATTTAAGATTGAAATTTGCTTTTTTACTTTAGTATATACATGGTAAACTATAAGTTTTCTGTGTAGCAGAAAAGAAAAAAAGATTTTTATTTTGTAGAAATTGTCACAAAAAACATCATATGTAATTTTTGTTTTAAATACAAAGTGTCCATGCTAGTAAAATATGTAATATTGTCTGGTCTGCATATTTATTCCATGTCCATTTTATCAGGAGTAACATATGTTTTATGTGACCTAGCCACTGTATTGGTTATCATTATCATCATCATCATCATCCTACTAAAATATTGTTTGAATATACACATGCCAGTCTATTTTTTGATGTTGTGAAACAGGTGGCATCCGTATAAATTAAAATAAGTTCAAATAATTTAAGCACGCATAAGTTAACCACTATTTCTAAATTTGTGTCAGCTCACCAACAGGGATTTATTTAAATTTAACCACTATTTGTAAATTTGTGTAGACTCAATAACAGGGATTTATTTAAATTTATCCAGTGTGAACTCCTATTTGTCTGGATTGATGAATGATATGGATGACAAGACAATAATTTTTTTTTTTGTATATTGCAATTATATAGAAACGAAAAAAACTAGAAAGATATAGATAAAGTTATAGACAAAATAGTATTCAAATATTTATAAGGATTTGAGATGATCCAGGAAATAGTGTAGAGCAGTTGGTGGTGAATTCATTTATAAATATATTAATAATAATAAGTTTATTGCATATTTAAAAAAAATTCCAGATGAAGAAATTGCAAAATAAAAATTATATGAATGAAGAAGATCAGGAGATGAGTTCAGACAAAAGTTTAAATATGAACTGTGAAAAGGATAGTGAGAAAAAAGATATGTAGAGAGTTTTGATATGGTTAGCGTCAACCTAGATAATGGAATATATAAGTACATGAAGCAAAACAGTTTAATGAAGAGAGCAAAAAATTCTGAAGAGTGTGGCAATATCACCAAAGTAAGATATAATGCAGATGTTCATATTATTGAAGAAAATGAAAAATTGGACAAGAACAGAGGCAGTTAGAGATGAACAAACAGATAAAACAGGGGGATTTAAAGATATCAGATGAAACATCTTGGAAAAATAAATGATAAATAGTTAAAAGCAGATGGAAAACAATCAATAGAAAATAATCAAATGCAGCTCAACATAATCAAAAACAGTTATAATTTCAGCAAATGAATCTGAAAATAAACAAACAACATTTAAACTTTCAGTTACTTATCCAAAACTTTGAAGGACAGAATGAGTTGATGCAAGAAGTACATAATGATTGAGTGTCATATGGGGCAAATAAAGAGAAGTATAGAAGAAAACCATCTATAGGTAAACAAAGAAACATAGGGTATTTAGGATAAACTCTAATAAATAATGAATATACAAACAAAAGGTTCAATCAAATCCATAAAACCATGGTAATCAAATTATAGGAGTTTAAAAATGAAATGACTAATAAGTCTTAAAAAAAAACAAAGCAAACCATAAAAAAAAAGAATGACTTATCTGAAGTGATGGCAAAATAAATACAATGCTATTACAGAGTATAGATGTGAATCACATTAAGTAGCAAAAGGATAAAGTATATTGGAGCAATGAATGATGCATCAAATAGATTAGCACAATTGAGAAAGAGAAGTGATGTTAAAACTTTACAATAAAATTATACAAAACAACCCAGACACATAAATTATAAAATATAGGGCTACCATGATGATAGATGTTATAGAAAGAACAGAAGAGCACATGCATATATTATATCTAAATTTTGGAGAAAATGGAACCATAGATGACTGTTGAGCTGGAGCATGGCCCTGAGAATACTATTACTCGGAATGGAATCCTATATGACTAACCAGCCAGTAGATTTCAATAAGGGAATGAATACACAAATATTGAACAATATATCCACAAACATGAACAGTAGTTCATTTTCCAAGCTAGTAGAAGTAAAGACCTTTAAAGGGTAGCCAAGTGAAAATCCACTGGACTAAATGGATTTTCTGAATTATTTACATTTCATAGTTTAACAGATAATGAAAAAATTATCATATCCACTAATTATTTGAATGGTGCAGTCAAGGATTAGGGCAACTCATGGTATCCCCATCCTGATACCCTACAATGATCATAAAGAGACAATAGTATAATGATTTTGTAGTGAGAAGCATCAAGTATCTCAAAAAAATTATAAGACAAACAAGGAGAAAGCTTATCACATTTTTTTTCAGGCAGGTGGAAAAATCCAAAATAATTATAGGTTTCCCCCTGTCAAAAAGCTGTATTATTGGTCTTATAAAACAATATTCAGCACATCATGTTGGCTAACAACTGCTTGAGTATTTAAAGGATGGAAGATCTACTAGATGACATTGATCTAAAAATGCCTTACCCACATGAAAGACTTATAATGAATGTTATCATATAAGCACTTGTACAGTAGATTTGAACAGACCTCATCAGAAATGATTAGGTCACATACCTGTACATAGATATTATGCAATACTTAAAGGAAGAGTAAGAAAAACACTCTTATTTGACATAAATTTTATATTTACAAGCCATGGAGAGAAAAAACACTAGGCAAACACCAGTCCCAAACAGTAATAAAGAAAGATTGCCAGACTAGGATTTTATTCAAACACTTGTTTCATATCAAATATTATCCAGAAATTTATTTACTTCTAGTAAAGGACTTAATTCATAGGATAAAGACTATATTTGTTATGGTGAGTATATTTCAGATATTTGCAAAATTGTTTTAAGTCTACAAAAGATAATATGTAATTTTATAGTAATAATATTTTACTTCAATAAACAATTTATTTGTGCAGTATTTTAATAAAAGTCATTATATTATTAATTGAAAAACAGTGTAAAAGAATTTATTATGCATTTTTCCCACTTTTAAGGAAAGAAATCCTTTTCTCAAGGCAGAGTAATATAAAAAAATCAATTTATATTTAAATCATTTAATAAATATTTTATGGAAGAATAAATTATTCATCTCATAAAATTGAAATATAGTTCATTTATGTTCATTGTTCAAAGTGGACCCTCGCCTGAGAAAAAGGCTAGCAGTAAGGCAGGCAAAGATTTTGGAAAAGTTAAAGCCAAAGCAATATCGCGGTCAGCATGAGCTGGATTACAATTTCCCATTGGATGTATACACAGACAATTGATAAAATGAACAACAAGCCATGGTCATGTCAGAGCTACAGCAGCAGTTTATAGCACAGCAATTTTAAAATATCTTACAGCTGAGATTTTGGAGTCGGCTGGTAATGCCAGTAAAGATCTCAAAGTAAAACATATTACTTCATGTCATTTACAATTGGCCATTCATGATGATGAAAAATTAGATTCATTGATTAAGGCAAGACTTGCCAGCAGTGGTATCATCCCTCATATTCACAAATCTCTCATTGGCAAGAAAGATTCTCAAAAGGCTACATAAACTTAACATTTTTTAACAGTTCTCTTCTCATATGGCATTCCACAAAGCATGTGTCTACTCGGCAAATGTGTGGCTCAAAAGTATAAATATTTTACCTTTATTATTATTATTATTTTATTCAACTTTGTAAAATAAAAGTTGGATATATGTCTTTTGTTTATTTTTAATTTTTAGATTCATGCAATATATTGGTATTGCATGTAACTTTTAGGTTTCTCAATTTTCACAATTTTATCATAGACTTTGTATATGTTGTCTCATACCAATTTATATTATCAATTCATATGTAACCACTAATCTTGTAACTAAATTAAAATTCATGCCATAATAGAAAAATAAAAAAAAGTGTTAATTTAAAATTGAAATATAAAATGTACCTGCAAAAAGACAGTATATTTGAATGAATTTAAATGACTTTTCTGCATTTATATATATATATAATGCCTGAAATAATATCTTAAATAGTGAAAGTTTTTTTTTCTCCTAGATTGTTACTATGAAGACCATTGTGGACATAACCCTGACATTTGAAATTAAGTATTTTTCTTCTGCAAGTAACTGATAATGTTAGATAAATACAATTTATCAGAACTAGAAAATATTCACATTGTTATTACAAATTAGGATAATTTGTGTGATGGTTTAAGTTCACAACTTGAATTTAAATAGTTGAGAACTATTTATTGCTACTTAATAAACATATATCATAATTCATGCATACTTCTTTGAAGGGCCATAAATTTAACTTATTATTTGTTAGCATTATTTCTGAAATTTTCATTAAGAATATCCAGACATGCTTTCATATTTCATAGCTTATATTATGAATTTTGATATTTGAATTATAACATATTTTGTGATGAATATATTTGCTGTCCACAACATTATATTTTCCATCTTTACTTATTCACATTCCAGTGTAATGATTATTGAAAAAAGAAAAGTGAAGGACTTTATTTGGATTTTTTAATTTGAATGGTAAAGGTTAAATTTACTTGTGTTTATGATTTTTGCATACCATGTTGAATTTCAGGTACATGTTACTTTTATATTATATGATATATTTTGAAATAGTTTAAGTTGGTGTTCTCAGAATAGCATATTAATTATACTTGCATATTTTAAAAGAGGATGTGTTTCCCTTTTTATATATGAATTATTTATTATAAAGGTATATTGATATGCTGTAAGCTGAATAAATAGTGTGTTTCTATTATTTATTTTATGCTTATTTATTGCCTAATGTTAATGGAGCCATTTTTGGCATTATTCATTATTATTTATTGTTTTTCACATTTGTTAGTTATAGTATAATGTTTAGAGATATGTGCCTAGTCTCTCTCTATTGAGGAATGCTTTTTATGCCAACATGTTTGGAGATAGTAGCATTAGTTTCTCTCTTCATTTTGCTAGATTATTTATAAAAAAGAGATGGTGGCATCAATCTCTCTTATTATTTATTGTCTTGCTAGCATATGTATGCTCATATGCATATATTTTTGGAGATAGTAGCTTATATTCTCTATATTTTAAGTAAATTCCTATTTAATATTTTTGGCCCTGATATGCATTTTTATTATTTTTCCTAACAAGTGATAAAGTCCTAGATCCTTTATTGGTTTTAAAACATAGATAATTTTAATGAGGTATGACATCATACTTTTCACTTTACCTTAATAAAGAGTTATAATTTGATTTATCACTTTGGATCACATTAACTAATTTGATTTGCTTAGTTCAAATCACCATGCATATCTACTCAAAAATTGTTTTCATATTTGAAGATCATATTTATTATTCTATGATAAACTTTAATTTTACAAGAACCAAATTCATATTTAGAATTTGTTTAACTATATTTATTCTAGGATATTTAGAATGACTATTACATCCCTTACCCATTCTTAATATCTGAGTGTAATCCTAGATTATTTATTATTTTATTCTAAAATTAAGAGATCAGATCTGAAGAGTCAAAAAGAATTTATTTTATGTTTAAATAAAATCATATTATGTTGAGATACCCTGATTTGTTTCACAAACCATATGATTTGAATTTATTTTGATAATGAAGAAATTACATTCAAATGATGGATCTTAAGTGGCATGCATTTTCAAATAATATTTTAAATTTTATAAGAATTAAATAATGTTTTTATCTGATCAGAGTAATGAGATGCTTAGAAGATACTGAAGAGATGGATATTAAGTGGCAGTTGTAATAGATGTTTGTAGAAGAAAGAAATTTAAATGTAACTTTCAATCTTTTATTTAAAGTAAGTTAGAGTGAGTGGAGATTTCTTCTCCTCTTGAGTTATTAATAATATTGTATCATATTTTCATAATAGTTTATTTTAATATTTACCCCCTCTGTATCTTTTTATTGTAGCATATGGAATTTTAGCATGTACATTGTGCAGTGTTGTTCTTACCACTGCATGTTGTTTGTTTCATTAGTCCATCTTTTCTAGCTTACAATTTGGGCTTGCCCAATGCTTATTTTTGTCTGCTTGAAGGACTAATCATTCCTTTAGATTAATATATATATACATCCTGTATTGAATGCCAGGCTCAGCATGATAACATATATTGTTCTGTTTCAAAGATTTATTATTGCAATAATTGATAATTGTCAACATACTCTGGTAGAATTTAGAATATATATATATATTGTGAGAGTACCATATGAGCCTCACCTAAAACAATTTGTTTGTTTATGAATTTAACTGTGCCTATATCGAATCAACAGATATAAATAACATACACCTATCTTAAGCTTTTCATATATCAGCTATATACATAAACTAATTAAATATTAAAATAATTCTAAAAATAAATTATTCTAATTTGTTTATACACACACATAAATAAATGTTTCCAACTAATGGTATTTTTTATTAACCAAAACTTGACACTGACAAAGCCTTAAGTCAACATTGCATTTTATCAGTTGAAACAAAGGAAATAAACATTTGGAGTTCATTACAAATTGCATATTTAAATAATAGAGAGCATGAGCGTGATTATGTGATATGCTTTCAGAAATTAATCCAAGTATAAAAACGAACAAAAATTGTTATATTAACAATCTTCTATTTAGTTATCGAAGCGTAGGTAAATTTAAATGTGTTCGAATTTAGAACACATTTAAGAAAAAAAGAAGATTCACTATTTTAAAACTTTCTTCAAGTAATTAATTTACTTACTTTTAATATTATAAAGAGCTAAAAAAATAATCATTTAAATTGACAAAGTTATAAGAGAAATCAAAGTCTTAGAAATTAGTTTTCAAAATATATGTTTAAGAAGACAAAAATTTACAAAGATGTTCTCTGACTAGACAATTTATGCCAAGGATTTCTGCTGATGTTTTAGATCTAAAAATGTAGATTTATTCCTACTTAATGCCTAAAATATAATCATCATAATTTCCAATAAAAAAGCTGCCTTAATAATGGACTATTTTATTGAAGAAGATTTTAAATATTTTACTATGCAAATATTTAAAAGAATAAATATTTGGATTGCCTCTTCAAAGGATGATCAAGGAACTTTATCTTTCAACATTCATCATCATTTTATTTTGTCTAAGGAGAAATATAAAACCATTATTCTTTCTCATCTTGGAATACTTAGTTGTGCACTTTAATGGCTCTTAAACTTTATTTTCTTTGTGGATAATTATAATTACGTGGAAAAATTACTTCATTTATTAAATTGATCTTAGCATGATAAGTGGAGAACTGATAAGATGAACATTTTATTTTTATTTATTTAATAAAATCTAGGTGTTGATATTTTTATATAAGTTCTGATGACTAAGGTAAAAGTTTTTAAATTATTTCAATTTGGAAGTAAGTTTTATTATATTCCAAATTGAACCTTACCTGACAATTATCATAATTTCTTTTTAATCAATAACATAATTAATATAAGAATACATTCTATTGTTATTCTAGTGTGAATGGATGTTATCTGGTACAAACATATAACACACACTGAATCATTTTAATGACACAATATGTAGATTTATAATGTATGGTGGTATTATTTATTGTACACATGATTTTAAATTATATATATATGTAAATAATTACATTATGGTTTTTTTTGGATATTAAATAGTTTATTATTGTATCATATATAAGCACAGATTATAATTCTAAATTTTAATATTTTTAATTATTTACGTGATAATATTTTTGTTTCTATTACTAATTAAAATGTGTTAAACTTGATTTTAAAATTAAACAGGTCTCGTTTGTTTATTTTATTTAGTCATTTTATAAAACCAATAATTATAAATATACATACTCACACATATATATGTTGAATCAACTTAGAGTGATTTAATATTTATAAAAAAGTTATATATAGCTTATACTAAATTTATCATTTATCATTACTATGGGATATTTGTGGAAATGCCTGAAGAGAGTCAATTGTGATTTCTACTCTGATCTTGAATTCCGAGAGTAACGAGGTTATTAATAGAGGAGTGGATTGGATTATATTTTAAATCACATCATCCATGGCATTCTATAAGAAGACTCAAAGTCCGACTATAGGTAGATGCGACTTCCTCGAGTCCTGAAAAGGATTGTCCCTTATAATATATATATATATATATTGCAAGAAAATCACGTCATATATCACATGACTTAATTTAATAAATGAGCATTAACAGCTCATAATAAGCATTTCTGAATATCCCCATCCCCAGACCAGTTTTGAAATGTTGATTGTCATCAGTGAGGTGCTATAATATTCATACATTAGATCTAAAAATACTAGTTAAAGTCCATGATTATCTAATAATATATTATTAAGTAGAAAATTCTGAAATTTTCAGACATCTAGATGTCTTCAAATCCAGATATCTAACTTAAGGAGCAATATGGGACTGAACTAAGTTCAGATACACCATAGATTAACAGCTTTACCAATATATATGGCATATCTGAACTTATTTCAGTGACATGTGGCTATTTAAGTTAGATAGCTGGATTTGAGGACATCTAAATATCTGAAAATTCAATTTTGTTTAGTTTAACCTTCTATCAGAAATCTTCAAATTGTCAGCGAAGTATTAGACATGTAATCATTAAAGTAAGAATTAAATCTTAAATACATTCATATAAAATTTCTATATTTTTAGTTGTAGTTTTTGAAATACCTAATTTGGTAAAAACCTGTCTGCATGGTAATAATAATAAATTGAAAAATGAAAACAATAACTATATGGCTGTAATGGGCTTCATTAATAGTTTCTTTAATTTATTAGCAAACACAATAAAAATATAAGTAATATTTTATTTGAGTGTAATATTTAATATTTTTAAGTTTACATATTAAACATTTTCATACGAATTTAGTTTTTTAAGGCTTGTTATAGTAAATCAATATAGCACTAAAAACGCAATGACTGCAAAGCTAAAGTTGTGTAGTATTTTATTAAATAGCGCTTTCAAAAGACACAGCTCTCATATTCATAGCTCTTATTGTATAATGGCTGTTAGTTTAATTATATGCAAATATATGCAACTTTTAAGCATTCCATTTCTTGGATATGGAGTAACATGATTCTTTCTGGTTGATGATGCTGCAGTCCATTGCGATGTAGCAGGCTTCTTTCACTTTGCATTTTACATCCTTTGCTTCCCTATAAACCAAGCTGATTGTCTGCAGTACCAAAAATGTGGGACATTCATGTGAACTGCAGACAATTGGCTTGGTTTGCAGGGAAGTAAATGATGTAAAATGCAAAGTGAAAGAAGCCTGCTACATCGCAATGGACTGCAGCCTCATCAACCAGAAAGAATCATGTTACTCCATATCCAAGAAATGGAATGCTTAAAAGTTGCATATATTTTCATATAATTAAACTAACAGCCATTATACAAATAAGAGCTATGAATAGGAGAGCTGTGTCTCTTGAAAGCACTCAGCATATGATTTAATAAAATACTACACATCTTTAGCTTTGTGGTCATTGCATTTTTAGCACTATATTGATTTACTAGATTAAGCATTTATAATTTTTTGTACATAATTTGATACATGTAACTTTATAACAGTATGTTTGTCATATGTACCATAGTTTTTTTAAATTTAACATTTGATTTATTAATTTTGTTTTCATTTAACAGCTAACACATCTTCAGTAGATTACAGGTGCTCCAAACTGCACATTGATCAAAAATATGGGCGGCCATCTTGGTTTACTTGAAAACTGACAAAGTAGCTATTTATTTTGTAAATAGATCATTGTTACTAATAAGAATGTAAAAAAATATTAATTTATATTTGAAAATTTTAAAAAAATAACTTATTGTGCTAAAAGTACTTATTATTTCTAAAAGTATGTACATAACGACAGAGCCTAAAATCTTTTGTAGATTCCAAAATATTTTTCAATAAATATTTGATAAAAATTTGTTGAAAAATCTTTTGTAACAATAATAAAATATAACAAAGTGTAAATCATATAGATCACTGCAATATAAGATATTTTCAACAGTGTCAACCCATAGAAGAGCAACAAAGGAGAAAGCATTAATTTTGGTCAGGGTGATTATGAATTTGGCTACCTAAAAAATTTTAAACCTATTTTTTTTTTGAAAAACATTCTAGATTTTATCCAATTCCAATTTCAAACCACAGTTTATGGTCATGTAAGTTAAATGTATTATCTTTCACACAATTGAAGCAGTATACCAATTTGCATTTAACCCACTAGTTAAAATTTAATTTCAAATTTAGAAAATTCAGTGAAATCTGTAATTTAATTTTGGTTAGCAATTTAATTGTGAATTGGTAAATTTGGAATGTTATATTGAATAGTTTTGCTTTTGACATTTAGTATGATAACTAGAGGGATGGATGAATGGATGGATGGATAGATAGATAGATAGATAGATAGATAGATAGATAGATAGATAGATAGATAGATAGATAGATAGATAGATAGATAGATAGATAGATAGATAGATAGACAGACAGACAGACAGACAGACAGACAGACAGACAGACAGACAGATAGATAGATAGATAGATAGATAGATAGATAGATAGATAGATAGATAGATAGATAGATAGATAGATAGATAGATAGATAGATAGATAGGTGTGTTGGTAGATAAGTAGGTAAGAAGATAGGGAAGGAGGCAGGTAGGTAGGTAGGTAAATAGACAGATAGACAGATTTAGATAGATAAATTGGTAGATAGATAGGGAGTTAGAAAATCAGGCAGAAATTCACAGACAGATATATAGTTAAACAGACAGATATCATCATCATCATCATCAACCATTATCAATCCACTGCAGGATGAAGGTCTCTCCAAGTTTAATCCATCTTCTCCGATCTTTAGCTTCTCTTCTCCACAACACCCCTGCACATTTTCTTATTTCATCCATCCATCTCACATGTGGTCTCTTTCTGGGTCTTTTACAATCTCTTGGAATCCAGATTAAAATTTCAATTGTCCATCTATTATAATCTCTTCTAGCAATATGTCCAGCCCAATTCCATTTCAATCTTTTAATTTTTTCAATAAGATCAGTAACACCTGTTTGTTGTCTTACCCATACATTGCGTTTTTGATCTCTTCTTGTTACTCCCAACATACATCTCTCCATACTCCTTTGAGTGGTCTGAAGTCTCTCTATTGCTCTTCTATTAAGTGTCCAAGTCTCAGATCCATAAGTAAGAACTGGTAAAACACATTTGTTAAAAACCATCCTTTTCAAACACATAGGCATATTTCCTTTTAGTATCAAGTTATTTCTACCAAAAGCACTCCAACCAAGTTTAATTCTATGATTAATTTCCTCCATTATGTTTCCATCTGTATTAATAATCTGACCAAGGTATTTGTAACTGTTAACTTTTTCTAATTCTTCATAATCAATCTTTATTTTTATATTTTGAGCAAATCGATTAAACATTACTTTAGTCTTTTTAACATTTATCTTTAGTCCTACTTTTCTACTTTCATCTGCTAACTCCTGCAACATTTCCTGCAGCTCTGAAGCATTATTTGCAAAAACAACTACATCATCTGCGAAATCTAAATGACTTAAATACTCTCCATTTACTTTCACTCCTTTAGTTTCCCATTTTAATCCACAAAATACTTCTTGCAGCACTGCTGTAAAGAGTTTTGGAGATATGGAGTCACCTTGTCTTACACCTTTCTCAATGTTGATTTTTCCAGTATCATTATGTAATCTAATTGTTGCTGTTGCATTTTTATAAATATTCTTTAAAATATGACAATATCCTGGATCTATACCTTGATGATCCAATGCTTTAATCACTGAAGAAATGTGTATAGAATCGAATGCCTTTTCATAATCTACAAATCCAAAACATAATGACAACTCATATTCGTTTGTCCTTTCTATGACTTCTCTCAATACCTGGATATGATCTATTGTACTAAAACCACTTTTAAATCCCGCTTGTTCTCTTGGTTGGTGGAAATCCAAAGTTCTCTGTAGACGAGTTGTAATTATCTTGGTAAAAATTTTATATAAAACTGATAAAAGGCTGATAGGTCTGTAATTTCTAATATCTTCTTTATCACCTTTTTTAAATATTAATATTATTACTGCATTCTCGGTCTTTTAATTATATTTACCTGTTAAATGTTATTTAAAAAATCCAAATTATATTTATATTTTTCAAATATATTCAACTGTTAGTAATAAAACTAAGTTTAATATATATCACAACATTTTAAGTGATATTAATCTCCAATTTTCTACAGACGTCACTCCCCTGACAAGTGACAATTCAGTTTCCATGTTAGAATTGCCACTGGTTAGGCTAGAACTAGCCAAAGAAATGGGGAGAATTATACCACCTGGAACATTATGTTATATACCAATTTATGATATTATTACTAACAGTTGAACATACTTAGACACGTGTAAATTAAGTTTCATTTCTTCTAGACACAATGATAATAGTCCAACATATATAATTACAAATAAAGTGTTACTATCACAAACGTTTTTACGTATATAAAATTATGCTTACTGATACATTACGAAGTAATTCTGTTGTTGTCTGGGGTATACATTTTACCAAATTATATACAATATCTTCAACAACTTTACTTGGAACAGGTAAAGGAATTAACTGGAAAAAAACATCAATATTTTAGTTTTAACTTAAATTTTAATTTGATCAAATGACTTATAGGATTTTAGTTTTGTATATTTAAGACATAATAATAACAAAAGATAAAATATAAACTATTTACAGGTAGTAGGCAAAATTTAACAATAATTGATGAAAAGAAAAAAAAACTTATGTAAGTAAGCACCCAGATAGCGTACCAATAGCTCAAACAAGCTCTAAATTAATAAGTGCGGTATGAGAAAATATTTAAAATCTCTACCCAGAGCACTCTCATCTCCAGACCAACTGGTTTTGAGCTTATGGCTCACGTCAGTGGAGAGCTAGAATATTCGGACACTAGACATAAAATATCAACTCAAAACACCAGCACTTATTTCATACGTATATTTAAGAAGAAACTCTGAAATTTTCGGACATGAAAATGGCTTTAAATCCAGTTATCTAACTTAAATAGCTATATGGGTCTGAACTAAATTCAGATCTACCATATTCTAATAGCCTCAGCATAGCCAAAGTCTTAAAGGTAACTGACGTGAGCCATAAGCTCGAAAACAGTTGGTCTGGAGATGAGAGTGTTCTGGGTAGAGATTTTAAATATTTTCTCCTACTGCACTTATTAATTTAGAGCTTGTTTGACCTATTGGTACTCTCTGTGTGCATTTTTGTAACTACAAGCTTATTAAAAGTAATGTCACGTTATATATGACATGCTTTTTTAATTATTATAATTTTACCTTTAAGGCTTTGGCTATGCTGAGGCTATTAGAATATGGTAGATCTGAATTTAGTTCAGTCCCATATAGCTCTTTAAGTTAGATAGCTGGATTTAAAGACATTTTCATGTCCGAAAATTTCAGAGTTTCTTCTTAAATATACGTATGAAATAAGTGCTGGTGTTTTGAGTTGATATTTTATGTCTAGTGTCCGAATATTCTAGCTCTCCACTGACATGAGCCATAATCTCGAAACCAGTTGGTCTGGAGATGAGAGTGTTCTGGGTAGAGATTTTAAATATTTTCTCATACCGCACTTATTAATTTAGAGCTTGTTTGAGCTATTGGTACACTCTCTGTGTGCATTTTTGTAACTACAAGCTTGTTAAAAGTAATGTCACGTTATATATGACTTCCTTTTTTAATTATTATGTAAGTAAGATGATATACTTTCTTAGTATTGTAGATAATAGTTACATTTATAAGAGCAATCAATATTTACACTTGATAAGTAGTCATTTTTAAAAAGAAAGAAATAAAAAATTTACATGAAGGAACGTAAATTCACTTCTATTAAAGCCAATATGTGTGTGTGTGTGTGTGTGTGTGTGAGGGAGGGAGATAGATAGAAAAAATGATTTGCATTAACTCTTTGATCAATTTGCGTCCCATAAATAAAAATATTGTTATATAAAATAATAACCCATGAAAATATATATTTTTATCATTTATTATACATATAATATACATTTACATAATATAATATATCCAGCACACAGTTCTTCTTTTCAAAATAGTTCATATATATCTAATATAGAAATAAAACAAACTAACTCCTTTTTAAAACTTGATTTATTATGACTATAATCATGAAAAAGAAATCCAACGTTTCGACTATTTTTTATAGTCTTTTTCAAGGCACACTAAAATAAAATATATATACACAATAAATATCACATATTCCAAAAAAAAAAAAAAAAATTAAATTAATTAAAAATTACAAAATATATCCATAACCAAAATTTTCTTTTTTTTACCTTATCTCACTCCCCTTTCCTATTACAATCACAACTTAACCACAACTAATTCCTTTTTAAAATTCTATATATATCAAATAAAAACTTTTAATTAAAAACTTATTATTTTCTTTTATCTTTTTCTATTAACATCCTATTTAATTCTGGTTTTATTTCATTTATGTATACACCCTCTTTTATTATCCTTTCATTATATGACTTAATACATTCCAAAGGTTTTATTTCAAAATCCCCATGCTTAAATTTATTCTTATGAATGTAAATAGCAGCATTTAGGTGATAAAAATTCTGCTATTTACATTCATAAGAATAAATTTAAGCATGGGGATTTTGAAATAAAACCTTTGGAATGTATTAAGTCATATAATGAAAGGATAATAAAAGAGGGTGTATACATAAATGAAATATAACCATAATTAAATAGGATGTTAATAGAAAAAGATAAAAGAAAATAATAAGTTTTTAATTAAAAGTTTTTATTTGATATATATAGAATTTTAAAAAGGAATTAGTTGTGTTTAAGTTGTGGTTGTAATAGGAAAGGGGAGTGAGATAAGGTAAAAAAAAATAAAAAAAAAGAAAATTTTGGTTATGGATATATTTTGTAATTTTTAATTAATTTAATTTTTTTTTTTTTTTTGGAATATGCGATATTTATTGTGTATATATATTTTATTTTAGTGTGCCTTGAAAAAGACTATAAAAAATAGTCGAAACGTCGGATTTCTTTTTCATGATTATAGTCATAATAAATCAAGTTTTAAAAAGAAAGAGTTAGTTTGTTTTATTTCTATATTAAATATACGTTTATGTATTAAAATATTAATAGTATTTTTTTACTCTAACATAAACTAAACAATTTAGTCTACATTCTTTCATACTACAATGAAAACATGCTTTTACACATCTTCTTAATACAATATTACACAAATAAAATAACAAACATACATGAGTCATTTAGATGTATTATTTGTAATCTACGATTGTAAAGGCAATGACAAAAATATGTATAATAAAGAAAGAATAAAAATTTCATCAATACTATAAACTATTATTTACACATTCATTGTTTTTAAATGAATAAAGTCAATTTGCAACTTTTACATACTATAATTAATGATAGACATTTCTTTTCCAATCTCATTGTCATCATAGAACAAATTCCAATGTTTCTCAGGTTAATATATTCACTATTAAAATCAAATATTTATTTTATTTATTTTTACAATTGACAGTACACCACATACCAAAATTGATTTCAAACTTCAGTACATTCAATATATACATAAATAAGTGAAATATGTAATGGGAACAATGACTTTATGAATGCTTACTGGATCTTTGTCATGAAGTTTTTGTAAAAAGAAAATGAACAAAATCCTGCTCCAATTATTAACTTCATCTCTTTAAAAAAAAAAAAAACTCTCCATGTGTCAGACTCATTTGGGGCAAAGAAAAAACAGTTACCATAAGTATGAAAAAATGCAAAAACAACATAATAACTTTGTACATTGTGTCATTACATTTTTACGTCAGAGATCAATCAATATATTGATAAAAGTCATTGTCTTTTTCTCTAGTATATAATCGCAATTAGACCACACTTCAAACGCTCATTGGTGATTCGAAAAATTAAATATCAGCCTTAGCACTTTTAAGGCCTTTTGATCTCATATTCATAGCCGTAGAAACGTTGTAGGGTTGTTGATATTTGCTAATATATGCAAATTAGTCTTCACATGTAAAATAATTTTACTATCAAAAGATCAATCATATATTCCTGTGACCCACAAGGCACATCACTCCCTGTCAGGAACAAATTAATAAGTATCCTTTTCACTTTCATATCCAAATTCACATAAACAAATCAGTCATTGAGAGAATCATAACTTAATAATCAACACTGACCCTAAGGAAGTTTCCTATTCCTTTTTTATGATTTCTAATAAGGTTATTATACAGAAATTCAAGTTCTGGCATTTGGAATCTAAATACTTGGATATCCAAATAAAAAACTAATCTCAAAGCTTTACCAACCAAAGCTGTCTTAGCTGGAAAAATGGCATCTAAAAATAGTGATCCAATGTGATCTTTATATCTGAGGAAAGACGAAATACTTGAACATTTTGCCTATAAATGCACTGCCTTATGTTCAAATCGCCAGTTAACAGTAGTTACCACATGAAGCCAATCTTCCATTTTAGCAGTCTTTATTGAAATATTCAAAGGGGACATTTTCCAAATATAAAATTGCAAGTATTCATCCTATTTACCCCTTGGTTTTTGAGATGTCATTCTGTTTTTAACCTGACTGCTCCAAAATTTAAAACTGATAAGTTGTTAAAAATTAAATCCAAAGATTGGAGCAGCCACTCTGACTCTGATCACTTTTTTAGCACCATTGTGATATACAAATCATAATTTAGGGTGTTTTTAAATTATATTTAACCTTAATTTTATAAATATTTAATCTTTTTCATATTATTAATCTGTGCAAAAAAATATTTTAATTAATTTTTATCACCATATAACTTCTTGAATTAAACCTTTTGTTTGTGTATTAAATAACTGTTTGCTTTTATTTAATGCTTAATAAAGTTTATTAAATTAAAACATAACATATTACAAATAAATGTGTATTTAATACTCACGTGTAAAATGGATCCCATTGCATTTTTCCCAAGATAAGTATTTAAAAACACATCATTTAATTCCTCTAATATTGAAGGATCCGTATCTGTCCTTAGAGTACTGTTTAACACGATATATGTGTAATGAGGAAGATAGAATTTTTGCTTTGAGATTTCTTGGAAAAACTCATTTTCATTTTTATCACTCATGCATACAATCATAACTGTCAAAAAGAAAAATATAAAGCATTGTAAAGATGTAATGGTAATTTAAGTAGGTTAAAAAAAGAACTATAATTAGTTGTAACAACGAACACAAATAAAGATGTGAATCCAAAATAAAAAAGAACATTTAATAATAATGAATTAATATAACAGTTAAGGATAAAAAATACCTTATGAACAGTCAAAAGTTTTCTAAGTCATTATGCTTAATTGCTACTTGCACAAGTCTTGTAAGAGAAAGTCACGGAATATTATTACGTCTTTGTGATAAATGATCATGCTTATCCATAAATGGCAAGTGGCTTTTTTTGAATTATTAATAAAAATAATAATAAATAATCATTTAAAAGTGATTTATATTTTAGTTTTTAATTTTTACTAGTGGTGACCTCAAATTCGTAATTTGTTGTTGTTGTAATAACTCTACTTCATATAATTTACATATGCAAATTTGTTGTTTTATATAATTACCAGATGTAACTGACTTATAAAGGATGTGGGTTTTTTGAATTGGTTGCTATAACAATTTTTTTAAAGATTTAATAATCAATAAAGCAAGTCATATATAACGTGACACTGTTTTTATAAGCTTGTATTTACAAAAATGTAATACAGCTATCTAACTTAAATACCTATATGGGACTGAACCAAATTCAGATCTACCATATATATTAATAGCCTCAGCATAGCCAACGCCATAAAGATAAAATTATAATCATGTAAATTAAACAAAATATAATATTGTATAGATAAATGTGATAAATGTAAAATGCTGTTATTTTTGTATTATGCCTTATTAATGGTGGAATTATGTCCTAACTGGCCTGAAAGCCATAGTCCCAGCCTTTGGAAAGGGCCATCGTTTTTTTAATTGATTGCTTTAACAATTTTTTTTTAAAATTAATGAAAACTAAAAAAAAAGATTTTAATATTATATAAATAATTGTGATAAATGTACTCATGATGAAAGGCCACCGTTTTTGTATTATGGATTATTAATGGTAGAATTATTTCCTAGCAGACTTGAAAGACCATCATTTTTGTAATAGTTTTTTTAATCAGTTAGTTTAACTTTATTTTTCCTTTATGGAATTACTTGTTTTGAATAAAATATTCATATCAAATTAAGCCTCTAAATTAAAATTAAAATTTTGAAATATACATGCTATATTTGATATGCATATTTGACAGCATCATCATCATCATCATCATCATCAGCCATTATCAATTCACTGTATGATGAAGGTCTCTCCAAGTTTAAACCATCTTCTCTGATTGTTAGCTTCTCTTCTTTATATCACTCCTGCACACTTTCTTATTCCATCCATCTCACATGTGGTTGCTTTCTGGGTCTTTTACAATCTCTTGGAATCTGGTTTAAGATTTCAATTATCCATCTATTATCTTCTCTTCTAGAAATATGTATAGCCCAACTTCACTTCAGTCTTTTAATTTTTTCAATGAGGTCAATAACACCTATTTGTTCTCTTACCATTTATTGTGTTTTTGATCTCTTCTTGTTACTCCTAAATGTATCTCTCCATACTTAATAGACAACTATTAATGGAGGAATTGCTATAATGTTCTTTGTAATTATTTAACATCTTGTGGACAAACATTCACAGGAAACAATGTGAGTAGAATTATGGACAAACATTTACATGTATTTTATATGTGACAAATACTTTATAATACATATTAATTTGTTTTAATTGTATAAATTTCTTTACTGCATTGGTAGGTATCAGATTCTAGAGTATGAAATCCTTGGTTAATTCCAATTTTGGTATTTGGGGCATTCAAACCTCATAAATTTGAGCAATAAAATCATTTGTTTAAAATTTTACACTGTCTAAATATAATGATTATAAACATATTACATACTTTTTTATTTTAATTATATATCTATATTCAATAACCCAAATGATAAATAATAATTACAGCAAAAGTACACATACATTTTTTACCAAGATAATTACAACTTGTCTACAGCAAACTTTGGATTTTTTCCAAACCAAAAAAAAAAAAAAACTAACAACAAGCTGAATTTAAAAGTCATTTTATTACAGTGGATCATATCCAAGTATTGAGAAAAGTTTTAGAATGGACTAATAGATGTGAGTTGCTATTATGCTTTGGATTTGTAGTTTGTAAAAAGGCATTTGATTCTATAAATATTTCTTCAGTGATTAAAGCATTGGATCATCAAAGTATAGATTTACAACTGTCATATTTTAAAGAATATTTATAAAAATGCAACAGCAACAATTAGATAAGTAATGATACTAGGAAAATCAACAGTGAGAAGGGTATATGACATTGTGCCTCCATATCTCTAAAATGTTTTCCAGAAGATTTGCAAGAAGTATTCTGTGAATTAAAATGGGAATCTAAGGGAATAAAAATAAATGGAGATTATTTAAGTCATTTAGATTTTGCAGATAATATAGTTGTTTTTGTAAATAATGCTTTAGAGCTTCAGGAAATATTGCAAGAGTTATCAGATGAAAGTAAGAAAGTATGATTAAAGGTAAATGTTAAAAAGATTAAAGGAATGGTCAATGGATTTTTAAAAAAATGAAAATAAAGATTGATAATGACAAGTTAAAAAAACCTTAACAACTACAAATACCATGTTCAAATTATTATTACAAACAGGAAACATAATGGATAAGATTAATCAACTTGGTTGGAGTGCTATTGGTAGAAATAAATTAATATTAAAAAGAAATATGTCTGTGTGGTAAAAAGTAGGGTTATTAATAAATATATTTTATCAGTTCTTACTTATGGATCTGACACTTGTACACTTAACAGAAATGCAATACAGAGATTTCAGATAGAGAGATGCATGTTAGGAATAACAAGAAGAGATTGAAAATGAAATACATTGGCAAGACAACAAACAGGTATTATTTATACAAGAATTAAGAAGCTAATGTAGAGTTGGGTTGGAATTATTCCTAGAGAGATGACAATAGATGAACATTCAAAATATTTAACTAAATTCCAAGTGATTACAAAAGACCTAGATAGAGACCACATGTGAGATGGGTAAATAAAATAAGGGAGTAGGCTAGGGTAATGGGGAGAGGAGAGGTTACAGATTAGAAAAGATCAATTGAACATGGAGAGATTTCATCCTGCAGTGGATCACTATTGTTTGAAAAGAGTGATAATGATAATATATTGGATATTTTAGTCTGATGTAAGTAACAGGCTATTTTAATACTAGCAAAATTAGATAAAGGGTTAAACAAAGGTAGACTTTATGTCAAACTGTGTACAACTACCTGTTAGCAAATATGAAGAGTACTGCATGAGAGACTGCTGGAGAGGTTTTGCACTACAGTAATCTATTTATTTTATATGTTTTATATTTTTTTAATACAAAGACATACTTTCATATTTTCCCAGCCGATTTTAGTCTTCATTTTTGCTATTTTTAGTACATGCTAATGCAGAAAAAACCTAATTTGTATAAATAAGTAGTAATTAATGTGTCAATCTCTTGTTGTTTCTATTCAATTTCTTTATGTTTTAGTTTAAATTTTCCTGTAGCATCATTAGAGTGCTTCTTATCATGCAAGCACACCTTTGTTGAAAACCATTACTCCTCTATAAGACCTATATATACTATTAAAATTTTCATAAGTTGTATAATATTAAAATTAATTTTGGAATTAAAAGAATTGCTTATTCAAATAAATTTCTATGTTTGTATTATTTATTTATTGTTTTATCCATGTTAACTTTTTCTATTTTTTTACATATTTAGGAGTTTATATTTCGGATAAAGTTCCATAGTTCTTAGTACTGTGTCATTTATGTTGCATAAATCATAGTTTGCTGTTTCTTTCTAAGGCTATCAAAATGATTAGGGATTAACATTGGCTTAATAAATTAGACTGTAAGTAACATGTGGCAATCTCCACTGATGTAAATTTCAGGCTCACTGGTATTATGGTTTGTTTAAGCTTTCATTTGAGAGCTTGAAAACAAATGGACATGATTTCATTTTTATTCATGTCTGCTATTAAAGTGAGTAACAATTTACTTTACCCTTGTAAATTAGATTATAAGCTGATTTCACTGATATTACTATCCCATTGATGTAGATTTAAATGTTTCACTTGTTGGGATTATAATTTGACTAATCTTTCAAGTAAAAGCCTGATAATAGATGAAAGTGATTTTATTATCATTAATTGCTTTACAACTTTGAAACTGGACGATGTAAATTAAAGTTTGTAGTTTATCTCTATGACTATATTCCATATTAACCCATTAAAAACATCACATAACCATCACTTCTATATTAGCAACTTTCTTTATGCAATAGCCATCTAGTTCAGTAATCAGTATATGCTAGAAGGTTTTGCATTTAAATACTTACATTGTGCTGGAAGGCTGCATTCGATACAAAGATACAAATACGTAGGTTCCTTGGTCTCAGATCCAAGATTTGTCACTGATGACAGCCATAAGCTAAAATCTCGTCTGGAAATATTGGATGAGTAGGCATTATATAGGAATTTAAATGCACAAACATGGCATCTGTTGATTACTATAGCTTGCACTAGGTGGAATTATTATATGGAGAAAGTTGCTACTATATTTCATGTTATTTATTGTTGTTTCAATTATCTTGTATATATATAATCTTTCCAGTACTTAATTTATATATATATATTAAAATAAAAAAAGTAACAAATTAGATAAATGGACTTTATATCTGTAAACAAACCACTACCTACATAATGTCATTTACTCAATATATTATAAATAAGAGCATTTCTCTATTCTAGCGCCATCTATATAAAACTGAGTAATATTATTTACCATCTGGTATTTATTTTACTTCATTTAACTATAGGTGATTCTAAAATAAAATGATAAGGTTGCTTATAATTAATCTTCCAATATTGAAGGATAAATGGAATTTAAAGATGTCTTAGTTAGACTGAAAACAGAGGAACAAAAGCCCACGGATTCTAGCCACGCTAACTAATAATCCAACATTGGTTAGAAAATGGGATCTTTAATTAAAAATGTAAAATAATTATAGAAAAATGTCTGCTGAGTATTAGCTTGTTTTTCAAAGTTTTCCTATCAGAACTGTTAGAGAAAATTTTTGCACTAAATTGGGTTATTGATTTTAAAAAATAAATAAATTATCTTTTACACTATCTGTATATATATATATAAATAATCAAATTTACGTATAACTTTATGTCATTTAATACACTGCACAGGCTTACACACAACTGCACATATAATGTAATATAAAAGGGATTCAAACTCAGACTTTCATACGACCCTCAACTTTCCATGCCATATCATATTGCTGACCCACCTGATCACACACATGGTGAAAAGATAAATAATCACTAATATACGTATTTCTTGCAAACCAGAAATCATCAGTTGGTCCAGATTATTATCTCCACACATATATACAATCAGTGCACAGCTTTATATTAAGATAGCCAATCTTCATACTTTTATGGACATGTTTCAATCTACTCCAACCCACAACTCTTCAGCCATCCATTTCATTGAAAATCTGATGATGGAATGTTCAAAGCTTCATGTTAGTTCCAAGGTTATCCTCCTAACCATGTTGACATTACTCATTCTAACCCCTCATGTACTGGAGAATAATCCATTTACATACATATACAAGGGATGGGCAGACCTTTAATGCATGTGCTTTGAACATTCCATCATCAGATTTTCAATGAAATGGACAGCTGAAGAGTTGTGGGTTGGAATAGTTTGAAGCCTGTCAGTATGAAGATTGGCTATCTTAATATAAAGTGAGGACAGATTGTATATATGTGTGGAGATAATAATCTGGACCAACTGATGATTGCTGGTTTAGCATGAAATATGGATATTGGTGATTACTTATCTTTTCAACATGTGTATGATCAGGTGGATCAGCAATACGAGATGGCATGGAGAGTTGAGGATCGTGTGAAAGTCCGAGTTAGAATCTCTTATAACTTTATGTTAAAAGAAACAGTTCTTAAACTTACAAATATATTTATATATTGGATTATTTCCATAATCTAATATTAAGTATTGAATGTCTTTTAGAAAAAGTTAATTTTATTTAAATTTTCAAATTACATTCAACTGCTAGTAATAACATCATGTTAGTATATGCCTAATGTTTCAAGAGTTGTTTTTCTCCTCTATTTTAGGTGTTGCTGGCTGACTAATGAGAGTACTGGCATAAGAATCGAACCTGGATTTTTATATTATTGCACATTGAATTTTAAGGTAGCGCTCTAACCAACTGGGCCATCCTGCTAAATGCAACAAGCAGTAAAAATTTCGTACACTTATCTATGAGGTTCTTTCTGATTTCTCCCCAAACTTTTTCCTAAGAGCACAGTTGATTAGTGGTTAGATAAGAATATGAAATTTCGACTGACTGTTGTCTGTAAAGTACAGATGTGGTACAAATGTAGTTGAATATAAAAGTTAGATTTCTTAAATGTTATGTATTTGCTAATCTCTCTCTTTCTCTCTCTCTCTCTGTCTCTCTCTCCCTCTCTCCCTCTCTCTCTCTCTCTCCTCTCCCTCTCTCTCTCCCTCTCTCTCTCTCCCTCTCTCTCTCCCTCTCTCTCTCTCCCTCTCTCTCTCTCCCTCTCTCTCTCTCCCTCTCTCTCTCTCTCTCTCTCCCCCTCCCCCCCACACACACACTCACAAGCACAAAAAGTCACGAACCGAATATCCTTAAATATTTTAAAAGCAGAATCGTTAATTTATTTGAAAATAAAGAAAACAAATTATATATGTATTCATTAAATGTTTTCTGAATATTTAACAAACGCAACAAAAAAAAATCACATTTATTTAAGATATTCGAACAAGATGGTATAATTATCAACAGACAGCTTTTTACATATAATTTACGAGTAATTGTGCATGTATTCATTTACAAAGCTTTTCTAATCATGCTATCTTATCTATCTATTAATCTAACTATCTATTTCTCACTTTCTATAAATTTAATCATATACTTATCTATCTATCTTATTTATTTATCTATATCTCCGTCTATCTATTCATCTATTTATCTATCAAAATTATATTTATATCTTTCTCTGTGTCTATCTATTTATCTGACTGTCTATTTACCTAAAGTTTTACCTATCTATTTATCTATCTCTCTATTTATCATCTATATATGGATGTGTATTACCTACCTATCTGGCAATGTAATTGTTATGATATCTATCTATCTATTTAACTACCCACTTACTTATTTATTATCTATATCTCTATACATTTATCTATGTTTATTTATCTTTATATCTGTCTGTTGCCTATTTGTCTATCTATTTTTCTATTTATATGTTTTTCTCTATATGTGTATCTTATAATTTTTTTAAAATATGCTTTTTGAAAAGCAAAATAGTAGTTTAAAGAAAGTTTTCTTATATTGTAGTTAAAGTATTTTTATGATTTCAATATTTTTTTAAATAGATAGATCAAAATAAGATTTTGGCATATTCTTGTATAAACCAAGCATTGATTTTTCTCTTTACATTCATTATCAGACCGTCATTGATTAACTCCTAAACACAATTGGTAAATAAATTTTGCATATCGGTTGATAAAATTAGATTTCAAATCTGTTCAAAATAAATTTGCGGTTAATACAATGCAGTAGTTTTATCCTACCCTTCTATAACAGGGCTGAGTTCAAACCCTGTTCTAAGTCAGACGGTAATATTACCGAGCATATATATCTAATTAAATCAAAAGTAATGTTAAGTAAATTATTATTTTTCGTTGTGGTCTTGTATGCGAGTGCATACATATATATTTCAGTAATTAAATAAAAACAGATTGAAATATAAGAGGGACGGGGGATTATATGGTTTGTGCTCTGATATTTATTTATACGCGTGTTTATATTGCTGCATGAGTGAGTAAATGTAATAATTTCGTAAAAAGGAATAAAAGTTATTTTAATTTAAAAAGAAATATTCCAAGATGGTCGACCAAAAGAAGAATGTTACAAATTATAAAAAAAAAAAAATTAATTGCAAAGAAAGGACCCGAAAAGTTGCAGATCGCTATCTTGAAACAAAGACATTTTAATTAATAAAATAAAATGTTAAAAAAAAGAGACAATGAACGGTCGAGTGTAGATCACAAGGTAAATTGGAAATTCCTAAGCTTAGATAAGAGAAACAAAGAAAGAAAAGTATTGAAAAGATTTTCGTTTCGCAAACCACGTGGTTTAATGAAAGAAGAAAGAACAATAGCATGATTAATGAGAGTCAAAAAGCTGAACTGAGAAGGACTTATATAGCTGTGACTGCCACGAGCAGGATCGTAAGAAAAAGTTGGTAAAAAGAAAAAAAGTTTATAATCGAAAAATCATGAACAGGCTGGGGTAGAAGAGCAGAACGGGCCAGGCTATGCCATCCATCCTGCGGAGAGACTACCATCACTGTAAATGTAGGAGCGAAGCCCTTCTTCAAACTATGAAAAGAACAGCCTTCACCGGACGCCATTGATTGCCTTATGGAAATTGACCAAAGAAAGAAATCTTTTAATCATACAGCTAATAATCTACACCCGGGTGAGATAAACCAAACATTTTTCGTAAGTGATAATAACTATTTTGAATGAAAGCACGTCCTATTAAATAATGCGTAAAAGGGTTAAAGTAAATGAATAAAATGTTGAAATAATACCCTGTATGCGCCTTAATAGACAATGCCTGATTGAAATTGTCTTCAAGCTATGATCTGTATTTTTGTGTATTGCATTTATAAACTTGTGCGAGTGTATTTACATGCGGGTTATTTAATTATTCGGGCACAAACCAATATCCAATTCTGGGATTCTATGGGTTTTGTTTTATTATTTGTTTATATTAATAAATATTAATTAGTATTATAAATTTAATTGTGTGTGTTAGTGTTAATTTCTTAAAATAATATAAAAAAGCAAAAAGTAGGAAAGCAAACGAATCGTACAAGCGCTACATGCGCATTTTATGTTCCCTCCACCTCTTTCCCACAGTCACCGACTACTACCCCTGAGTGAGCTAGCCAGAGGTACAAGCTCTAACCACCAGAAATAGATACTCATTCTCTCCCAGCATAATTCTTATTTATTCGTAGGTAAGATTGGCGCGTGAGGTCATTATTGATGCTCATAAATATGCTGGGCGAGTAATTAGAGGGCATCGCAAAACCAACCACACATATATGTGTTCATATTATAAATTTCTGTTAAATAAAAGAGCAAAACTTAAGTTTAAAATACGTAATAAACGTATATCACACATATATGTGTTTACGCCGGAATAAACGGTTACACTATAATTACCATATTATATCATACTGTAAAAATTTAACTTGTTGAAATAATATTAACTCTTACTTCATACAGTGTTATGTATTATTAATACTTTCATGTGTTAATTTAAGGTATCATTTATTAGGGTCATATTTAGTTAGTCTTTCTCTGGTGATATTAGTGGTGTAACCCAAAAAAATAAAAACTTTGAGAATATTTCGACAATTGTTGATTTTTACACGAAGTTTTAAAAGTGGTTAAAAACCAGTCATTCTATTGCCCGAGAATGGGTTAATGGAAAAATGTAGCAAGTTTACAACATGGGCATTGAGACTTAGATATCAGGTACCTCTAATCCATCTATCAAAAAATGCATGGTCAGTGAGAAACTGTGGTCTAAGTTTCTGTTCTTGATGAATAGTTGCGATTTATTCCTGTGTGGTTTGATACATTTACTAGGGCATCCGAGTTGAGATCATGAAGTCCCAGAATCGATTCTAGTGCTGGCAGATCTGGCTCTCTCGAACTTCTTATGAATTCCCAAACAATAAAATACCATCTAGTTGTTTTTGTTGCTACGATAAAAAGCCGAAGAAACTTAAAAAATGCTTGGCATATATTTTTTAAACGATTCTAAAACTAATTGTATATTTAAAGGATTTTTCGCAGTCTGAAAACCAGAGACTATTTTATAACATCCCACAGACTGTATGCAAACACATGGGAAAGATCGCTCTGGATGAGCCGACAATCAACCTTCTTAAACTGACATCTAAGTTATAAAACGGTTTGTCATCTGAAACTAGAAGAGACAAGAAAGAAGAAGGTAGAAGATAGAAAAAAGGATGACAGAAAGATTGAGGAAAAGATGAAAGAACAAAGATAATAGAAAACAGATAAAGCCTACTACCAAACGAAAAATGGCTGCTTGATTTGAAGCGGTGTAACCAATGACCAAGATGTAACATAAAACTACACAAGATAAAAGAGAGATGTAAATTCAAGTTGAATTCAATCAATGTAAACAAAGACTAAAACGAATGTAAATGAATAGAGCTGTAATCTAATGTAATCTGTAGAATCTGTATTCCAATAAATATTTTCTTAATAAAAAAAAAAAAATCAAGCAACTTAAAAGCAAAAATAATAATAAATATATACAAACAAATCTATTATATAGCCAATTTGTATTATAAATTTTAAAATACAATCATAATATATACATTTGTATTAAAAGATGTTAATGGACATTTATTAAATAGTTAGGAGATAATTTACACTAGTAATAACGTTCTCTAAATGACGTAACGGAAAATTGACTGAATGGTGTTGCTAAAGAAATATAATTCAGGAAGCAATTTGTAAAACTAAAAGCGTTTATTTATATTTTCATCATAATTTTTCATAAATAATTTTTAACAAATGCGTATATAATATTTACGCATTTGCAACCAATAACAATAAATTAAACTTTCAGCACTTTTTAAATATTTTTAAATTTATATTTTAAAAGTTTTATTTCTCTAATGATTTCATAGACGTTATTATTTTACATCCTGTTCGATTTAGAAATTCATTTTCATAATATATTTATTTCTATGGAGTCACTTAAATGATTCTATTATATCATTTTGTGTCTCTAGTTTATTTTCCACTTCCAATTTCTACCTAGGTTTTGTTATAGTATATTACATTCAAATATTTCTTTTCTTAATTGATTGTACTGATGACAATTTCTTGTGCGTGACGGTATAAGGATAAAACGACATACTCGAAGTTTAAAATTTTCCGAGTCAAAGCTTCAAACTATCACTTTAGATATTCAAATATCACATGATATCCAAATGATTAATTGTTTTATTATTTTTTGTTCCATTTTTAATAGCCAAAGTCCATGTTTTACAATTTTAAATTGAAATATGTATAACGCATACGCCTATTGCTAACACATTCAATTCCCAGGATTGTATGCGCATTTATATATATTATATACATATGTGATATTAATGCATATTGTAGATTTAGTTATATGCTCAATTACATATGCATATCGCATGCATGCTTAATATCAGCGGATTTGAATACATGCCATATATAAATATTATATGCATGCTTTTTGTGTTAATTCATATTATTGATTTAATCATACACCCATTTATACATATACATGAAAGAAAATTAAAGTGGTTGTTTGGGAAAGTTAATAAAATTTATTGTAGTGATAAAGGATATGAGAATAATGTTTCTGAGGATAGAGTTGTTAATCTTTCTGATTTGAAGTTAAATGATAGAGAATTAGATATTCTTGGTAAAGGCCCTAATTTTGTTCCATTTCATTCAAAAAATATAGTTTTTGATACAATTTCGTCTATTGAATCTAGTAATTTGAGTGATGAGCAGAAAGTTGGTATTCAATCGATTTTGAATAAAAGTTTAAAAAGGAAAGAAAAATTTGTTATTAATCCTGCTGAGATTAAACATCTTAAGAATAGGTTAATTGTTAATGATGTAATCATTTTTCGTGAAGACAAAGCTGGTAGGTTTGTTATTATGAAAGGAGATGATTTCAAAGAGAAAATGGATAGAGAATTAAATAATGGTAAATATATGTTGTTAGATAAAGATCCAGGTAATTTGATTAAAATAAAATTGATAGATATTATGAAGAAAGTGGTTAATTTAAAATTTTTTAATAGAGTAGATTATTTAAAATGCTATCCTAATGATTTTACATCAGCTAAGATGTTTATGAATATTAAAACTCATAAAGTTGTTTTTTCTTTAAGATTTATTTTTGATTTTACAGGTAGTGTTGTAGAGAGTATTTCTAGATTCTTGAATAATATTTTAAAACAATTTGTTGATTTTGGTCAGTACACAGTTTCTTCTTCTTTTGAGGCTTTTGATAAGATTAATAATTTTAAAATGGAAAGTAATTGGGTATTTGGAAGTTTAGATATTGAAAATATATATCAGTCTGTTAATAGTTAAGCAATATTGATGTTCTTTTGTCTGTATTGATTAAGAAAAGTTCTTTATCAAAAAATAAAATTAAGGTAATTAAAGATTTGCTTTTGTTATTGGAAGATTCTATGTATTTTACTATAAAGGTAATTTTTATAAGATTAAGGAAGGGTGGAAAATAGGTTATATTATTTCTCCTTTAGTATGTTCAGTTTATATTAGTTATATGGAAGAGGAAATTATTATTAAAAAGAATTGTTTATGTGTAAAATTATTTGTCAGATATGTTGATGATTGTTTATTTGTAGTTGAGAATGATAAATTGAAGGAATTTGTAATTGAGTTTAATTGTTTTGATCCTTCTATAAAATTTGTGTTAGAAGGAGGGGGGTTAGATTTTGGTAAGTTAAAATTTTTAGATCTTTTGGTGATTAGAAATGTAGAAACTAATTGTTTATTGTGCAGTCATTTAGTTAAAAGTAAAGAATTAAGATCTTCTAATGGGGTACCTTTGTTTCAGTCTTTATCTCATAAAGTAGCTGCTTTAAGGAATTATTGTCATAGGAATATTAAATTAAATAATTCTAATGGGGTAGCTTTGTTTCAGAAATATCAATTTTATAAAGATTATTTGAGTGTTGGATACTCTGATAAATTGGTTAAAAGTATTTTATTTAATAATAATTTTTGTAAGGATGTAAAGGTTAAAGAAAAATATGATTTTATTTCTTTGCCATTTAAATTGTCTTCTTATAAAATTGTGTGTAGAAATAGTAAATTGTTTGGAAATAAGAAAATTGCTTGGAAAAGGGGTGTTACATTGAATAATTTATTAAATAATACAAAAGAAGTTTTTGATAGAAAGACTATTCCTGGTGTAGTATATTTTATTCCTTGTTTATTTTGTAAGAAGGCTTACATAGGTCAGAGTAGTTTGAGTTTAAATGAAAAAATAAAGGTTCATAAAAGTAGAGTTAAAAATAGATATCTTAGTTCTGCTTTGTATGTCTATGAAAAAGATACATGCCACACTATTGATTTTGATGAAGCTAAGGTTGTCTTCTTTGAGAGAAATGAAATCAAAAGAAGAATTGAAGAGTATTATTGAAAATTGATTATTCTGAAGCAATTAACTTATTTAAGAGTTCTTTTAATATTAAGGGTGGATGGGAAGTGAATGGATTTGTGGGTAGTTTTTAATATTATATATATTGTGTAATTTTTGTAGTTCTTTACACTTGAGAAGTCTGCTTGTAGCAGTGAAACCTTAGGTTGTGTTTTAATATTATTTTTATGCTGGTCTGGTTTAATTTTGGTTTTGGGGTAGTTTTGATTTTATATTGACTAATTTAGCTTTATGCTTGTAATGTTTATATATATATATATATATATATATATATGATATATATATATATATATATATATATATATCATATGTATGTTTAATATCAATGCATATTATTGATTTGATCATAAGCCCAATTATATATACTTATATCATATGCGTTTTTAATTAATGCTTACTGATTTTATCAAACATACCCTTCATATGCCCACTTATATATATATATTAAATGCATTCTTAATGTCATTACATGGTGTTGCTTTGATTAAACAGCCACATACATATATCTTATGTGCATGCTTCTAGCTGGAAATTTTTAGTTTTTAATGCAAGAATATGTAACATAGTGTATCTACTTAAACAATTCAAACACAACATACAGAAAGGGTATTTTTAAATAGGAATCACATCGTTTATTATCATTATTCTGTAGTTTCTATGATGACACATTACCTTCAATCCCATTTCTCCTAAACTCCAGTCATTTTTTCTTCAATAAAATTAATAAGATTAAAATTAGAGATCAAACATTAGCTGTTCCTTCCCCAAACTTTTATGCAATCACATGGTATCTTTCATCACTGTATGAAACCAATATACAAAGTTAAATCATATATCTGTTATCATTATAATATAATTATTTATATTGTCTGCTTAATTTAATCTCAATGCTTTCACAAATTAATTTCATATATAGGTGTAAATATAGTCAATCTATGTACACATGTAATTACCAAATGATACATTTAATGCAAATTTTTACTTATTAATTTATCTATGGGGCAATTGTATTGTAACTATAACTTATGGTATTTATTTATTTAGGAATTCACTCTTTTAGATATCTCAGAAAGGAAACTGCAGAGATTTCAACCAGAAGATAAAGTTCTTCAATTCTAGCAGTCTAGCCATAGATTCGGTTATCATTGACTATGTAATTTACTATCAACAAACTATTAATTGCGATATTTTAAAAATAAAACAAAACCAGGTTAGATAATCATAGTAAAAGTCCTTTTGTGTTGTTGTTTTTATTAAGATTGAATAAAAATGTATCTAGTAACTATGGAAACTGGATCATTATTTCATAGATCAATAATATATACCTTACTAAAAATGCTAAAATGCTTTAAAGTCCTGATTGCCCATATGTTATCTTTTGCCACTTGTTCATTTTTTAAAAACAGAGCTTAAAAAACCAAACAGGGAAAAATCTTCAATGCCCCACTCTTCATTTTTATTTTTGAATCTATTACTACTATGAATGATTATTCATATAGCAGACAAATGTGAATAGACTTCTCATCAACAAGCATTAATCAACCAGATGAATCTATTGTTTTCTTGAAAGTTTGTGATGATGGTGTTCTAGTCGTATTTTTATATTGGACTATTTCTATCATCTAATATGCGTATTGAATAGCTCAGTTGGCTACATTGTTACCTTAAAATTGCTCAGTTGGTTAGATCATTACCTTAAAATTCAATAATCAAGAATCTAAGGACCCACATTCCAATCCTATGCTAGTACTGTCACTGGTCAGGCCCGCAGCAACTGAAAAAGAGCGGAGAATAATACCTCTAGAAACGTTGTGCATATAGCAACCTGTTTGATGTGTTATTACTAACAGTTGAATGTATTTGAAATATTTAAATAAAGACATTCAACAGGCATATTAGATGATGAAAATAGTCCAATATAAAAATACAAACAGATGAAATTATTGGTTTTTACCTTTGGGTTAGTACCAAAAAAAACATTATGGTCTTTTTAATTGTCTGCTATGAAATAACAGTTGGGATTTTTATGAAGGCAAAATAAATGAATGTGTGAATGATATTTGTTTCATATTAATTAATCATAGAGAGAATTACATTGTAGACAATCACTCACAGGAGATGGTAAAAATAACAGACAAGTCAGCGATTGTTATTAAAAACAGAATGTGGTACGAACCTTCGATCGTGATATAGGATGCGTTTTGATGATAGACTTTCACTTAATTTTCTTTTTCATATGTCAAAGCGTTGGCCAGGAAGCAAACCTGGGCCTGCTGCTTGGAAAGCAGCTATGCTAATTGCTAGGCCACCAACGCTTGACAGACTTCATTTAATTACATGAAAAAATTAACTGGAAAACAAGTTGGGATAAATTGAAATATCTTGCTAATATTATATGTATTATATGAATGTTATTGAATG
This sequence comes from Epiperipatus broadwayi, assembly GCA_028023455.1. Taxonomy (NCBI): domain Eukaryota; kingdom Metazoa; phylum Onychophora; class Udeonychophora; order Euonychophora; family Peripatidae; genus Epiperipatus; species Epiperipatus broadwayi. The sequence goes on from JAQFVV010000006.1 coordinate 4,932,249, forward strand.
TTTTGAAATTAGAAGGTGAAGGGGCAATTTATTTGAAAGGTATACAAGTGATTTGCTATGAAGGCACAAATATTGCAGCTTATGTAGAATAAGATATATTATAAATAACACGTCATAGAACAACATTGTGGAGACTGATTATAGGTCAGAAAGAGTGGTAAAATTGTGTAATGAAAGATGTCACATACGAATAATTCAAATATATGTTCCAACATCCCATTCTGATGAAGAAGAAGAGAATTTTCATTTAAATGTAAAAAATTATTCTCATCAGACCCAACGAGTATCTGCCCCGGATAGTTGTATTGGTAGAGTTGTAAAATAATTAAAATCATAAAAAATAGTGAGACGGTTTGAATATAGATACAAAAATGAGAAAGTAAATATACTTGTAGAATGGATAGAAAACATCCAAATGGTGACATAATAGAATTGTAATATATTTTGATTAACAGAATATATATGTTTTAAAATTGCAATGTATTTAATAGATTCAACCTAGGAAGTAATAATCTATTAGTGAGATGTAAAATATGTAGGATAGCCATTTCACTCACTACAAGTCTACTGTAAACTTGAGCATCAATACATAAAAGCTATGACGAAAAAAATAGTCCCTACATATGCTATGCCCAGTAACAAACTGCTGCTTCCTGGATTGCCGAAACAAATAATAAAAAGAATACCCTGAATAATATGTAACAGACACGGCTAGTATATAGAAGTAATGAAGTTTTAATTACAGAGGGATGGACTTGAAGATTATAAACTATTAGTGATTTTCATAATCATTCTAGTTACAGACTTTATATATATATATATATATATATATATATAAAGTATTATATAGGCCTTCAGGCCTATATATATAACAATATTATATAGGCCTGAAGGCCTACAAAAATAATACTGAAAATCTATACGACCTGTTATGAGTCCCTAAGTTTACTTTGGTACATTCGGAGGTAAACTTCTCAGCAAGACTATAGGTGAAGGAGGGATGATTTGAGCACCCACCTAGCAAGTGTTTCAACTCTTGTTCTTCTACTGGCAATGTTTGGTGTTGTTGAATGTCTCTTTTGATTGGATATCAGTTGCCCATGTGGCGTCCATATTTTGAGTTCCCATATCCACTTCTTATGATGAGATAATGCATTTTACATTACATTTGCACAATTTTAGCCATCAGTTTTCATTACCATCAAAAGTGATCAGAAACTAACATTAATTACTTAGCTTAGATTTATATCTTTTTAATTAATACTATTTATTTAATCTAAGTACCTTATAATTAATGTGTATGCCTTTGATATACAAGCCCATATATTTACTTTTACACATATAAGAGTTTTAATAAATACTACTTTTATTTACGTATGTATATAAATATAAAACTAGAGAAACAAAAATTATTAAGAAAAACAATATTTACAGTTGATATTTCTAATTTTCAGAAATATTCCAATGAATTTAAATTAGAACTTACAAATCGGTTTCAAGTACACCTGGGTTTCAAAAAAAATTGCACAAAAATAGACTTAACTTACCTTGAAAAATGGGGGATAGGTTCTGTATTTTTCAGAATTCACATAAAAGCAAAGCAACAAGGAAAAATTATTTTAAAATTTGCATTAAAAAAAAATAAGCAAATAAAGTATGACTAATAAAAAATTTCAAATATTTGAAAAAAATTAATACAAGACAAACTTTTTTTATTAAACTACAGTATTTAATTTTACATTTTTCATACATATTTTAATCATCATTACCGCTAGCATAGCGTTCATTTGTAAACTGGTTAGAAATCAGATTGGATGTGATGTATTGTGGCTTCTCCTTAAACAAAGTCAAGAATCTCTCAGCAATTATGTCCAGAAAAACCTGTTAGCCACTTTATTTTTATTCGTGATGTGATGTACAATTAGCACCACTTTTAGTTTTGTGCTTCGTTAATGGTTTTCTGTTTCTATATTAAAAAAATGAGATCGTAATCAAAACAAAAAAATTATACATTATCATTAGAAAGATTATTTTCAGTTTATAAAATCTTCATTTTTTATTTTAAAAATCTAAAAGATTATTTATTTCTGTTATATATAACAAATATGTTTTAAAAGTTTAAATTTTTTTTAAATTTATTGTGATATTTTTATATGTAAGTATAAATCTATTATTATTATTATTATTATTATTATTATTATTATTATTATTATTCTAAATACAGCTTCAGGCCATATTCACGTTAACTGCTAATATAACGTTATATTTTTGAAAAAAAAAAGTATTTCAAGTCAAAATAAGTTATTAATAATTTAAATTTCTTGATATCTAATAAATATAGTGAAATATGAAAGATATTAAGAAGAAACATGAATCGCATAACTTCAAAATCGCAATAAAATAATCCACATAAAACGAGACCCCAGGTGCATTAGTAGATTTTGCACATGATTAAGATTTGAATGAAATTAATAAGAAAATAACTGATACACTTTTAAAAACTGCAACAAAGATAGCTTGTAGAAAAAAGCAGCAATTGACCAATAAAATTTTTACTGAGACTAGAGAATTTATGAAGAAAAGAAGGAATATGAAGATATACAAAAATGATGCATTAAAAAGGATTGAATACCTCAAATTTTGTAAAATGGTGGAAAAAAGACTTGAAAATGATATATGAAAGTATAACTGTAAACTAGCAAGAAAAGATGTAGAAGAGAATAAAAGTCTCAAGAGTGTAAAACAACATTTTGGTATTGGAAGGAAATTCATATCTGCAATAAGAAAAAAAAGTTGGAATTATTACTAAAAAAAGAGATGACATCATGAAATGGGTAGAAGACTTCTATTAAGGATTATATAATAATAAAGAACAATTACCTCCTATATCTATTATATCTTCCGAATTGCCCAGAATTTTAAATGAAGTGAGACATGCAATTAAATGTATGAAAAAAGGAAAGGTTCCAGGTAATGCTGGAATTATAATTGATATATTAAAAGAAGATGAAGAAATATAATTTTTTTTAGCAAAGTTATATACCAAATGTCTAAATGATAAAGATATACCAGATGATTAAAAGAATGCAGTATTAATATTAATATTTAAAAAAGGTAATAAAGAAGATATTAAAAATGACATACCTATCAGACTTTTATCAGTTTTATACAAAACTTTTACCAAGATAATTACAACTCATCTACAGAGAACATTGAATTTCCACCAACCTAGAGAACAAGCTGGATTTAAAAGTGGTTTTAGTACAGTAGATCATATCCAGGTATTGAGAGAAGTTATACAAAATACAAATGAATATGAGTTTCCATTATGTTTTTGATTTGTAGATTATGAAAAGGCATTTGATTCTATAAACATTTCTTCAGTGATTAAAGCATTGAATCATCAAGATATAGATCCAGGATATTGTCATATTTTAAAGAATATTTATGAAAATGCAACAGTAACAATTAGAGGAAAGTCAACATTGAGAAGAATGTAAGACAGGATGACTCCATATCTCCAAAACTTTTTACAGCAGTGCTGCAATAAGTATTTTATGGATTAAAATGGGAGGCTAAAGGAGTGAATGTAAATGGAGATTATTTAAATCATTTAGGTTTTGCAGATCATGTAGTTGTTTTTGCAAATAATGCTTTAGAGCTGCAGAAAATGTTGCAGGAGTTATGAGATAAAAGTACGAAAGTAGGACTAAAGGTAAATGTTTAAAAGACAAAAGTAATGTTCAATGGATTTTTTTCAAAATATGAAAATAAAGATTGATTATGATGAGTTAGAAAAAGTTAACAGCTACAAACACCTTGGTCAGATTATTAATACAGATGGAAACATAATGGATGAAATTAATCATAGAATTAAACTTGGTTGAAGTACTTTTGATAAAAATAACTTGATATTAAAAGGAAATATTCCTATGTGTTTGAAGAGAAATGTTTTTAATAAATGTGTTTTACCAGTTCTTATTCATGGATTTGAGACTTGGACACTTAATAGAAAAGAAATACAGATACTTCAGACTACTCAAAGAGGTATGGAGAGATTCATGTTAGGAGTAACAAGAATAGATCGAAAACACAATATATTAGTAAGAGAACAGCAGCTGTTACTGACCTCATTGAAAAAATTAAAAGACTGAAATGAGGTTGGGATGGATATATTGCTAAAAGATATGATAATAGATGGACAATTGAAATCTTAAACTAAATTTCAAGATACTGTAAAAGACACAGAAAGAGACCACATGTGAGATGGATGGATGAAATAAGAAAGTATGCAGGGGTGATGGGGAGAATAGAAGCTAAAGATTGGAGAAAATGGATTGAACTTGGAGAGACTTTCATCCTATAGTGTATTGATAATGGTTGATGATGATGTTGATAAATACACACACATACTTAACAAGAGTAATGAATATGCCAACACTGGAAAATAACTTATTAAGCACTACCATTTTTCATCTGTTTATTACTTAAGCCTACATGAGATGTTATAGCTACTGTGAAGGAAAAGAATTTTCTATGGAACAACATCATATAAGCTGGAGTCATGTGACATTTCATTGGTTTTAAACCAATTCTGGACAAAACAATAAAGGTTGCTATAGTCATTAAAAAAAGAAAACCAATAGTACTATAATAAGTAAATTTATTCACATCAATATAACTATATAAGCAAGTTGACTTAAATTAAAAACATTAATATGTTTTTTTAATAAGTTTTATCAGATATTAATACTTTATAAAAACCAGAAATATCAAAACTTTCTAAATATTGTCGTAAGTAAAAAAGATACTCATATATGTAAAATCTTCTAATCATAATTTTTGAATTTTTAAAAAAGTGATTTGTTTAATCGAAAAATATTTATGAAGTTATAACAATTTCATTTTTTATATATAAAGTATGAATACCTGATCCAATTTCTAATGTAACCCAGGGTAACAAATTAAAAGTGAATCCACTTTTAGTTTAAAAGTGAGTTCTACATACGGATGGTGTAATTTTAATTGGAAATGTTACTTGTAAGTGGTATTTCGCCTGCTTACATTAGATTTTAAATGTATCTAAACTATATTTTTAAAATTACGAATATTTATAGGTAAAAGAAAACTTGAAAATCTTCTGATATATATGGGGTGGGTGGGGTGAGTGTATGTACAACTTGAATGAGTTTGTCTAATTATGGTCATAAATACCTTTGAATATTTATGTATATAAAATTATTCAGAAATATGGACATTTAGTGGATTCTTAAATAATATGTAAGTCGACATTCAAACAAAAAGTTATATCATTTCTCTCTCACCTTCCTCACATTTTAATTATTATAGTTATTTTCTATCTATCTATCTATCTATCTATCTATCTATCTATCTATCTATCTATCTATCTATCTATCTATCTATCTATCTATCTATCTATCTATCTATCTATCTATCTATCTATCTATCTATCTATCTATCTAACTACTTACCTACCTACTTATCTACCTACCCTACCTACATGTCTACCTACTCTTTATCTATATCCATATATCAATCAATCTATCTATTCATCTGGTTTCTTGCCTGCAGGTCTGACTATCTATCCATCTATCTATCTATATTTCTATCTAGCTATTTATTTATCATTATGTCTATCTGTCTATATTGTGCAATTACAATTTAGTCATTAGCTAAATTTATAGTAATGTGCATGTAAGAAAATGTAAAACAAAATCATCATCATATTTTTGTATAACAATAAATGAAGCTGTAGGGCATCCAAGTTTAAATGCTACAAAATCCAATTCTAAAAGCTTTAGATAGAAAGAGAGTGGGTCACCAATTAATATTGTTTGTGTGTTGATAGAAAGGTAATACACACATTTAAACTATTCAATTTTAATTTTTCTTTAAAAAGCAAAGTTATAACGTATAAGCAGTGTATGTGTAAGTTATTTAATTGTTTTATATTTCAAATATTAAACACTTTGACTTTCTTTAAAACTAACCTATTCTTGATCAATTCTAATATCTTATTCTATGCTTCTATTTTGCTTTTCTGTAATTGTAATTGGGATTTAAAAGTTACAGATTTAATTAAATAATAGGGTTATAATTACTAAGCTAGCAATTATATTATTTAATGTTAGTTTATGAATGATTTGAAGTAGTGAAGTATGTGTGTACATTACATACAGAAATTTACATTTATTAAATATTGAAAGAAAAGGAAGGGTTAAATCTGTCAAATTATTTTTTTTGTACAAATTTATGTTAAAAGAGGAAATCTGTTGAATCAGATATCTATTTTTGTAGCAATTTTGTTTTTGTAAATGATTGTTTGTCACTTTGGGAGCTTAAGCTGGGTGGAAACTCTAATTTTGAAATTGTCTTATCTTAAGATCTAAAGAAGGAAGCTCAAAAATTTGAAATGTTACCTAGGTGTAAGAAAAAAAAAGGATTAAGTCTATTTTTTTTAAAAACAAAAGTGTCTGGAAAAAGGATTAAACTTTTCAGTTGAAAAATAATTTAGTTGAAAATAAATTAGAGATCAAATTAAAACAAATTTGTTCAAAAGTAGCAAGTGACGCTATCTCTGATTGGTTAAGTTAACTAAAAATTGGATATAAAAAGCTGTCTGGAAAAATTAGTTGAATTATTATTGTGATTATGATTCAGATTATTAGACTATTAAATTGAATGTTGAAAATATAAGAAGTGACTGGCTAGAAAAATTATATGTGTGTCCCATCTTTGCCTGCCCATCTGGGAAGCTGCACATCATATAGGAAAGAAAAGATGTTTTGTCTAAAATAATATTCTACACCTTTCAACTGACCAGAGAAATAAGATGTTTTTAATAGAAGGAAGCAAGCATTCACCTGCATTTGATGAAAGATGAATTAATATACCGATAAATATTAATCATCAAGCCCAATTAATTGTTCCAACAACTGAGTTTAAATCCGGGAAATTTATAACGTGAAAACAACTGCTGTATTTCATTCACTAAAAGAATAATGCTTGACAGGAAGAGAAGAAAAATTGATATAATGATTTCCAAATTATCCACTAAAGCAAATAACCTCAATAGGATCCTCATCATCAAATAATTATATACTTCAAGAAAGTGATTGTTCCAAAGAACACGGAAATTGTTGCTGCCAAGTATAGACAGTATACAAGACAAGTGAACCCTTGGATCAGTAATATGACTTTTATATCTATTTTCTTTATGAAATCAGAGTATTAATAAAAATTTAGTAATAAAGTGACATTATTTTATTTAGAGAACTTTTAAAGACAATTCAGATTGATGGAAACCAAGAATGTCTTAATAATAATGGTTTTGAACTACATAAATGATTTTGAATGTATCAAAATTTATTTGTTTATTAATTTAATGGCTTTGAACTACATAAATGATTTTGAATGTATCAAAATGTATTTGTTTATTAATTTAACAGTTATGAAATATTAATATGTAAAACAATTTTTTTATGCTATTATGATTTTAGTTTTAACTAATATATTATTATTATTTTGGGATAAAACACACACATACATAGTGATATTTTATATGTGTATAATTGCGAGTGAATGTGAAATAATAGGTGGTGTTAAAATATTAAATTATTTTGTCTTGAGAAAGTATAGATTTCAGCGCTTGGAAGGGAGGGGGCGATAATGATTTAAAACTCATTTCTAAGAACTTGATTTTTTAAATTTCTATTAACATTTTTTTTAACATTCTACTTACATGTTAGATTTATAAAGTATGTGTGCTAATGAGCGGATAATTTTTTTTTTTTTAAATACTTTTCTCATGGAGTGAAAATCATGGTCAATGTGACATCCAACTTAATACAATATACATTTGAAGGGAAAGGGGGAAGAACTTGAAATTAATCTAAGGATTGTTATATAATTAATTATTATTTTTATTATTCTTATTCATATCAATTTTCATGTTTATCTAGAATTTTTTATGTATATGTTAGAAATGCAGTAATAAATATTAGTTTGTTTTATTAAACGAGGCATATATATTTCATTAAGTGTAGTCTTTGTTAAGTGTGATCATTCATCATCATCAGTGGTTGAATATCAGTTATTTAAGATATAAGTAAATATGCTAAAATTAAGAAATAATTATGAATTTCTTTATAAAAATTAGTTTTATGTTTAGGCTTAGTCCTAGAGCAGTAGTTGAAACCCTTGTCATTATCGTTACTATTATCATCATCATCATCATCGTCATCAACGTTTTAATTAATGAGCTGTTTAAATGTTTAAAGGCCATAAATAAATATTAATTTCATAATATTTAGTGATTTCTTAGTATTATTATAACTACATCCCATCATCTATTTCATGCAAGGATGAGTGAATTGCCATCCGAAGTTAGTTATACATAATCTGAGCTAGTAAACTTATAAAAATATTGAAACACATTTGTTATGCTAAGATCTAAGAAATGATTTATGTCTAATATACTCCACTTTGGTTTAAAGATGTTTTACTTTTACCTAAATATTAGTGCGTATAGTGATATGGCTCAAAAAGCAAAATCTCTCATTTTTATTAGAAATAAAGTACCAAAAAGGGGATTCAAACCCGGTACATGTGAAAGGTTATTAGATATAACTGTGTCTAGATTCAGATAATCTAGTGGCGCCCTGCTAGACCATATTCACTTAGTATTTGTTTAAACATGCACTTAACATCAAACCAAGAAATGAAAGTGGATAAGATCTACTGTCTGTATACCTGAGTTATATTTTATTGAATTACTAGTGTACTCACCTCACGCGATTTCATATACCTGAGTTATAATACTTGTTATTAATAATTTGCTTATAATTATTGATAGTGGGATATCTTGAAAAATCTAATGATAGAAATATGTTTCATTTCATCCAATGACCCATAATATCATAGATAACTCAGTCTGATCTTTGGTTTAATAGCCACTACTCATGTTAAATAATTCTTCTCTTTTGATATAAAATCTACAATGCATTTTTCGTTTATTGAGCTAGATATTTATATTGGAAGCTTTTTGAAATAAAATAAATATTTATATTTGAATCATTTCTTGATTAAATAATATACTTGATCCTCTTCATTAAGTTAAGCTGAATATAATAATATACTGAATATTTTGGATTCATAATTTTTTAATAATATTTGACATTTCATGATTATTTAATCAATATCTTTTGATCTAAACCTTAATTTTGTTACACTGGATCTTTGATCGACCTTTAATTTTGTTACAATATATATATATGATCAGTAGATGGAGCTTACCAATCAGCTCCAAACAAGCGTTGTTTACATAAATGCTGAAAGAGATAGAATTCAAAATCTCCATCATTGTCACCCACCTCCAGACCAGCTGGTTTCAAGCTTATTGGCTCACATCAGTGAAGGGCTGGGAGACTAGAAACTAGACCCTTCACTGATGTGAGCCAATAAGCTCGAAACCAGTTGGTCTGGAGATGGATGACAATGATAGAGATTTTGAATTCTATCTTTCGGCATTTATGTAAACAAAGCTTGTTTGGATCTGATTGGTAAGCTCCATCTAGTGATCATAAAATGCAAGTTTAAAGGCAAGTTACAAAATTTATAACTTGTTTTGATTATCATATATATATCTATTTGCCTACATTTTTTGTCCATATATCCATTTGTCCATTCATGTATTTATATATCTATTTTAATCTACTTATTTGTATTCTTATTTATCTATCGTCTCTCTATCTTTATATATATACACGCACATATATGAAATTACATATAATATTTTAAGCAAAAGTCATTCAATTGTGTACGGTTTTGAAGTGAAATAATTTATAAAACAAGCAAAAATAAAAAGTAGACATTGTTTAAAAAATTAATGAAATCAGACAAAGCAAAATATGTTAGTGCTATATACAAAATTTCGTAAATTAAAAAAGTAAGTAAAACACATTTAATCAAATCTGAGGCATATATTACGTCCTAATCAGCTGTCCAATGGTTATTTACTGGGTGCTTATTGTTTTGTCTAAATAAATAATTGAATAGTTAGTTTCTCAGAAGTTAATAAAAAGATTGAAAACAGGAAGTGATAGAATTGATACCATGACCCATGGAACTTGAACTTCCGAGTCTGCGTTTCAGGCACAGCATTAAACCATGCAGATTCCTGCCAGGGGTAAAGGTAAATGGCCTTATTGATGATTTAGAAAGAAGAAATTTAAAATCCTGTGGAACTCTTACCAAAAAGAGGGCAGACTAGTGATGAACAAAAATAAGTTGTACAAATCAAATACTTTCAAATAATTTATAAATGTATGAAGTTCACAGTTTAGCTTGATATCAAGGCTAACGCAAACAGCAAGAATTATTCATAGCAGCTAATTATATATATATATAAGCAACTATGAACAAGAAATTGTTGTGGATTGCATAAATAGTTCATATGTAACCTGGTAAAGTATAAGCCTTAATTTATTGGGTCATTATGATTTTCTTACTGTTGATGTTGGTTAGATAAGTCCTCTTTCACATTCACTATTATATACTTGTAGATGATCTTTTATTCAATTAACCTATTTTCAATAAATTAAATATTTCATAACAGCTTAAATGATTGATTCTCCTATCATTGACAGACTTGATTTTTATTTTCATTTTATTTATTCATATTATATGAAAAGAATATGTAAGATTGATACTTGCATATTAATCCAATGGTAAGATATTACCTACTTATTAGTCCAGAAATAATCAGGGAGCTGGGAGTATTTGACAAACTTAATGATCAATTAAAAATTTATTTGAAAAAATGGCGACCTATAACTTTATTTACTGAAAATGATTCAAACTTCTATAAACATATTAAGTTTTTTTTATGGAAGTAATACATTTTTCTTCTTATTTTTTCCTTATGCATTGATTTCTATATTTACATACAGTACCCTTTCCAACTTTCTTAAACACTTCAACAGTATAATTTTTTTATATCAAAACTTTATTCTTACGGTTTCAACTGTCCTGCAGTCATCATCAGAGCTACAATATCCAAATATGTAATTATATAATTAATACATTTTATACACATATTTATATACCTAATTAAATACACAATTTTAAAACATACATATTATAAATATGTGTATAAAATATATTAATTGTATATATATATATTCTATCTCTGGTAATGATTGCAGGACAGTCAAAACTGTAATAATAAAATTTTGAAATAAAAAATAGTATTGTTGAAGTGTTTAAGAAAGTTGGAAATAGTATGGTATTTAAGTTTTTTGTGATAAATTACCCTTCACGATCTAAACTTATAAAGATTTTTTATTTTGAACAAAGGCCACATAACTTTATTTAATGGAAATGAAACTAACATGCATTTGTGAAAAATGATCTTTCAACAAGTAAACTTTTAACAATCTATATTTATTACAAGTGATAACTGAACAATTATATATATATATATATTATTATTATTAACCCACAATTCTGTTCATTTACAAAATGTTGTTATTTAGCATCTCTGTGATGGACTGAAGTTTTTTTAACCTCAAACCATGTCCCATTACAAATGGTCACTCTCTTTCGACAATCTTGAAGAAAACAGTACTACTGTTTGTTTCAACTGTGAACATAAAGTGTGATATTAGGGCCATTTGCACAGCCTTTTGTGAGAATAAGATCCCATAGATTTTAAAATAATGGAGTGCAGCTTCTCCGAAATGGGCAGTTACCAAATTTTAAGCATTTAATTGGGGGGGGGGATCCTATGCACATTTACTTTTGCAAGAATTAAAGATGAACAGTAAATCATATGTACAAATGACTTTCTGTCAGATCACTGATTACTCATGCTAGCATTCTTTTATGACATCACAGTATAGTTTAAATTGTAAATTAGAAGCAAATCCATTATATATACACTAGTTTGTGTGACTTTCATCGCCACCAAACTAATACATAAGTACCACAAGATTTAATATTAATCTAAAAATATTTTAATATGTTTTTCTCGATGAATGTTGGCATGATTTTAACATATTAAAGCAAGGGTTAATTATGCCACATGAATATAGTAAAGCATTTTTATCCTTAAACCCAGGTGCATTGCAATGGTTAGCATTTTTTCTAGCATTAAACCCATGTACATTGGAACAAGGTTACTCACATTTTGTCTATAAATCCAGGTACACTATAAGATATTTAACCATTTTTTTATCTTTAAATCCAGATTCATTGTAACATAATAACCCCACTCCCACCCCAATTCTTTAATCCCGATGCAATGGGATGCAATGGGATATAATCATTTTTTATCCTTAAACTCAGATGCAATGTAACAATTTTTTTTCTATCTTTAAATCCAGATACACTTAAACAGATCTAATCATTTTTTATCTTTAATTTCAGATGGTTGATTACTTTTACAAAAAATAAATGTAAGAGGAAAAAAATGTTTTTAAACAAAAAGCGCAACTAATGTTCACCTTCTTTAAAAGATATTAATGTGTGTTTTATGTCAAATCACTTTGTGGTTATCATAAATGTTTATGCTGCTTCTTTTGTTTTCTTCCTAACTGTATTTGAAGCTGCTTCCTGTTTGTGCCCTTAGAACTTATATTAATGTTTATGCGCATGCTCCATATACCTGCTTTGACATCTCCAAACGTTGGACTATCTAGTTCATTTGCATATGCTTTGCATACTGTTTTGTTTCCTTGCCCTATTTCTTCGTTATGCAGCTCACAGTACCGCTATGAATATGAGGCAAAAGACCTCAAAAGCGCTTAGCGTGTAATAATTTCTGTGTATCTTGATATCTTCACATTCAAGTGTGTCATACACTTTGTTAATTTTGTATATTAGATTATTTACACAAATAGAAAAAAAAACATTTTTCTGGGGAGGTAAAGTTGTTGCAATTAGCATTAACAGGATGCAACTTCACTGGAAGTATAATGGACTTTCTTATCATGCTATTCAAGCCATTCATATTCAAAAGATATTTAATTTTATCACCATGCTTATCAAATCATTTGGATATGAGCAAGTCATTTTGCCAGTTATCCCAACAGATAGACCCCCTCCTAGAGTCAAGAATTTCATTGATGCCGCGATTGATTTGATCAAAAGCTACATGGTTATTACGAGTGATACGTTTGATAACAGGATTAATATTTGGCAAGCACATAGTCTCATTCACCCTGTCACAATTCCCATAACACCTCATTGCCCTGACCAATAATAAGATCATCTCCCTCTTCAGGTGCTGGGCTATGGAACCGAAATACTTTGATTTTATTATTAAGATAAATTTAAATGCCATTAGCACTAATTGGTTTCTCTTCCATAGGCGAGGCATCAACAAAATTGACCCAATCTGCCCTCTCTGCCAGACTCATGATGAAATATTTGACCATCTGATTTACTCGTGCCATGGTCTCTGGAGGTCTAGAAAGATTATTGCTGATAACCTTAAAGTGAATTTTTACCTTGTTACCTCTATTAAGGACAGTATTAAGACAAGATCCATCCCTACTATTAGGCTGTCATTATTTATCAACTATGCATTGTGGTCTACTCATAAAATGGTTTTCAATCCCGGTGCAATTCATGAGGGAAAATTCTTTCTGAATAAACTTATAAAATTTAAAAACCGTGACATACTCCTAGCTTCAAAAGTATTATTCGAGGAAACATGGACTCTGATTGCATTGTAAGGATGATTGCTGGTAAAATTCTTTGTTTCTTCTGTCTAAGATATTGCTGAAAGTGGTTTTGTTAATAATCAGAGGTTCAGATCCTTATGATATCAAAATGGATAATATTTAACTGAATACATCAGATTTAGCATAAATACCTAAGCCTTCATAGTTGTAGTGATTTTTCCAATGGTGATCTGATCAAACTCTAGATTGACTCTGTGACTCTTGGTAGTGTGAGGCAATTTGTCTAGGTGAGTTGGTGAGCTTAATTGGTCTACTTGTGTGTTAACAGTAGACCAGGTATTCGGGTTTACCTCTTGCCCAGAATAATACTATCTTATATTTATTTATAATTATGTAATTCGTCTTTATGTTTGTAATTCTAACTTTCCTTTTAATTTACCATGTAGACATAATTGTCACTGTAAACATTGTACTTGTTTAATAAATATTTTGAAAAAAAAAAAAAACATTTTTATCAAACAAATGGATTCATTGCATAAAAGTTACACTATAGTTGTAGAAGTTTTTATTTTGTCTGCCCTTTTTAAAAATGTTCCTACTATTGTTTTTTTGTTTGTTTGTTTTTAAAAAAAGAATAACACGCATCAATTTAATATTTATATCCCCCCCCCCATATATCATAGCATCGGCCTGGAGGCGAACCCGCAACAACTGTCTGCAAGCAAGCAGCTGCGCTGACCTCTCGACTAACAATGCTTGAGGTTTTATATTCAAGCAAATGCTTTTTCCTTACATTTAATCTACATTAGTACTTGTTGAAAGATTCATTTGTCTAGTGAAAAGCAGTTTAAAACGTTTGTCAAACAGAAGTCGCTGAAATTTATTGTATCAAGTTTCTGAAGTAAACATTAAACATAAGCTATAAAGATTAGTGTTATTTTAATTAACTTAAAACAAACTGATAAGTTTTTGAAAATGAAAAAGAGTATTAATACTGCTTAATATCAATATTTTTAATCGCACTAAATGACACTTTTACGGCTGATCAAATAAGTAACGTTTAGCAATATAAATATTTCAAGAATCAATCAATTAATTCCAAATACTTACTAGGACAAATTATAAGCAGATTCTAAAGAACCATTTTAAAATAAATTTCAAATATGTTTACCCTTTCGTATATCAGTGATTATCTTTATTGACATTGATATACGAAAGGGTAAACATGTATGAAAGAGTAAACATATTTGACAGTTTATTTCTTTAGAATCTGCCTTTTAATTTGTCTTAGTTCATATATGGACTAAATGGTTGGTGTGACTATTTATATTGTTTAATACTCGGAGAAAAAATTTTTTTTTCTCATGTGTCATAGCATCAGCCGGAAGCTAACCCACTAACCCGGGACCACCAATGCTTGACTACTCGGAGAAAATATTGAAAGTGTTAAAATATAACCATTAATGTATTTTCGCTTAACATTTCCAGCAAGAATTTATCATAGATTTTTGATAAGAGAATTTGGAAACAAATATGTCACAAGATTATTCTAACTTCAATTTAAAATATAGATAAGGAAATTTCAAATAGTTTAATACTTAGGAATTCACTGATAGGTGAAGCTTGATTCATAGATCTTGACTTCCATTGTGATATTGCACTGAACTATACATAGACTTGTAGCAATAATCCACTCTACAACTTTAAATGACAAACCACTATCTAAGCATGTAAAAAATAATCCATGTGAACACCAGAGAGTAGAATTAACAAATTTTCAGATGAGTTTCTGGACATTGATCATAATCAAAAAGAAACATTAGATTGTAGTTATTTACTTACATACCGCCTTTACATCTTTTATGTTATTTAAACTAATGTTTTGTAAATTTCAAGTTTGCTAGATTTGAATCCAATCTTAATAGCTTAAGCAGCTATGTTGGTCTGACACTAGCTCAAACATCATATACCAATGATTTCAATTGGATACTTATTGTTCAAACTTTTGATCCTTTGGAAAAAGAATAGTACATACTAAACAAAGCAATGGTTTGCATAAACAGAAAGAATTTACTCCCTCACTCTACTCTAGATTCAGCTTAAATAATCAATTAATTTAAACTAACACCTGTAACTAATTTTTAGATATTGGTCCATGACAAAGAAGCACATTGATGTCACCCATAAAATAACAGCATCTGAGTGAAAAATTATTTGAGAGTATAAGGTAGAAAAAAAAATGTCATCATGGAGCTATTTTAATCTAGTATTCTATAAGCACGTGTGTAAACTTGAGCAGTGACAAATAATTCTTTGATTTATACAGAAGTATTTCAAACTGTTTAATTCTATTATTTATTTCTTTTTAAAAATATTAGGAAATATTAGCGAAAAATTAAATTCTTACCGGCAAGAGAATGTGCACGGAGTTTTATAATATTTAAAAAATAGCACATTATCGGAGATTGATTTCCGTTTGAATAATTTGAAAAATTTTAAATAAACTTTTTCTATGGGGCAGAATAGTAGGTAGATTTTAAACTGTATACTTATCAGGTATTTAGTCATTTATTTATTTAATTGTTGTTACATTACTTATTTTTGTATATAAATTCATCGTTTTATTTAATAGTTCTCATTTCAATTCATTCATTTATTCATCCTTAAATGTTTCTTATTTTAGGATCGATTAAAATTGACAATCACCTATAACTACGATGGGTCAGTAAGCATTTTTATCATAATGCTCGATTAATTTTTCTAATGTAACAATTATTATTCAGTCCTAAGATCTATATTTCCGATATTTTAGCGTGTAAAAATATAAATCACAATATAACAATACAACTATTGTATAAAACAAGAAAAACATTAAAATAATATAAAACACTATTGTCAAGCGCTTTCAACTCGTTTGAATCCTTATCAAGACTGTATAAAAATTGCTTTACTCTACTGAGTGATAAATTCAATGAGCCAGGAATAACTAATCGGAAAACTGGTTAACTTTGCATTAATAGCACCAAAAGAATATTTTATAGCTTTCGATTCCTTGATCTTACGTTTTTTATCATATGTTTCATATGGTTTATTCAGCTCTCTATATTCATCAAAGTATTATTGGGCATGTATGTTGACCACGAGAGTTTAGTGTATTAATGTATGAAGCACATGATAAAAAAACTAAGATCAAGGAATCATATGCTATAAAAATTCTTTTGGTGCTATTAATGTAAAGTTAACCAATTTTCCGATTAGTTGTTTTTTGGCCTATATAATAAAATGTTCTAGTTTATTTCTTAGTGGAAAATAACGATTTTTATACGACCTTGCTAAGGACTCAAACGAGTTGAAAACGCTTGGCAATAGTGCTTTATATTATTTTAATGTTTCTCTGTTTTATACACTAGTTGTATTGCCATTTATATTTTATAATAGTAGAAATATCTGATTTATTATCATGAAAAAGTGTATAAAAAAGACAATTATATTTCCTGCTTATCTTTAAACTCTTGTTTAGCTAGAATTCATTTAACTGTGTTCAAATAATAATTACTTCTATCTAAAGACAACTTTTATTATGTATGTCAGTGTTAACATAAAATTCATTAGCTTTCTGCTTTAGTAAAAGAAAGAAATGTTTTTAACTTTTGTAGTTAATATTTCATTTGATAATTCTTAACTTATAAACTGTTCAGATTTTGTCTTTATTTAAAAAAAAAAAAGGATTTAATAATACTATAATAAAACAATATATATTATCAACATCAGTTTACCCTCCCACTCTACAACATATACGTGATTAAAATATTAACTAACAACAAAAAAAATATTCTCTTGTTAAAGATTTTTTTTAAAAAGATAATATTACATAGATGCTTAAAAAATATTAATTAACATCATGTATTTATAACACAGAATAACATATTTAGATAGTTTAGCGAATGTTCAAAATGTAAAATATTTCAACAGTATTATAAAAGGCATTTTTATTAAGCGTATTTATTAGAAAAATATAAATGTAAGCATAAGAAAAACATAGACTCCCCAGTTAAAAAAGTAAAATGTCTAAATGTGCTGAAGCTCAGGCAATGATGAAACTAAGTACATATACATACCAACCCTCCCAAGGATGACAGATCATGGTTTCTTCTTCCACAGATCCATTCCCTCACTAAAAACTTTATTAAAATCTTCCCTCATTCTTTCAAACTAAGTTTTCATACCCTCTCCCTTTCAACCAAAAATTAATTAACAATTCAAAAAACCACCTACTCTGTGATTAGACCACTTATGTAAGATCTCATGCCTCCAAACTGGCTGCAGTCCCATATATTATGGTTAATCTCGCACATCTCTCACCACCCATGTCTCTCAGCACTGTTATTAATACAAAAGAACTCTGAGTAAATCCAAATATAATTCCTTTTTTTTAGAACACCAAAGGTCCACCGGCCATATATTTGAACTGTCTTCTGCTTCTATCACATGCATAGAGCACCATGACTCTAAACTTAAAATCAAAATGGCATGGCTTATGGCTAAAAAATCTATGCTATAAACTAGAAAGAAGCATGCTTCTTTCTCTCCAAAAAGTGGACTCTCTAATCCATTTTGCATATATTTAAATATTTGTCATAACATTTTTTATCTTTCTCACACAACCCACTTGCTATAATTATAGGAAGATAAAACTTCTCAAAAATGCTCAGCCAATTTATATTACAATTGGTACTTAGCTTTACCCTTGTCTGTGTGTTAGTGCATTTACACAAAAATGTAAATGACTTATTGATCAGGTTTAAGTTATAGATATCTTTATGAATCTATTTCTTTTTCGAGACTTGATAATGTCTTCATTTTCCAGTAATCCACTATTTTTAGATTGTCTAGGGATAATTTCATAAATGAATCCTCAGTCTATGATCATACAATGATAGCAAACTAAGAGTAGAAGAATATTAGCTAGTCAGAGCTCCATTTTCAACAGCAGAGGATAGATTTAGTGATGACAGATGTGTTATACTTTAGCAACAATAGTGCTACTTTTGAAGGTTTCCATAGCATTAGTCACTCAGATATTAGCCTTTTCGGGATTTAAAATGAGCCACTATGGTTATTTCAGTTTCCAGCCCTGATGGTAACTCCAGATTTTAAAGATCCCAAGGCTGTTAAATTCCTTATGGCAAACAAATGAAATGCTGATGAGTGAATAATTCAATCCATGACTTACTAGATGAACCAATTAACTACTGACTTAATGACCTGCATTAACCAAAACTAAATTAAATGCAACTGATCCAGATATATATACCACTCGAATTAGTCACGACTGTTTTTCAATAAGCATCTTTTTTTAAAATTAATTCTCTTTTTTAAACTTTCAGATATATCTTCTGCATGTTACAATTATTCACACCCAAACACCTGGCAGTTTTTGTTGCAATGCAACAAGATCCGTTCTTAAATTTTTATTACAAATGAATTTTTAAATTTTTTATTACAAACGACTTTTTAAACTTTAACAAATAAAAATAAAATATATAAATATTTATAGTGTGCACTGAAGCATTGTAAAATGTATCTGCTAGCAAAAATGCATATTTTACATCTAGAATTTCTTTCAATTGAATTATTTTACTTTTTATCTTCCGGTTATACTTTTAATCAATTGTGGGGGAGGGGGGTGCAAAAATAAAAAAATAACAAAACTTAATTAATTTCATTTATTAACACAACTTTGTTACAACATCCTTTATATGTGTATATAAACTTTATACCATTGAATGGTACAATATTAATGTTAAAAAGAGGTTGTCTTGACAACAGTTTGAAATTGTTGATTGTTAGTAATATTCGGATTGTCTAAGTGATGACTGGCTTTTAATAATATATATATATGTGTGTAAATATCTTTCAGTATTTTTGATTACGAGATGGACATTGGTCATGTAATTATCTCTGATAATATATTAAAATACAGGACACTAAATAAAAATAAAGAACGAATATATCATTGTGAATTCAAAATATGAAATAAATTAGATATAGTTCTATCAAAATTAAAAAGAAATCCTGTATATTATTATTTAAACAACACTATTTATAGTAAAATTGATTATTATATCTTATATTTGGAAATTGACATGAAAATGTTAAAATAACTCTTAGTCAAATGCTAAGAATTTAAAACCAGTGAATTTTTTTAGTAAAAAAGTTTGCTGCACTATAGATAAAGTTTTGAAAATAACATGAAAATGTCCAAAAGCTCTTGATTAAACATTAAAAGTCTGCAAGAAGAAACAACAAATCTTTATCAAAGGATATTTTCAAAGTTTGCTCATCTTTTCAGTCTATATCACTTATATACATAATATGAAGTTCAATGCTTATTTTATATGTACATAATTATTGGAAACAATAAATATGTATATATGTAATGAACAATATTGATTGTAAATATGTTTTTAGATGAGTGGTGTATACGACTTTATTTTTCATATATATATATATATATATATGGCTGCAGAAAGAAGTTTGCTATTAACTGAAAGGAGACCCTTTGATTCCTCTTGGAGGCCTTAAAGGAACTGAGCAGGGCAAATTCCTAATGCCCACTCCATATGTTCTTGTCGTTGCAGCTGTTATTACTATGTGATTATTCATATAGTATATGAACATGGATGGCTGCTCACCAACACGCATTAGCCAGCATGGTGAGTTTATTGACTTTTTACCTCTGAGTTTAAGATCGAGAAACACCATGGTCTTTCTTCTCAGTGCCTGATAAGGCAAAATGAATGTTTGTGTAAATGATAAATATTTTCCCAATACATATATACAATTATGACAGACAAAAATAATACATGGCCCTTATTCCCAGGAGGCTGTAAAGTCACCAGCCAAGGCAGCAGTTGGTGGCCAAAGGTGTAGGGTGCTAAGAATCCCCTGATTGCGGACCCAGGCTGCCATTTGATGACGACTTTTTATTTAGGTACTTACAACTGCAGATCACTTTCAAGTGAAGGAAGATTTCAAGAATTAGAAGAAGAACTCTCTTATATTAAATGGGACATTATTGGACTTTGTGAAGTTAGAAGAAAAGGTGAAGAGACAATTGATTTAAAAAGTGGACATATACTCTATTATAAAGGCACAAATATTGGAAATACAAGTGGAGTAGGATTCATTATAAATAAAAAGTGGAAGAACAATATTGTGGAGATTGATGGTGTATCGGACAGAGTGGCAAGATTAGTTATACAACTTAATAGCAAATACCAAATGCAGATAATTCAGGTTTATGCCCCAACAAGTTCTCATAGTGATGAAGTAGTAGTAGATTTTTATATGGATGTACAAAAGGCTTTTGATCAGAGTAAACAACATTTTAAAATTGTTATGGGACACTTTAATGCTAGAATAGGTAAACCAATGAAAGATGAAAGTGCTGTAGGTAATTTTGGTTATGATAATAGAAATGAGAGAGGACATAGACTTGTGGAATTTGCTGAAAAAGAAAACCTTTATATTATGAATTCTTTTTTTGAGAAAAAATGTTAAAAGGAAATGGACATGGAAGCATCCAAATGAAGGTACAGCAGAATTGGATTATATTTTGACTAACAGGAAATACATATTTCAAGATTGTAATGTTCTTAATAAATTTAACACAGGAAGTGATCATCGATTAGTAAGGTGTAAGATATGTGTTAATGTGAAACTAGAGAGACAAAAATTATTAAGAAAAACAATATTTACAGTTGATATTCCTAATCTTCAGAAACATTCTAGTGAATTTAAATTAGAACTTACAAATCGGTTTCAAGTATTAGTAGATTTTGAACATGATTCAGATTTGAATGAAATTAATATGAAAATAACTGATACACTTTTAAAAACTGCAACAAAAATAGCTGGTGGAAAAAAGCAGCAATTGACCAATAAAATTTCTACTGAGACTAGAGAATTTATGAAGAAAAGAAGGAATATGAAGATATACAAAAATGATGCATTAAAAAGAATTGAATATCTCGAATTTTGTAAAATGGTGCAGAAAAGAGTTGAAAATGATATAAGAAAGTATAACTGTGAACTAGCAAGGAAAGCTGTAGAAGAAAATAAAAGTCTTAAGAATGTAAAACAACATATTGGTAGGAAATTTATATCTGCAATAAGAAAAAAAGAGGGAATTGTTACTAAAAAGAGAGATGACATCATGAAATTGGTAGAAGATTTTTATCAAGAATTATATAGTAATAAAGAACAAGTACCTCCTATATCTATTACATCTTCTGAAATGTATGAAGAAAGGAAAGGCTCCAGGTAATGATGGAATTATAATTGATATATTAAAAGAAGCAGGTGAAGAAAAAGAAAAAAAATTAGCAAAATTATATACCAAATGTCTAAATGATAAAGATGTACCAGATGATTGGAAGAATGCAGTAATAATATTAATATTTAAAAAAGGTGATAAAGAAGATATTAGAAATTACAGACCTATCAGCCTTTTATCAGTTTTATATAAAAATTTTTACCAAGATAATTACAACTCGTCTACAGAGAACATTGGATTTCCACCAACCAAGAGAACAAGCTGGATTTAAAAGTGGTTTTAGTACAGTAGATCATATCCAGGTGTTGAGAGAAGTTATAGAAAGGACGAATGAATATGAGTTGTCATTATGTTTTGGATTTGTAGATTATGAAAAGACATTTGATTCTATAAACATTTCTTCAGTGATTAAAGCATTGGATCATCAAGGTATAGATCCAGGATATTGTCATATTTTGAAGAATATTTATAAAAATGCAACAGCAACAATTAGATTACATAATGATACTGGGAAAGTCAACATTGAGAAAGGTGTAAGACAAGGTGACTCCATATCTCCAAAACTTTTTACAGCAGTGCTGCAAGAAGTATTTTGTGGATTAAAATGGGAAACTAAAGGAGTGAAAGTAAATGGAGATTATTTAAGTCATTTAGATTTCGCAGATGATGTAGTTGTTTTTGCAAATAGTGCTTCAGAGCTGCAGGATATGTTGCAGGAATTATCAGATGAAAGTAAAAAAGTAGGACTAAAGATAAATGTTAAAAAGACTAAAGTAATGTTTAATCGATTTGCTCAAAACATGAAAATAAAGATTGATTATGATGAATTAGAAGAAGTTAACAGTTACAAATACCTTGGTCAGATTATTAATACAGATGGAAACATAATGGAAGAAATTAATCATAGAATTCAACTTGGTTGGAGTGCTTTTGGTAGAAATAACTTGATACTAAAGGGAAATATGCCTATGTGTTTGAAAAGAAAGGTTTTTAACAAATGTGTTTTACCAGTTCTTACTTATGGATCTGAGACTTGGACACTTAATAGAAGAGCAATACAGAGACTTCAGACCACTCAAAGAAGTATGGAGAGATGCATGTTGGGAGTCACAAGAAGAGATCAAAAATGCAATGTATGAGTAAGAGAACAAACAGGTGTTACTGACCTCATTGAAAAAAATAAAAGATTGAAGTGGAGTTGGGCTGGACATATTGCTAGAAGAGATGATAATAGATGGACAATTGAAATTTTAAACTGGATTCCAAGAGATTGTAAAAGACGCAGAAAGAGACCACATGTGAGATGGATGGATGAAATAAGAAAGTGTGCAGGGGTGATGTGGAGAAGAGAAGCTAAAGATTGGAAAAGATGGATTAAACTTGGAGAGACCTTCATCCTGCAGTGGATTGATAATGGTTGATGGTGATATATATATATATATGTAAAATAAATAAAATATCCGTTAATTAAAAACAATATTGTAATTATAATTGAAATAATATTTTTAACGGTTTATAAACAATTACAAACAATCTTAAAATCCGCAGAAGTACTTTTGGTTACTTTCTAACCTGCCTCAACTGCCATTAAATTCAAAAACCAAAAGCGGAAGTAAACGTCATCAATTCAAATTCCACGAATCTCGTATTTTAATGTCAAAAGCTTGTCGATTTATTAAATGCGTTTTATTCCTGTTTATAAAAATTGCCTCTTTAATTTTTATTTTATTATTGTTTCTCTCTTCATGAAGAATTTTCACATTTTCAAAATTAAATTTAAATTTATATTTACATGTTTTTTCGTGATCAAAGAAAACTGAAGAAGATATTAAATCATCATTATTTTTATTTTTTACACACTTATATAATAATTCATGTTCCTTCAATCTTTTCTCAATACTGCACTTAGATTCACCTATATATGATAGCATACAATCACAAAAAATTTGATATATGACATTACTTTTTTGCTTGAAAGATATGACATTCTTAGAATTATTGACTAATTTATTAATATTGTTTGGAACGTAGAATGAAACATTAAACACATTCTTATATAAATCCTTAAAAAATTTTACTTGTGGATTTGAAATAAATGGAATTGATATCCATTTTTTATTATTAATCTTCATTTCTTTTAAATTATCATAATTTTTTTTAAATTGACATAAAGCATTGTTTATTTGTTCCATTTTATAACCGACATCAATCAATTCCTTGGCAAATATCTCAATATTTTTTAGTTTATCACTTTGGTAACGACATAATTTTCATTCCGAAACAAAGAAGATTTAAACCTTGCCATCTTATGCATCATTGGTACTTTTGATTTACAATTTATATATCCTCTTTTTTGCAGTGGCTTAATTATTAGTTTATAATTTAATATACTGTTATCTCTTGTGATCATTAAATCTAAATAGTTAATCTTATTGTCCTGTTCTTTTTCAATAGTCCATTTCAAGCCATTCAACTTATTTAATTCCTCTATAAGCAAATTTATACTATTAGTATTTCCACAAACAAAAACATCATCCACATATCTTTTGTAAATTTTAATATCTCCAAAAATACACATATTTAAAATACTACTCTCATATGTAGATAAAACGAAATATTTAAAATACTACTCTTATATGTAGATGAAAACGAAATTGCAAACTTGTGCAACTACAGGCAATCCCATAGGCCAACTTTTGGTCATTTTATAATATTGACCTTCAAAAGATGCAACAATGTTATCATTAAAAAATTTTAAAGAATCAATGATAAATTTTATTGTATATTTACAAATATTTTTACTTTTTAATGCATGTTCAATTATTTTTATGGAATTCATTCTATCAATAGATCCATACATTTCTGTAACATCCAATGAAGCAATAACATCATTTTCATCAATAATTAAATTTTTAATACTACTGCTTCATCGTTTGACTTTGTAAATAGTATTAAAAATTTAATTATTGATGAAAATGATGTTATTGCTTCATTGGATGTTACAGAAATGTATGGATCTATTGATAGAATGAATTCCATAAAAATAATTGAACATGCATTAAAAAGTAAAAATATTTGTAAATATACAATAAAATTTATCATTGATTCTTTAAAATTTTTTAATGATAACATTGTTGTATCTTTTGAAGGTCAATATTATAAAATGACCAAAGGTTGGCCTATGGGATTGCCTGTAGTTGCACAAGTTTGCAATTTCGTTTTATCTACATATGAAAGTAGTATTTTAAATATGTGTATTTTTGGAGATATTAAAATTTACAAAAGATATGTGGATGATGTTTTTGTTTGTGGAAATACTAATAGTATACATTTTCTTATAGAGAAATTAAATAAGTTGAATGGCTTGAAATGGACTATTGAAAAAGAACAGGACAATAAGATTAACTATTTAGATTTAATGATCACAAGAGATAACAGTATATTAAATTATAAACTAATAATTAAGCCACTGCAAAAAAGAGGATATATAAATTGTAAATCAAAAGTACCAATGATGCATAAGATGGCAAGTTTTAAATCTTTTTTGTTTCGCAATGAAAAATTGTCGTTACCAAAGTGATAAACTAAAAAATATTGAGATATTTGCCAAGGAATTGATTGATGTCGGTTATAAAATGGAACAAATAAACAATGCTTTATGTCAATTTAAAAAAAATTACGATAATTTAAAAGAAATGAAGATTAATAATAAAAAATGGATATCTATTCCATTTATTTCAAATCCACAAGTAAAATTTTTTAAGGATTTATATAAGAATGTGTTTAATGTTTCATTCTACGTTCCAAACAATATTAATAAATTAGTCAATAATTCTAAGAATGTCATATCTTTCAAGCAAAAAAGTAATGTCATATATCAAATTTTTTGTGATTGTATGCTATCATATATAGGTGAATCTAAGTGCAGTATTGAGAAAAGATTGAAGGAACATGAATTATTATATAAGCGTGTAAAAAATAAAAATAATGATGATTTAATATCTTCTTCAGTTTTCTTTGATCTCGAAAAAACATGTAAATATAAATTTAAATTTAATTTTGAAAATGTGAAAATTCTTCATAAAGAGAGAAACCATAGTAAAAGAAAAATTAAAGAGGCAATTTTTATAAACAGGAATAAAACGCATTTAATAAATCGACAAGCTTCTAACATTAAAATAAGAGATTCGTGGAATTTGAATTGATGATGTTTGCTTCCTTTTTGGTTTTTGAATTTAATGGCAGTTGAGGCAGGTTAGAAAGTAACTGAAAGTACTTCTGCGGATTTTAAGATTGTTTGTAATTGTTTATAAACCATTAAAAATATTATTTCAATTATAATTATATATATATACAAGTTGTTCAAAAAGTAATTTATACGATGTTCTATTATTTTCTACTATTTTAGTTTGTAAAACTATTTTTAATTGGTTGTTGCCTACATTATGGCTGAAAATTTTAATTAGATTTTGAAATGGAATCCCTATTTATTACATTTATTCAGTCATATATATATATATATTGCCGGTCAAAACATGTTTATCCATCTAACATGAGCTGGAACTCACAAACGGTACTTCAAACCCAGTTCAGCCTGAGATTTAGGTCAAGGACCAGCCTGGATTCGAACCCACTCTCTAAGCCCCAGATCAAACACCTAATGAATAACATAGCAATGATGACACGTCAGAATGAATTTTAATCCGGCCAATTAGCAAAGCTGAGCAAAACAATGAGACATCTATGACTATGACTATATTAAAATATCCATAAACATGGCTGTAATATGTGGAAGTGCAGAAAAAGGTATTCAAACTACTCAAATAAGTTAGACAATAAAATATAGTTTAATATATTGACAAATTATTATACATTTATAAATTAATTATATACATCAGTATGTGTGTGAATGAGCAAGCAGTCTACCAAGCGATAGAGGATTACATAGTGTCATTCATGCTATTATTTCTCATATGCTCTTTATTAGCTAAATGATACGTTATAAATAAGCACACGTCTTTGGTGGGTCTAATATTAAAATGCCAATCAAATATTAGAAAGAATTACATGATACTGCCATTAATGCTTTGATTTACGGTTCAGAAACATGGTGACTAACATATATTTTTCTAGGAGCGTTCTGAAATTCATTATACATATGATATAAACTATTTTCACGCCACTGAGGTCGTGAAAATAAACAAAATACATTTGAAAACATTTGATTATATTTGAATCTATGACAAAATATTTAATGAAAAATTATTTTAACAATAGTAAGACGAACGCTTTATTTTTCTCAAGACATATATACTTTTAAATAGATATATAAATTACGATGATGGGACTGTATAAGATTGAAATAAATTTATATATTATAACGTTAATAATAAATCTAGTAGTAGTTGGCATTTATATATATTTTAAACAGAGCACAATTTTAATATTAGAGCATTAAAACTGGGTCATGAAGCAAACAAAATAATAATATGAAGAAGTTTGCGGTGCTGACATAATAGCCTAAAAATAACTAAGAGGAAAAGGTCGTGCTTCTGGATGAAAAATGAAATATCACACACCCTTCTTGGGTAGTGCTTAGAGGAAAGTGGATAGGCATGGCGTGGCCCAGACTTTTGCTGGTATAACCGACACGACAGGCCTTTTATCTACGAAGTGAATATGCATAGCGTGTACCAAACTTATGGGATCACCACCAGAGGCATTTTATACTAAATAAATATGATTCTGGATAGCTCAACTATCTACGGAATGAGATATGAAAATAAATCTATGGGTTCGAACTTGTCGCAACCCCCAGATTAAGACTAGAAGCACGTAATATATATATACGAAGATAGGCTAAATGTTAGTAACACAGAATAAATGAATGTCCCTAATGACATTGAATAAGATTTACTGCTTTTAAAAATAAATGGCCCTTGTTTGAGTACTATAATTTAGACAAATAATATGCTATGCAGATATAATATATAGAGAGAGATTTACATTTCATTTACTTAAAATATACTTGAAGATTTTATATAGCAAAAGAAACATTAAGATTTAGATTTCAAATTAATAAAATATACGTTAGAATTTGATTTAGTAAAAGAAACATTAAGATTCACCCCCTTCCTTTTTCTACTATTTAAAATAATTCAATCCCACCTTCATGGATTTTACAATAAATGAAATATATAAGTACTTTATTTGATATTTTAAGCATAGACTATTTTAAGAGTATAGAAAAAAATAACTAGCAGTTATATAGAAAACAAATAATCGGTCACAAATATATATATATATTTATATTAAAGCATAAACAAAGTTGACGTAAAACAATCTGGCGAGTGTATTAATTAATAACACATTATATTTTTAGGGGATGTTAATAACTTGCTTCATGAAGATTTACTTAAAAATGATAGAAAAGATTTTTATAAATTAAGTTTGTTTGAGATTGGCAAATTAAAAAAAAAAGCACACATAAAATCAAGTAATAAATAAATGACCACACCAAAATTAAAAAAAGTTAGAGCATATAAGAGAAAATTAGATTTATAAAATCATTTAAGAGCAAGTTACATTTACATATTAATTTAAAAGATAGAAAACTGAATAATATGTTAGAAATCTTGATAGCAGGATTGGAGATTAGTGAGGCTAGATTCATTTTCAAATAGTAGCATAAAAGTTACCTTGCAATTTTAAAAGTCCAATTTAGTAGTTGCACGTGCATGGCAATTGAAATGCAAGTTCTCCTGTGACAGCAAGCTTCTATTAGCATTCTAAAGTTCTTTTTTAGACCTTTTTTCCTTTCAGGGCAGCTGGATAGTATGGTAGTGGCAGATGATGACCCATAGGGTCGATGAAGAGTGGTGGATTTACTGCTACATCATTTTTAGTTTCACTGCGATGTTAACAATCATTTTCACTAGAGTAGCTAATCTCCCTGTGATTCAAAATTCAGTCATTTTATACTTTTTCTTTTATCAGTTGTTTTTGAAGATGCAACAGTAAGATAATGTCCAAAAATAAATTCAAATCTATTTCCAGATTAGAAATACATTTGACAACATGTTTTTATCAAAAGTATCTCTAATCTTAATCCCATTTTAAGTAAAAACTTTAATAAAAAATACCATCCCCAGATTAAAACAATAGTTTTTCCAACCCTTAATTATTTTTAGACAATCAACTGTAGCATCTTCCATATTGGATTTTATAAAAATATACAGTTTAATAGAAAAAGTACTTTAAAAAGAAAAAGTTTAAAAAATGGCGTATAATAAAATATTTAAAATCAATATTGTTAGTAAGTTTTTGCTCCTATATATATTTGAATCACACCTATAATACTTTAATAAAAAAGAACTAATAATTAATAATAGAATTAATCATCATAAAATTAATAATAAAATGTTACTGAAAGTTAAAATTGATAAATTTAGGTGCGCATTTCAAATATATACATAACATATATATATATATATATATACATGACAAAAGGAGCGGGATAAGATATAGGATTTAAATATAGGTTAGTAGGTAGAAACATGAAGCACAATCTTAAGCTAAGATTGACTGCTTCAATATATATATATATATACCACATTAAAATGTGACATAGAGTGATGTTATAAAAAATTAATTTTAATTAAAAAGCTAAAAAAGTTTAATTTGTTTAAAGTACACTTTTATTTGAAAGACCCTATTGCTTTGTTCACATTTGGGGTTTTGTATTGGATTGTAATATTGTCAAGCCCCAATGTTTCCAGGGTGGCATTCACAGACATTTACCATAAACTGTTCCAATGTGAAATGTAAGGATTGTAACATGATTAATACACCCAAATACCAATGCTCTCTAAGTAAACTGCAAATTGATACATATATTATTGCTATAACTTCAGAAAAAGAAAATATTCCAGGAATAATCACAGGTCAACATCTTAAGGAAAATAATAACCTCCAAGAAAAACAAAATGAAGATTATGCTACAAGTAATAATAATCTTAAAAAAAACTAAATGATTATGCTACATGTAACTCAACTATGTCCATTATCATCAACAAAACATTAACAGAGATAAATGACAGCTTAACAACATATATTCCAAAAACAATAACAATTACAAATAGTGAATCTGGTAAAGAAAAGGTGAGTCACCCACCCAGTAAGAAACTGAAGCCAAAGAAATAGAATGGGATAGGGAAAAACCAGAGAAAATGATACTTTTTCAAAAATATATTGTACCAGTCGAAAAACCCACCACTTAAACTTCAAGTCAGATCCAAACTCAGCTTAACCAAACTGAATTCAAACCCAATTCACCAACTCAGATTAGTAGAAATCTAAATCGACCGCACAGTGCTATGCGCCAAGAAACTAGTTCAATGGTTGGTGAGAATCATAGACCCCTGAACTGACATTAATATCTGATAATAAATGACTAAAATAATTTTAAATCGAATCATATGTATATGTTCGGGTTGCCAACACAGACAGTGAGCATTAACATTAAAATAATTATAAAAGAATTAAGAACGAAGAAACCAAGTGTGTTTAGAAAATATTTACTAATAATAATTTGTTTTGTTTGAATTTTAAATAATGATTATATTAATTACCTCTAGCCTTTAACAGAATTTATAATAATAATAATAAGAGTGGCAGTCCTTGTTATATGCCAATGAATATTATGCAATATTTGAAAGTCTATGTCTATGCCCCCAACAAAGAATAAAAGGCAGATAAAGGTATTCATTAGTAAAGGAATTTATTACTCTAATTTTATACAAAAGAATGTGATATTTATTTTCACATTCGCAAATCCATTCACGAAGAGCAAGATATGTATTTAGGGCATAACTTTAATCTTTATTGGAAAAATTATTTAATTAAATATGACTGAAAATTTGTTCAACTTTAATTGAAATCACTTCATCACGAATTATGAGCATCAGACCGGGCTTTACTGGAACAGAGAGGTAATGGTGCTGATGAATTATGAGCTATAAAATGAAATGAAAGATAAATAGCTAGTCGATGATTGAAGTCCTCTGGTGGCTTGCATCTGACAAGTCTTATGCCCTTTGACTAATATGAAAGGAGAGGAAGTGCTTTCTTCCTCAACAATTTAAAATAACAGAAATATTATCACCGACCAGCCTGACAGAGTGGAAGATTGCCCTACGTCAGCAATATTCGATGATGACTTGATAGCCATCGTTTGAAAAATAAAACCCAATTATAGAATGCTCTACATAATGACTTGATCATTTTAATCAAAGTCAAATGAGCTTTTAACAAAAACTATTTTAAAGTATTTGTAACTCATATTAATTATGCCCCAATCATCGTGCCCTTCCTGAATCTTAATAGCGAGTAACAGAAATTTAAATTAGAATATATTTGATTCCTTTATCGGCTCTTTTGCAATAAAAACATTTTAAGATTATATTTGAATAAATAAATATTAGTGGAATGAGAAAATAGTGGTGGCATAGATTAGAAATGGAGCTAATAATTTATTAGCTAATTATAAAAATAACACACTCATTTAATAATCTCTTTCGACTCGATAATTGATAGAATGGTAAATCTAGTTCTAATGGGCAAGAATTACTATTAGAATTAATATATTAATATTTGCATAAGGCAACAGCAACAAAGGAGATCATCGAGTTGAAAGATTATTGACATATAATTAAAAATAAATGACATTAATAAATCACACGATAAATATATATATATATAATATAGTAAATGAACCGCCAAGTAAGAAAAGAGAAAGTTTAAAGACTAGAGGTTGAGAGAACTACGATATAAATTTACAGTAGCATGAATAAAAGGTTTTATAAAGATTATTACATTAAAGAATAAAAGAGCTCTAAAAGGGAGTGTAAAGTAAAGTTTGAAACTGGCCAGAATGTTTAAGGTTCATTATGAAAACATATTACCCATTTCTTCCGGGGCTGGTTCTTAGGTTACACGTCTGAGTTGGTAAAAAAATGTAGGCACACATTTAGTTGATTGCTTGAACAGCATTTAGTGGCTTTTCATAATTTTAGCAGCATGATTGATCCGGAAAAGATTCAGCAGCTCCATTGAAGATTTTCAGGGGACTTCAGAAACCGATAGCCAGATTCCTGATGTTTAGCCCCTTACCATGATCAAAACACTATTTAAAATGCATCGAGTGTACTGCACTTCTCTACAACAAAGATGGCCTCTCCTTTCTCCAAACTTTTCAGAGCTATATATCTGTCCTCTAATGCCTTCAGGCTAGCGTTTCTTTCATTATCAATGTTTTTAGATTTACTGGTTGTTTTTAGATACATCCCTTTGGCAAGGCTTTCAAACTCATTAACTTGAATTTATTTTCTAATTAAAAAATGAATTCTTAAAATCAGAAAATGATTTTAATTAGGAAATCCTTATCTTTTTTTCTAATTAATAAAACTTTAACTGTTGTTTTTGGAAAGGGAAAATCTGAAAGCTTATCGAAAGAATGTAGCTTTTAATCAATAAAACTTTAACAAATTATTTAAAATAAAATCAAACATTCCCGACGCAATGAAACTTTTAAACAATTATATATATTTAAATATTTACAAATATATATGCACAATCCACGCAGTTATAATATATAAATTCATGAATAATTCTATCATGAATTTATTAATAGAATTGATCAATTTAAATCTGAAACTAATTAATTTTAATATGCATTTATGAAATAAGTTATTCTTTATGGAAATTAGCATGGATCAAATGTATAAAGCCCCATTGCATCGGAAATTTAAGGTTAGTACTAGGGTTTGAAGTAGGCTTATGGCTAGATGTCATGAAGCTAGGATCGAACTCAGATCTGACTGCTTTAATATATCTTATTTTTTTCTAAAATGGAAATGAATTCTAGTTGAGTCATTGTAAAAGAACGAAAATATTTGTTAAAATTCAAAATTATTATTATTAAAATTTCACAAAAACAGTTTCCATTGGCATTTATGAAAGCAATTCTTATTAATCTTTTCATAATTTAAAATACTTATTGTCTGAGTGAATTAATATTCTAAACTTTTGATTGGTCAATTACAGAATCAGCAGTAAAATATATTCTTTTAAAATTACACTTGTTTTAGTTTACTTCCTAAAAAGCAAATTAATAATTGTCAGATTATTAAAGTAAACATAAGTTTTTTTTTCAAAAATAAATTTGTATTTATAGTTGATAAAAATAATCTATAGTAGACAACATAAAATGTACATTTTATAACCTATTACAAAATGCAGCCTACATCATTGATTTATTTCTCAATTTACTTTCTTGTAAAAGTAAATAATTTTTACTAAAATCTGAACTGTTCTTCTAAAATAATTATATTTTCATACATATTTCATGAAAATAATAATAAATATGTAAAAAATACTCTAAAACATGCATTTTTATTTTGAAAATTGAAACAAAGAACTTTGACCTGTCAAAACCAATCAGTGCCTTGGAATACAGGTCTTATCTCATTGTTATAACTTTAAATCGAAATATTATTGATTTTTAGTTGTAATATAATTTTAAAGGGGGCAGCAATGTGTGGTATCTTTTCTTGATAAAGTAAGTGCAAAACCAGCAAAATAACATAAAAATTAGCAATTTGAGAGCAAGTTAAAGCTGATGACATTTATCTTCAGACTGATATCATCTATGTTTGAGAAAATGGGGAAAAAGTTAACTAGAAAAACATTTTCCACACATTTTTGTTGTAAAATAAATATTTTATAATTACATTGCATAAATAATTTTAAATATGTAAACAAAGTACTGAAAATTACATTTTTTCTTTCAAACATATTGAAACAATAAAGCACTCTCTGAAATGCCTGTGGCAAAACAATCTATCAATCAGTTATGCTGTCAGCTTCCTTTATGACACAACTAATCAAGGCATTTCCAGCTCACTTTAAGATTCAAATTTACATAACATTCATTGAGATCTGTATGATACTGACATCTTCAGAATTTTTCAAACTTATAATTTTAGATATAATTTTTATGCAAAAAATATATACAGGTAAACCAACATTGTAAAAACCCTACAAAATGGTGAATGATAGCAAAAGTGATAGCAATATGAAAATAATGCCCCAAATCAGATACTTTGTAGCTACTGCAGCTCAAGAAATTAAAAAAAATGAGAATATTTTTGATGTTATGATATGTATAGTATTAGGAAATCAAATTTCAAAAAAAAAAAAAGAACACAAATTTAAAGATATGATTAAGTTGTGTATAAACTGGTATAACATGGTGGGGGCTTAATATGATTTTTCTAAAACAATCAAAAGAATCTATCATTATCACATAACTAAAATCACTAACATATATAAATGCAGATTTATATAGATATAAAAACAAATTAACTAGTGTACAGAATTTTACATTGCTCGAACTTTTGTGTCACTAGTTTAAATAGTTTAAAATAAAAACATAGCCGAAGAGGGATATATGAAAGCATTTGTAATGAAAAAATCTTGGAATTTTATTAGCATGGCTATTTAGTGTTCATTAATTACTCATGTTTACATGAATGATTGAAATAGAACAATAAAGTTGTTTATAGAAATGATGGGATGCACTGTGCCCTTTCCTTTTTTGGAGTCACGAATCTCTCAGCCACTATGCATAGAGAAATCTGTTAGCAGCCTTACTTTACCTTTCCATTCCCTATCTAAGTTTTACCCATATTCTTCTCTACCATGCTCCATCCCATTTCTACAACATAATCTTTGTCAATTTCATGGCTTTTATATGTAAATCCCCCTTATCTTTTCCCAAAACCAGTATAAAAATCAATAACCCACTTTATGTATAATCACTTTGTTCATATTTATTCTCCCACAACTTCATTATTTATCCCCCTTCTGCTTGCAGGCATTTACAACATAATAACAGATGCCTAATATTTTCTATGCCTTTCTTATACAACTTGCAGGCCAGATCACCCACATTTTTCCATTTATGTGTATATTCCTTTATTAATGAATGATCCAGTTCAAGCCTTAAACATTAAACTATTTTCCTTACTATTATCATAAATTAACTTTCACCCAATATTCTGTTTGCTTTTAAATATATCTAAACTTGTTTTACTCTCCATAAGTTTAATACATTGTACCAGCTTAAACCTGCATTTATATATGTAATATATGCGGGGTTCAAACTCAGACCCACCACTCTCAGTGTCATCTTATATTGCTGACCCACCTGATCACACACATGTTGAAAAGATAAATAATCACCAATATATGTATTTCATGCTAAACCAGCAAAACTGATATTAATAACAAGTTAATAAGTCT